>OW204023.1:42339897-42782397 GCA_934048045.1 Polygonum aviculare
ATATATATATATATATATCTTAAGTTTGTATGGTAATTGAGCTCAAAAAAAAGTTTGTATGGTAACAAAAGTGAAACCAATCTTACATTATTTACGTACAATACAAAAAATTTGCCCTATTCTTGTTAAAAAAAATTGATTTTTTTACCCTATTTCCATTTTATCAAATTGTAAAACTTATAACATGTAACACTAATTATTAACAAAAAATAAATATCTAACAAATAAATATCGAGAACAATATCATCATCAAATAAATATCAAGATAGATAGGGCCACGGGTCTAGATAGATTACGATAGGCCCAACACCACTGTCGAGGGCGCACTCCCCCACATCCCTAACGGTTCCGAGTAACGACAAATTCAAGATATCCTAACAATATCCATTAGTACTGAATTTAAAGAAACTATAGTATACACCTATATATAGGCGTGGTTTATATGAATGGCTAATTATGCTATTTAAATGATGATTTCTTGAGTGGAGAAGAAGCAAAAATCAAAATAGTAATTACCTACCTTTGTTTTTTCTTGCAATGATTGACACTATAACGAAAAGGCAGAGTTTAATTTGAACTTTAGGAGTGGTGGCCTACACAAGCCTACTAGCTAACCTGCGAACTAACCCATTTTAGGCTCATCATTAAAGAACAACGCAAATACTACTCATTAACTTACTCCACAATTTAATTAGTAGTAACTTAGAATTCTTGACCAAAAACTATTTTGAAGCTTTATTAATCAACTTTAATTGAAAAATTGCATAAATTTGCATTAATGTAAAAAATGGATCAAAGTATGATAATATAAAATATAATAGATTATGTTAGGTATAAAATAAATAAATATTCCATAAGAAATAAATCGATTGAAAAAATAATTCGCTTGCGAGAGAAGAACTCCTTATTTGCATCTAAATGCAATTACGTACATATGAAAGATATATAAAACTATAAAAAGCATATGAAAGATTAAAATAATATTCTTGGCTATTCAAAATATTTTTATATACATGAAAACTATAGAAGTTTACAGAAAAAAAATACCCAAATTTTATGATTTAGGGTATAAATACATTTTGTGATTTTCGTTAAAAAAGTACAAACAAATATTTTATAATTTATGGTATTCACATATTTTTTTAAGAATATATTCACATACACACATAATTCAACAAATACCCACAGAATACGTTTTAAAAAATACACATATTTTATGATTTAGGGTATAAACATAATTTGTGATTTACGTTAAAAAAAAAAATATTGATTTATTTATATACTTAAATCATATATACAAATAATACAACAAATACACACAAAACACGTTTAAAAAAATACACATAATTTATGATTCAGGGTATAAATATATTTTGTGATTTACGTTAAAAAAAATACACATGTTTTATGATTTATGGTATTAAATTATTTTATGATTTACGTTAAAAAAATACACATTAAGAAAATATGCAAACAACACAAAAATGTTGCTAGAGAGATTTGAACCCCAAACCTTTAGTAATTAGAGGAAGGGTTTACCACTATGCTATTGTGGTTTGTATAATTATAATTGCATAGTGTTTATAATATAGGGAGGATTGCAACCAACACTAAATGGAGCATTTAATGGGAACACCACCTAACTTTTATATATATATATATATATATAGATATGGATACTCATTAACTTACTCCACAATTTAATTAGTAGTAATTGTTCTGATTTAAAAAATGTTTTATTATAGGGACACCTAAAAAAATATATTTCTAAAAACAATTTTTCATCAAAAGATTTCTAGATTAAGATACGTACAAGTAAGATAACTACAATCAAATAAGTATATTATAATTTTTGAACGAATATAATATCAATGTGAGGTCTAATAAATCAATGAATTAATTACAAAAAGAGATGGAGATTTGCAATCCGATGATCACGACGGAACCTCGCTACAAAAAATCGACCGTTCTAAATACAAACATTATAGACAACGCGTGTTATTTTATTTGTGGTACAACAAGGTTTGTTATAATTTATGAGATGTAAACCATCATTAAGTTGGGACCATTCTCTCCGGATTAGAAAACCATTTTAGTTTCTTGAGTTGATTATAATGTGCCATCAATTTGGTACCTTTTCTCTCACAATGGTCCATAGCAAGGCGCCGATCACAACCTAACGGCCAAGCAACGATCATGACACGCACTTAATACAATTAACTTGATATAATTAGATCAGCCTTGGAGTGTCGAACTCAAGACCTCATGGTATACACGTGAGTGTTCAACCAATGAGTTGATACGTCAAACGTCTATATTATCTTTTTAAAACGTCTGATACGTTTGGTTTAATTCTAAAAATCAATTTGACCCAAAAAAAAAGGAAATTTTGTGGAAGTTTTTAGCTCCCCCTTCTAGCTCTTGGGAAGAGTTTGTGAACGATATTCAACCGTACTAGACTCGAACATAAATGGAACTTGACTCATATTCCAAAACATGGGTTGTCGTACGCGTCTTCGTCTTTCCCTACTTACTACGTCACTTTTCGAGAGTCGTCGTTGTCCATACCCAATCAAATCCTAGCTTACTTAGTTCGTGGCACTTTGGGATACCGACATAGCTTATATATAAGAAAGTATATAACACGTACTCAAGAGGCTAAAAATACACATGGTTTTCTAACCTATACTCAAGGACATACCTAGGTCCCTTGCGTATTCTCCTCTTCGTTTCAAAACCAAGATCTTAGATAAATATACCTAAATAAACAAGATCACACCTAATCTTGCTTGGTACCTTTTGAACAACTTCCCTCGGTTATCTTCATCTAACCGCATGTACCTAATTACCTAGATATAGATCATGTATCATAGTATTACAAAAATCTAATGAGAAATAGTATCTTGAAATAGAAAGATAATGTCAAAAATAGTTCTTTTGGCATGTAGTAGCAAAGTTTCTGGTGGTATAGTTACGTCACATATACTTTTTTAAAATAAAATTTTCTAACCTATGTCTTGAGAATAAGATAAGTATCTCAAGTTTAAAAAATAAAACTTAAAAATATAGGTAAACTCATCAGAAAAAGATTGTAATAAATAAAAATAATAATTTTTTTACAAATATATCAGGCTAGAAAATCTATATTTAAATATAGTTTTAGCAACAATAAAAAGTAATAGAGTTAGATATCACAAGTGGCCTTTTATGAGAGAAAAAGAGAGAGACTTTATTAGTGTGTAAAAAAGGACAAATTCTTATTTGCTAACAAAGTATAAGCTGATGTAAGTACATCGAGTTGATGCACTTGATTTTATATATATGAGGCTACAACTTACAAGATAGTATCATATAATTTAAGGATTTGACAATAAGTGGCATGAAAAGGCTACTCCATTGTGTAGACAACATAAAGGAATGCATGATTATATTCTTTTACAAAAATAAGTAAAGAGGGTGCACAAATTGTGGATAGGTGGCAATCAATTAGGGTTAGTGACAAATGGGAGGTCAGCGACAAAGAGGGAGTCGATGGGCATCGCTTTCCTTGTTGTGCATATGCTTTAATTAGAAATTAGTGTCCACTACTACTTCTACTACTACTTGAGACTTGAGAGTTGAGAGTAGACATAAGAGATATGCATGTCTTTTTTTAACAACTATTTTTTCATCCAAAGAGAAAATTGTAGTTAGTGGGGGATTGAACTACTAGCATGAGAAGAAGCCAAAAGCAAAATGAGAAAGATTTGGTGTTATTCTATATATATACTTAGGATCTTAAAACCTAGGATAAAAAATGATGTGGATTTACGTATGTACGTTTTATGAGAAAAATTAAATGTCATATGCTAATTTTGAGGAATGTATGTTGATTTGTTACATGCACAACGTCTAACTCAACTTATGAGCTACTAGACTAAAATATACTCAAAAATGTACTACCTAATGTGAAACTAATATCTATATATTCAGTAGAACTTTCATAAATTGATACTCGATAAATTAATAAATATTCTAGAATAGTATTTTTCTCCGATCCTGATCTGGGTCAGTGAAAGTTGTAACAAATTTCGATAAGATAACAAATTTTTAAAAAAACGCTATAGAAATATAAAGTCTCATTAAAATTAATTATAACTTAATAATTACATGAAATTTTATAGATAAATAAGATAACTTAGTGAAATATAGTTAATAAATCTTTTCTATCTTTAAACCCAAGTCTACTTGGAGCTCATTTCTAACTTTTCTTACTACATCTAAATTTCATTATGTTCTTGAACAAAATCAAACATACTTGAGGACTTTATGTCGTGATAAGTGTTTCTTTCACATAGTGGTTTCAATAAACTATATTGTGCGTGCTCAACTTGATATATACTTGAACATTATTCTCAAAGATATAACCATAATTTTTTTCTAAGTCTTGAACCTCTGAACATATATCATTTTCATGTGAGTAATCTGATAGACTATTGACATCCATTTATTATGATATTCGAGAAAAAAAAAATCATAACCTCCAATTCCATAATGTCGTTTCACATGCGTTATTTCATATTTATTATATCATTTATATAAATCTCCTTAAATTCATAAACATTAATTTATTAGTTAATTAATATCTATATAAAATAATAAAATATTATGGTTCTAACCCTATTAATATAATGAGGTTTAATTGTAGTTAACATATATCTAGTTCCCGTGGGTTTTCATGAATAACGTGGGTAAGATTGGAGATGTATAGACTACATATCCCTTATATTCGATGCAAAACAAATGGTTGATATATACAAATGGGAGATCGATTTGAGCACCAAAGCTAGATTAGTCAAATTACTTTTTACTCAAAGTGCCAAGGTTTTCACTTTTGTCTACTAAAGTATACGTATAAAATTCAGGAATAAAGCGATTAGCTTTATGTTTTCTTTTGCCCATTGCTTCTTTCCTTAAAAACCCATGATTAACACTACTAGAAGACAAGTTATTAAACCTAAAAATCAACCTAGTTGTCCCATCTGATCACACTTATCCGTTAAATTGTCCATAGTTAATCACTACTCTACAATTTGAAGTTAAAATAGTAATTATCGACAATTCTAAGTCCTTATGAAAACATGAGTGCTAAACTTCACACCAATTTTTCATCTCCTTCACACTATGTCATTTACTTTACCATAAAGCCCCTAAACTGCCTAATTATTAATTATACTAAAGTAAAAAAATACGCGGCTTACTTACGCACCCGTTTTTTTCGTTTTCGCACCCACCTTGCGCGCATCCTCGCTTCGCGCGAAGCCTCGTTTCGCGCGAAGCCTCGTTTCGCGCAAGGGTAAAATCGTAATCTCGGAAACGGGACCGGAGATCGGAGCGGCACGAAGGCCAGGCGCGCGCGAGGCCAGCCTGCGCGCGAGGGCTGCCTGCGCGCGGCCTAGGGTTCAAAACGCGGGGCCGCCATCACGCGATTCCACGGCGGACGGGGAAGGCCGACGGAGAAATGAAATAGTCGACAAGGCGGGGGACAAACCATTCGGACTTGCCTGAAGAAAAGCCACTAAACGGCGCCGATTGAGAGAGGCGGCAGCCTTGAGATAGAGGAGTGGAGACATGATGCGAGGTGGATGTGGCGACGGCGGCCCGACGAATCACGGCGGCCAGTGGCGGAGCGAGGGGGGGCGAAGGGGGGCGGCCGCCCCCTCTTTCCCCCGGAATACCGCCACCACTAGGGGAGCTTTGCCATGGAAGAACGTTGTTTGCCCCTCTGTGTGTTGCTGTGTCCACATTGAAATTCTAGGGCCGGCGAAAGGTTGAAGAAAGCTGCATATCCTTTTTCATTATTATATTTCAAGTCATCATACAAAACACGTCGTTTTGACGTTACACTTAAAAAAACCCAAAAGAAAATAATTATTGCCTTATGTGTTCATCTACACGTACGTACATCCTAGCAGAAAATCTAATTACCATTAATTCAATCAACTTGAGTTGTTGGAAACTTGGAATTTGCAACTCAATTAATTACCATTAATTGCATTGATCTATCTATCCACTATAAAGGTAAGTTTAGTTTATTTTAAATTCCTCTAATAACTGCGATTTTGAGTTAGGTATATGGAAAAGGATTTTCTTTTTTTAGCAAGGAAAAGGATGCTATTAGTAGTTGGAAAATGAAGTTATTATTCAATATTTGTAGAACATGAAAAGGATTTGTTTTCTTTACATAAGAACATATATCATTAACGATTATGATTATTATGTATCTATATTGGACTCTTTTATATTTACATAATCATTTTAATTTAGTATAATATTTTTAAATTAATTTAATTTAATTTATTAATTTAATATAAAAACAATTTCCGCCCCCTCTTTCACGAATCTCTGGCTATGCCACTGACGGCGGCCACACCGGTGGCTCTCTGCATCTTGGCGGTGGATTGACGATAAACTCTGGAACGTTTTCCGACTTTGAAACACTTCTTCTCTAGGGTTCTCTAGTAGGCGAAAACTAAAAGCCAGCATAACATACACGTAGCCAAACTAGCTCAGTTACGGTTAGGTTCGGTCCTTTTCGGTTCGTTGGAACCGATCCTCGTGCACAAGCCCGTTGCGTGGCGTGACGACTAGCTCAAATTATTCGACAACGAAAGACAACGCCTGAGACCGAACGAGAAGCTTCGGCCTCAACCGACGCTCCACCACCACCACCGCCATTGCGCGACGGTCACCCAATCGGCGGCACTCCACATAATTAAATATAAAAAATGATTTTTTTTCTTAAAATAAAATAATTTTTTAAAATAAAAAATTGGTCCAAAATCGACAAAACGATAGTCGAACGTGATGAAGAACCGAAACTACGGAATCGAACTCGAATTGGGCCTATGGGCCTATTTAGGCCCAATTTGAGTTCGATTCCATAGTTTCGGTTCTTCATGAAGTTCGACAATCGTTTCGGTTTATATTCTTACTCTTTCATGAACATTGTCTTGAATCGAGAGTTCTATTCGGTTTGGATCGTATTGGGGTTAATGGGCCCATAGGCCCAATTCGAGTTCGATTCCTTAGTTTCGGTTCTTCATCACGTTCAATTATTGTTTCGGTTTGTGTTCTTATACTTTTATGATCGTTGCCTTGGATCGAGAGTTCTATGCGGTTAAACACCTTGCTGGGGGCGCGGTCTTTGGATTCGACAGTCAGTAACACTTTGATCAACTTCCCACTAGAGAATCTTGAGTTAAAATTCTTCGGCACTGCACACAAGACGACCCCAGTAAGTATTAACAAGATACATTGTCTAGAGGCATAGATCTAGTTATACACACTAGAAGCAACCATTAAACAACAACATATCAAGAAAAACAGAGGAGCAAGCGAGGCTCTTACAAGTGGTGTTCCAAGCGTCTAGGAAAACATCTTTATAGATCTCTCCTATTTCACCCAAAGAGCGCTTCTCAACAAAGAAATAGCGCGACTGCCATCCCGTATTAGGGTTCTTGACGCCTGGGATCAAGGGGTCGTGGGTGTTCCTAGAGTGCACGGAGATTCTACCCGGCCTGGAAGGCACTACCTTATACGCAACTAAAAACTCACTCACCGTCATAGCTATCCCTTTCCTAGAGGCTAACTCGTCAACACACCTCAATATGCGCCAAGTTGTGGGCATGATTTGAGAAGGCGAAACCCCTAAGTCCTTGAGAAAATCCCTAACAAAGGGAGAGAACGAGAATTTGAGCCCTAGGGTAAATGGGAACTCGGTAAAGCAGATCCAGCCAGGACGAATCCAGTCGATGAGCTCATCTTGAGGACAGTGGGTCACCGTCCCGGCCGGAAACCCTCCATCGGCGACGATTCTAGCCACATCGTCAGGGGTGAGGTCACACGAGAATTGATCCTGGGGCATTAGCGAGTTCGAAGGGGCAAAAAGAGGGGCTTCGGCCATGGTAACAGATGGACAGGGATTGAGCGAAGAAACTAGAAAAGAAAGCGAAAAATAGCAAAGTTTGAGAGAGAAACAACAGGTGGGAGACGAAAGGAATTAAGCGAGGAGGAGAAAGCTTTCGTACCTGTGTTCGACGGGATGAAGTGATGGTTCTGCTGGAAGGAGATGTTTGAGAGATATTAATACAAAGCAATGATGGCCTGTCACAACGATATTCAAGGCAAGGGAACCGGCAATTAACGTTTTAAGTTCAATTCAATTTCAAATTTGAATTGAAAATTTGAAAATTGAAATTGAAAGGGGTATTGTTGGGCCCTAATTACCAAAGAGCCCAAGGTCCGCACTGGAGTGGTTGGCAAGGCATTCTCGAAGCCCATCAGTGAGTTTCTAGAAGAATATCCGAGCAATGGATATAAAAGCAAGTAAATTCGTCCGTCGGGAACAAGATAGGGATATCTTCTATCTTATAGGTTTTATTTCTATCTTATTTAGAACGATTTATCTAGAGGCGTGGATATCTATCCAGTCTATCTTGTAACAATATAAGTTTTAGGCCCCTATATAAACATAGGAGGGGGTTGTACATTGTACGATACACATTCATACATCAATACAACCGGCATACATATTTCCCAATACAATTTTCGTGTTCATTCTTTTCAATTCCTAAAGTTTGTTTAGCCTAATTCACGCCCGATCTAGGCTAAGGGATCGCCAACTTAGCTTGGACGATTTCTAGCTCTAACAGGTTCCAGTCGGGTCCGGTCCAAACCTAGAATCAGGGACGGAGGCAGGATTAATATTTTGGGTGGGCTAAATTTACCATACTATAATACAATAATATAATTATAATTATTAATTCGTAAATATATAAAATTAAAATTAATATATCTATCATGTGAGTGAGAAATACAATTAATAAATAAGGATTTGCTATAAATTAACTTTATTTTTTATTATTCTTTAACAAAATGTAGTAAATATACTAACAAAACACAACAAAAAGTTTGATTAATTAAATTAAACACATGCCCAATTGCCCATAGCCCCACGTACTGCACACCTTATTTGTTTAAGAGTGTGAAAAAAGAGAAGATGAAACACTAATGGGTTTCGAACTCTCCACCTCAAGGAACAAAAGCATTCACACATCAATAGTCAGCCAAATGCACTAGAAAAGCTATGGTTAATAATTTTAAATTTATACAAATATATGGATTTTAGGGTAGGCTGTAGCACACCCCAGCCTACCCAAAGATCCGTGCCTGCCTAGAATGGACCAGAATATATTATTATTTATGAAAAGTACATATATTAATATGATCATAGATTATTTTTAATAAATTTTATTTATAAAATGTATTTAAATTACATGGAAACTTATTAAAAAATTAAAATCTATTAATAAAATAAATTTTTTAATATAAAAATCAAAAAAATAAATTTCAATTAAATATATTATATTATATTAAAAAAATAAAACCGGTCTAACTCGGACCGGACCAGGATTCCGGGTCCAGCCCGGTCCATGTTTGTGAAAGTGCGGGTCAACCCGACCCGACCCCTTTACGGATTACGGTACAACCCGATGATTTGTAAATAAAAATACTGACCTGTGGTCCGACCCGTTTTTCTGGTCCGTAACCCATATCCCTAACTTAAATATTTTAAAATTTTAAAATTAAACTTTGAAAAAACCATTAAAAATATAATATGCATTGTTTGCAAATGGACTTCAAAATTTTATTGTCCAAATATCAAGCACATATGCATTAAGCTTCTCTAGAGTATGTGTTTTATAGTAGCATTCGCCCTTGAGATTTAGTCAAAACTCGATGTGGGAGAATTAGTGATGGAGCCTTGGCTTTCTCCCCATCCCACATCGAAATTTTGAAAGGTGGGAAAGAGCTTTAGTTATTATAAAAGGCTAGGCATAAGGAGATACTTGAGTGTTTTTATTTGGGCTTTTATTTCAAGTAAAGGCCCATATTAAAACAAAGGCCCATATTTAAAACTAAGCTTTATTCTTATAAGGCTAGGAAAAAAAGGGCCATATTCGGGAAAGTGACCCACATTTCGAGGGTAACCCGGGCCAAATTTTGAGGGTAACCGGGCCTGGCACAAAAACCGAGGTGCGCACCCAGGGCTCGCGCGAGCCCTAGTTGCGCGCCAATCGAGGTGGCGCGCAGCCAGGGCTCGCGCGAGCCCTGGGTGCGCGCCTCGGTTTGTGTGCCGGTCCCGGTTTCCTTTTTCCGATTTTTTCATAATGACTATTTTGCCCTTGCGCGAGCCCTAGTTGCGCGCGAGCCCTAGATGCGCGTAAATTCGGGTGTAATTACAAAATTTTGCGGGTGCGCATTGAAACAGCCAAAAAATATATCTAGATATACTGCATCCAATTAGAGAATCTACTTAAACAAATTCTTACCTTAAAAAAAATTGTAATCACCGAATCCTTATTTCCTTAAATTAGATTTTCACAAAACAAGTATTTCATCTTATTATATATAATTGATACAATCACTATTTAATGCTTTTTTCTCCCATTTTAACAATTCTAATAGTAATAAGTAAAAAAATTTGTTTTGAAAATACTGAGTTGAAGAATGGTGTATAAGCTGTATAAGTTGTGTAACTAATGAAGTATTTCTACATGGTAGTATTTTAATATGGATTCAAATTTAATGTATTTAATTCTTTATAATCATAAAGTTTATTTTATTTTTTTTCTTATGTAGTATGATAATTTACATTTTCATCAATGTTTTAATAACAATAATAAAGGGTTAATTATATATTAGTAAAAGTTTAAAACTAATCACAAAAGGACTAAGTAGATTAAGATTAGTTTTCCTTCTCTCAAAACCTATTGAGATTTGTTAAGGCAAGAGAATCCAATAAAATATTTTAATATATAAAATTTATGTTTTTTTATTTTTTTATAGAAAGACTATTAAAGTAATTTCAATGTGTGATGTATAGTAAAATGGTGTGATGTATAGCACCTCCCTATCAAAACGTCACCCACTACACTACCTAAATATCCATACGACTTCACTGCCTTAATTTGTTACCTCATGTACTTTGTATACGCGAAAAGGCCACATGCAAGAAGCGTAGTTAATAGTTATACAAAACTACATGTAAATTGGAGTCTTAGTAGTATAGTTTGTAAATTGCAACCATCAAGAATATCCGTTAATATTTCCTCTTAAAAAAAACTGAAATAAACTTTGACGAGGAAGCTGGCAAACGTAGCTTCAAACACCAAACACGGTCTTCAATTAGTTGTAGACAATTTGGCAAAGAATTAAGCCGTCTTTGACGTTGACTTGAAAGAACAAATGTATATATGGGTTAGGTACTATTTTGCTAACGGCCGGCCGGGCCTTAGTTTATGCATGATTCTGCAAGTCTTAGTCAATAGTCGGAATTAAGAGACCCGTGAATTAAGTATGTTGGTTACATCATGAATTACGAATTTTGGTTACACTAGTACTTGCGCATAAGAGACCCATGTCTAAGTTTCTATGTAATAGAATTCGTTGCTTCATTTCTTTTATTTGAAGTAGTGAGAAATACTGGTTTCAAAATATGCCAATAAATATGCGGTGATATCTGATAACAATGCTACCTCGATGTATTTTTCAAGTGCTCTAAGACTACATATATACCGGCCGGTAATTACGGGTAGATTTGATCGGGTTCAGTTTGGATTGAGTGTAGGTCCAAGTGAAATTGGGTCAGATTATGTCAAGTTATTGTGCGATTGTGCGAATATGACTTGGTCAAGGGTAATAGAATGTCAATTTTTTTTATAATTATGAAAATAATATATTCATTGAATAATACATAATATTTAGTAAAAAATATGATATATTTTGAATAGTTCTTATAATAAAATATATCATAATATTTAAAATATAATTTATTTATTCTATATATATATAATAAATCCGATCAACACAACAGGTTGAGTTGAGTTCTCATTTCAACCCAATCACTTTTAATTTGGGTCAACGGAGTTTGGTTTATTTCAAGTTTCGGGTCTAAATTATTGGATTTTAATTCTAAAATCGGATTGAGTTTTGACAAGTCTAACAACGTACTCCCTCCGTTTCACAATAAGTGTCGTTTTAGCTCTTAACACAGTTTTTAAGAAAAACAATCATTCACTTTAAAACTTACAACTTTTTCTTAATCTTACCACTCATTACATTTTTTTGGCCAATGAATGAACAACTTTAGTGAACAAATACACATTCCAATAAAAATTATCATCATTCACCCCTAATAAATCACTTTGAAAACCTAAAACGACATATATTATGAAACAAATTTTAAGTGCTAAAACGACACTTATTGTGAAACGAGTATATACTAATGAATTTGATTTATTATACAGTAGAATTTAGTAACTTTGTAACTTGTAAGAGTGTTTACCATTTTCTTTTGGAATTTTAGTTTTTAAAAGAAGACTTTTTGAACATTTCTTTCTAAAAAATATTCAAAAGATAATAAATTCCTTCTAAAAGTGTCACTTTCTATCTACGTCATCCAAGTTTTCAAATACACAACGAACCTAAAGCTGGAAAACATAATTCAACCATTTCCAAGGACTAAACAAAGACACTCATTTATTTACACAACAAGAGACGTAGTACATCATACACATTTACACCAAACCAACTAAAATGAACACATCCCACGACCCACACCACACAAACCGGAACAAAAATTCCTTCTTATTTACCATTTTTGTCAACCGGCAAAAAAACCCCAAAAAATACCAAAAAAAAATAAAAGTGTCAACAAGAAAGTGTCAACAAGACTATATTTTCAGAACTCCCTAGGGTCAACGAAAATGGAAGCCTGTGGCCGAGACTTGGTCCAATCCCCCACGGTCCCTTCACTATAACCCTCCCCAAGCCGTTTAACACACCACAAATCCTCGGCGCACGATAGCCTCTTCCAGTGCGGGATCCCTAACCTAAGCGGATCCTCGGCCGCGACCTCCGTGGCCACCACCGCGCACCCGCGCTCCTTCGCGACATTATGCGCCACCCCACATAACGCGCCCACGAGCTTCCCCACCATCGGGCCGGCCCCACCGAGCCCGTACAAGAAATGAAACCCGAACGGCCCGAAAACCTCCGGCACCGACGGGATCCTGAGCCAGGGCAACGCCCTGTCGAGCAAGCGCGTCGTCTTGGCCAGGCCCCTGGTCACGCGCGACGCGCCTCGTACCTCGAGCCGCCACACGTCCTTGCAGTTCCACACGCTCGCCACCGCCCACGACTCCGGCGGGGAAGCCGTGAACCCCTCGATCCCCGGCCACACGTGCGCGCGTGGGACGGCGAGGTATGTTCCGAGTGTCAGGCTGTTGCTCAGCACGGCCCCGATGTCGCGTGGGAAGAACTCCGTTGTGGAGAGTCGCCCGCGGTAGAGCGTTTCGGCCTCGGTGGGATTGAGGTTGATTATGACGGCGGCGCGTGAGACACGGACGCGGTGGGCGAAGACGGGTTGCACTAGGATCGAGGGCGTGCGGAACTTGGTGTACCCGCATCTCTGCGTGAAGAGATTGACGGACGCCACGTTGTCGGTTTCCGTTGCCATGTAGGAGTAATCCGCGCCGTTGGCTCTGAACCACCTCTCCATCCGACGGACCAGATTCAACCCGATCCCCATTCGCCTGAAACCGTTGCAAAGGAAGGAACTACCGTTAAACTTCTATAAATTATTTTATAGAAATATTAATTTATCGATAAATTAATTTATAGAGATTTTAATGATAAAAATATCTTCAATTAAATAATAATAAGTATTGTTATTGAATTAAAAATAATACTCTATCCGTATACTTCTATTTGAATTTTTAGACACAAATGTTTGTCTATTTCTATTTGACCCTTTTAGCCTTTTTTTCTTCAATAAATTCCAAATTTACCCGTAATTAATTTGTTAAATATTAAATAGGGTGGGGAATAGTACGTTCATAGTATATTTGAGAAAAATGAATGATAAGGGTATTTAATAAGGATATTTTTGTAAAGATAAAATTATCTTAATAATTATGCAAATTAGTAAAAGAACAAGTAAAAGTAGACGGAGTAGTACTAGCTACAAAAATCATTTATTTTGTGACCAATTATTCATTTTCCGTTGCATTAAATGGGATTTGGAAGGCCGTTATTACTATTAATTTTTTTTTAATTTACCTGTGAGAAGGGGAAACGCGAAGGCCCAGAATGTAGGCCACCTTGGTGAAGATAGGGACGAACGTTGATTTGGCGCCATTGTTTCCGTTCCGTAACGGTATTTTACCGCATGTAACGGTTTTGATGCAGCCTCTTAAAATCCCCACAATCTCTCTCCTCTGTGTAAATTCCCCTGCCTCCGCCTTGCTCTGTTCTTCGTCGCCATTGCTGTAACTCTCCACCACAAGCTCCGCCACCTAAAATAATTAATTAATTAAATTAAGTCATAGAAGTCAAAATTGCAATGAAATTCAGCATATGAATGGGGTTTGATTCGTAATTAAAGCGCTGATTAGGTGTGGAAGACGATGGCCACGTCAATCAGATTGATGTTATCTGTCGCAAAATTGGTGTCGTCCATATCCGAAATAGTGGTGGTAACAATCTGTGTACACATTGGTCTTCAAATGCTCTACCCACTACGGGGTTTGTTTTATAATTAGACTTCAATTTAGTGATAATTAGGGAGATTAGGATGATGAGTACCAGCATTAGGAAAACAGGGGAATGGCGGATCCTGCAAATGGGGTCGCCAAGAAGGTCAGTGAAAAGGGAGAGCTTTCCGGTGGGACCCACATCGCATCGCCTTTCGACGTCTTCGACTCCGAAAGAGTCCTTCTTTTCGTCGAATTCTCTCACTATGATCCTCGCTCTGTTCGCCACCACCACCATTGTCAAAGCTTCGAGCTTTCTTTTGTGGAAATGAAAAGGTAATCTGGTATATTTGTGGGTTGGATTGGGGGGATGGGATTTTGATGTCAACAGCCAACACTCAAACCAGTGAGAAGTTGAGTCGTTTGAAAGAGAGGGAAGTGAATGAAGGCTGTTGAATTGCTATCATGAGAGACTGCCCTTAAATACTCGACAATTGGACCGGTTTCTCTTTCCTCCACGTCGCTTATTTGGTTTTTTTATTATTAGTAGGTATTTTTATGTAATTATGTTGGCATCCCTCATATTTAAAGGATTTTTCAAAATTGACCCCTTCTTTTATTTAAAATTTTCAGGTGGGTTTCTTTAATTGAGATATTTGTTCAAGAGTTATAACTTTTTTTTTTGTATTGAATTGAGCATATAACATATAAGTTCGTCATCATCATTTTCGGTCTTAAATTTATATGTTTTGGATCCCTAGGAAAAAAGTTCATAAGGGAGTAATTTCGATTTAGTTTTCAAAACAACTACTTATTTGCGCTTCCAAGATTTTCAGATTCTAACAAGCTCAAAAACCATTTATATGTCTTGTTTAACCTGTATTTGTGGCCGTCCAATGTTTCTTAAATGTCTCATGAGTCGAGTAAAACGGCATCAAAACGAGTTCATGAGACCCATTCGAATAGCTCTAAATCACAAGAGACTCAACAAGGATTCTCCGGTCCCTTCTTTATGGTCTCTTTTGTGGTCTACTCATTTTGATTGGTGAAAAACAAATAAGAAATACAAAATGCATTGTCATATTGTGAAAATTATAATAGAGGTTTCTACTTTAACTAATCAAAATGAGCGGACCACCAAGTGGACCATGAAAAGGGACCAGAGGATCTTATTGCAAGAGACCAGCCTCCTAAACAATGGAGTAATTATATTTAAATAATCAACAAAAATACCTTTAAACTTAGAATCACTCAATTAACTTTTCCATTTAATTATAAAAAATGGGTAAGTCTCTATGATCAAATCATGAAGCCCACTTTTAGTTTTGGTCTTTTTTTCTTGCCTTTATTGAAGTGGCAACCTCTATTGTTTACGCACATTTGGCAAGTTGCACAACTCAGAAAAACGTACTCCAATTACACCACAAATAGGTCTATGAAATAATAACCCTTGAACTAAGCCAAACCCGAATCAACTCATGTCAACTAGTGAATATTTGCATTTAATTAGAATGTGGCCACCTTATGTGCACCAAAAGATAAGACGGCCTCAAAAAAGGATGAATTTCCACTAATCATTCCACTAATCACCCAATTAATCAAATCAGAACTGTCACATAAACATGTAAACTCAGGCCGGGGGTGGGAATTGTCCTGTTTAGGACGAGTCAAATTAAATTCAGATGATTATGTTGTTTTGAGATTGCACCATTTTGATTTTGTTAGATTTCTTTCTTTTATTTTTTTTTCTTTTTTTAGTTAAGAAAAAATCTCCACATTTTTTTCATTGTATATGCTCTAATGACCGGCTCTTGTGTCCAATTAATTCTATATATTTTGAGTTCGGTCATTTTAGTTATAGAGTCAACTTTATCACTTAATTGCCTGATCATAATCAACAATACATATTCTAATTAATTAATAATTGAATTCATATTCGTTCAGTTAGTTTGAACTTCCCTTAATATTACTAATAATCAATTATTAATGGAGTATTTTATAACAATACCAAATTGTGTTTGATATCAAATGAAAATCAAAATAAGTAAAAAAATGTTAATGATGAATCATCATCACCCGCAAAAGAAGGGAAGAAGAAAAAGAAAGGGAGGAATGAAACAAACGACGGCTCATGTCTTAAAGTTTCCCTCACTTTCAAGTATTGCTTGCATTAATCATTTCGAAAAGAAAATCATTCATTGCTTGGGATACCCAATGATCTAGGTTATCATTAAAATGGTTAACTTTTTATCCATTGTATTTTAAGAGGGGTTTTTAAGGTGCCTACTAAGTATACATATTACTCCATATGATCGGAAATATAAGTTGTTTTAGCTTTTATCACACTTTTTAAGAAAATCATTTCAAATACTATATTTTTTCTTTCAACCAAAAAAAGGTATTTTTTTTCTCAATTTTATCACTAATTATTTATTTCCCAACCCTTTTAACCAATAAGTGAAAATTATCATGAAAACAAATTCCAATAATACTTTTCACATTTCACTCATTATTAATTGCCTAGAACTCCTAAAACGACATATAAAGTTGATCAAATTTTAAGTTCTAAAGCGACTTATATTTCCGATCGGATAGAGTAATAATACTGTAATAACTTAGTTTGAAAACTAAAATCCTAAAAGTGGAATGAATAAACTCTGTGGAAAAAAAAATCTTAAATAATTGATTCACCAAGTCTCTCTAACTCAATCTTTTTATAGTGTGTCCTTACAGTGCATTGAAAAATTATTTTTAACAGTCTTAACTTATACAAATAGATTGTAAAATTATTCATCTTTTCAAAAAGGAATATCGTGCAGCCATTTTTTTAAGAGCTACGAGATACTATAATATGGATCCACACACAAAACGTAACGAGTTCGACATACTTTGATAACCGAGTTTTAAGGATCGTCTGGTTAGATGAATTATTCCGAATACAGGGCGTACTAGATTATCGTCGTGACTCGATCTCTATCCCACCCCACCGTATATACATGATGGAGAAGTAATTGACAATCATCCCATCATCCATACATGATGATCCACTCGGGTGCCCCCGCCACTCTTGGTGCAATTCATGATGTGTAATATAACATGCCCCTATAGCTAGCTTAGTTTAATGTGGTCCATCAATTTTAGGCATGCTAATCTTTAACCATTAATTAGACATGTGATTATATCCCAAGTGTAAATATCCGAATCGATCTCTAAAGCAAATGATCTATGGTCCCCCGAATTATTCATTGAATTAATGTTTTTAAACTAAATTGCTCATGTTATCCATCAATACGATAATACAGACCATAAGGCCATCAATCTCCAAAATTTGCTTGCTCCAAAAACTATAAGGGTCTTGATTATATTATACGCATCAATAACTATAAGGGTGTTGCTCCAAAATTTGCTTGTTTTTACGTTAAAATTGGTCCCATTGTGTCGTAGATATATGTTTTTGTTGAAATCCGGTAGACCGAAAGAACGGGAACGTGTCAGACGTATTAGAGCATCTCTAAAAGTTTCTCCAAAATAGAGAAATTGAGACTTTTAAGGTATTTGGGGTGACTTTTACGCCAACATGATCTTCTTCCTATCAGACTGTATTATCTTAGTAACCTAGCTTGACCACAAGACTTGTTTGTAATCCGTATATATTGTGATAATTGAATGGAGAATCCCAAGGGGACTTTTACCCAAACACTTTCATGGTATCAATTTTCTAACCCTAACCCTACCCTAGTCTCCAGCCTCCGTCGCCGGAAATTTTCCGCCGCTGACGTCCCCCTCCCCGCCTCTCCTACCGGTTGCTCCTTGAGATCAACCGTTGCCCGTCCCTTGCCGCTCCCCTCGGCTCATCTTCCCAATCGAAAAATCCCGTCGTCTCTCGGCTTCAATGGCTGACGACGACAACTCTCAAAATATCGAGAACCCCACCGCCGATCTCGTCAATGCCGGTGGCGGCTCCAGTTCTTCCTCTTGATCTAGTTTTCACTCGGCTCTCGCCGTCTCTAATGTGAAGAACTTGATCCCGCTGGTCCTTGACATGTCCAACACCAAGAACATTTCCTGGGCCGAATTGTTCAAAGTCTCCGCTCGCGCTCATCGGATCCTGGACCACATCGAAAACACCATTCCTCGTCCGGCTGACGTCGACGACGTCTTCTGGGACCAACTTGACGCTGTCCTGCTCAACTGGATCTACTCCACCATCTCTCAGGACCTGCTCCTCACCATCTTGAAACCGAATTCCACCGCTATGCAGGCGTGGGATCGCTCCAAAATAGAGGAGGATGAGAAAAAAATGGGAAACTTTCCCAACTAAGATTTTTGGTTCTTCATTTTGACGAATCTATTAGGAAAAAATGTGGAGATGTTCTTATAACCACTTTGCATATAAGGTCGAGATGCACCAACTAACACAAAAACTTAAAACAAATTTCTCCCTCACTTGTATATTACTGGGCGGTTGTTTCTTCTATCCGAGGTGGGATCGAGTATTTTCTTCAACGTTTGTATACATGAAAACCAATTTCACTCGCTACATATATCAAAATTCGCTCCAATGCACTTAGAGGAAGTCAGTCTTGTACCTAATAATTAGAAATGTTTATTGCGTATTCACCTAAACTCATGCAATCTTTTGAGGCCGTTAAACTAACACATGTCTTGTAGCTGCAATTCAGTTGTTAATTGCATTGCCAATTTATATCATGGTTGTAGTATCAATCAAGTAACCAAACTGTTAATATGCCTTGAATCTAAATCACACGGTACACTATGTTTTCTGTCTTTGGGCCTATCGCAATCTGTTTTGGGCCTGCGGCCCATAATTGTACCTAGGGTTTCTTGAGTCACTATATAAGCTCTCGAAATACCCAGACCTCTGCATTCCGAATTCTGTCTTCCATAATAATATACGGTTTCTCTGCCCGTGGACGTAGGTAACACACCGTTACCGAACCACGTAAATCTGTGTGTCGTTCTTGCTTTATTGTTCTCGTTCGATCTCTCGTTACAACACAAACATTCGTATCTTCGTGTATGTACTTCTTTCATGAGGATGGTTTAAGTCACGATGGCTTGAACCATATCAACCTAATTCTTAACTTATTAAAAAAAAAGTAGGTTTTGATTAATGAGATTTTTTTTGTACAGTCGTATGTAATTTATTGCACTTTTCTTGATCATGCCACTGCTATTTTGTTTTGAAATCCCAAAGGCATCAACAACAACAACATTTATCCAATAAATCCCAAAGGCATCCTTGGGTTAAAATACCCTACTTTTAAGGTGTACTAGTCGTACTATGCATGACTATGTCTTAAATATTAAAATTATTTTGAATACATTATAATATTAATATATGCATATTTTATTCCACTTGCTAATAAAATACACTATGATAGTATTATTACATTTAATTCGAATTAACTTGTTTTTTCATATAAATTTTGATCATAGTATATTCTATCAAGTTGAATGCAATAAAATGTTTTATTATCAAAGTATATAAGAATATTGTTCATATAATGATAAAAAAAATGATACTCTTGACCCGTTGGGTTGATCCGACCCGACCCGAATATCCAGAATGACTTAAACCGATTGACCCGTGACCCTATATCGACCCGATCAATTGATCAGTGACCCATTATCGATCCAAACCCGTTCCAGCCCGAATCCGAGATGTCCTGACCCGACCGCTCCAATTGACAATTTGAATGGTGCATATTACGGTCAAAATGATATAAAAAATTTCACTGTAAAATAGAATTAAATGATTTAATTGTAAACAATAGTACGTTTTATTACAATAATATGATAAAAAATATTTCCCCTAAATCCAATTGATTTAATAGAATTAAGTGGGTTGTAGTGAAATTCCTTTTATATAATCAATTTACTCGGTCTCTAAATCCCTTTGAAAATGAAATAGGATTTCTCTTCGTATAATCGTATCAGACAAAATCTGAAATCAAATTTCCTTATAATATAATAATAAAAAATCAATATAAATAAGTGAAGGGAATAGATTTTGCCCCATTATATAATGCACGCCAGAAAACATTGTCAAAGTTGTAGATTAATGAATACTATGATATTTCGTATGTGGTATATTATTGATGCTTTTTATTTTATAATACCATCATATCTCTTTGTAATCCCTCATTTATTTATTTTTTATGATTTCAAATTTTATCTCTATTAATCTAGAGGAGTTTTATTAAGAGGTCGAGGATAGTTCAACCTCTTACTTCATCTAACAAAAAAGAATTAGCACCGGCCTGAATGTCATAAAGTACTAGAAAAAACGATTAGTTGTAACAAGATAGTCCGCGCACTATATGTTTATTTATAGATATGACGAAACTGTACGTCCTAACCTCTAGGAATAAAACCATAATGCTTATGCATCAGGTTCATTAGCTAAAGGGTAACTACATTACAAAGGTCTTTAAAGACCTTTGAAACCACTTCAAAGTTACTTATTCTATACTAGTCACTCCAAGCAAATTATAACCGTTGAACAACCCTCCAAATTTCTACCTTTGAAACCTTACAAATATCAACATTATGGATATTGTCTTCCACTTATAACCTTGTTACGAATCACGCTTATTGCAGCTGCCAACCCTCCATTCTTGGACTATATATCATGAATGTTTCACTTTGACCCACTCATGATGGGGCCTTGTCCAAAAAGTGTAGACCTCCCCATGTTGCAAATCTTGATAGGCGTCTACAAGCACCTCCATAGCTTTGTCATGCTCTTCAATAAATCGATCTCCTTAAAATTAAATCGATCTCCTTAGAATTAAAACAAACAAGCTAAGTAATGTCGAAATACACCCTAAAAAACATAGCGAAATATTGTCCCAAGCGATTACATCCTTGTAATCGCGGTTACAACTAATATTAACACGTAATCAGAGAACAGAATCGGAATCAAAGAATAAATCCTTAGGAAGAGGAGGATGAAGATCATTTCAAAAATATTTAAGTGATGGTATAATCGTGTAAGAGGTGAATCAACGATTTCTCTGAGTTCGTTTATTTCGAGCAAAGGGGATCTATAACAATATGTCACCTAACTCGCACCTGATTGGTAAACTATATGTCTTTGATGTTGAGGTAGAGAAACACCCAAACACCTTCCGAAACCTTAAACTCCAAATCGTCATGTAAATCCAACGATCCACATTTGAGGGTTTGGTTGGACTTATTGTGAAATCAAAAGGTCAAGGAATCGATACACGATTTCTCTTTGTTCGTTTATTTCGAGCAAAGGGGATCTCTTTCTACTTTGTACTAGTTAGTTAATGGTCATTAGGGATTTTTTTTGTACGTCTTTTATTAAAGAAAATTAGACGGGTCTCGACATATATAGGACATTCGCGTGTTGACGTTTTATTTTGGGAAATTCCTTTTGGTACCCTTATAGTTTTGACAATTCCTTTTCGTGTCCTAAGAAAAAAGTAATTCCTTTTGGTACCTCTATGATTTATATATTTTCCTTTTCATAGCCAAAACTCTATTTAAACCCAATTTTCATCGAAAAAAAATAATTTTCATTTAAATTTTAAATAAAAACGAATTTGCTATGAAAGTATTTGAATATTTAAAATTTAAATAAAAATATTTTCCATCAAAAAACTAACTTGTGAACTTTGAATATTTAAAACTAATGAGTTTTTGGATTTGTAATTTATTTATATCACATATACACGTTATCAAAAATATATTGAGAATGGTCCAAAAATATATTGAGTTTTGGGATTTGTGAATTTGCTTAGTAGTATTTTTTATGATTTATTAAATTGAGAATGGTCCAAGTTAATCCCAAAAAATTAAGGTTGTTGAAATATAATCTAAAAAAATTGTATATTATATAGGCTACAAATTGTAGCATTTTGCAAGCAAAGGTAAATTCGTTTTTATTTAAATTTTAAATGAAAAATATTTTTTTTTAAATGAAAAATGGGTTTAAATTGAGTTTTGGCTATGAAAAGGAAAATGTATAAACCATAAGGGTACCAAAAGGAATAACTTTTTTCCTAGGATACCAAAAGGAATTGTCAAAATTACAAGGGTACCAAAAGGAATTTCCCTTTTATTTTTTATAACAAGAGATCCGAAATTCCGAATGATAAAAGTTTTTTTTTTTTTGGTTGAAGCCGAATGATAAAGGTATTGGTTAGGAGGGAAATCTGATAATGATAGGGATATATTTGTGGGAAATGGACAGGTCGCGTTAAATTAATACCCATTTTCAGCTTAGTTCTGATTTTATTAGCTCAAAAAATTACTAGTCAACTTACACATACAAAAGCCTCAGCCTTGGTCAATTTGTGCATGTGTTCTAGCGGTTTAGGAATGGGATAACATAACTAAAAACATTGTTATCGATTTTGGTTGAGTTGACAAGAATGAGGCTAAATTCATAAGGTATAAACCCAGTGTAATTTTAATTTGTGATGGAAATTTAATTAGAGTTTGTATTTTGTCGAATTTGATTGTCATGTATTAGAAGGTAGTGTAAAGGTACAGTATAATCAGCAATTACATAACATCATTGATCGAGGCACATGTTTGATTTTAACTATCCATGATTAACATTTGTATTGTTCTATGTACATGACCGACTAACTACCCATTAGAGAGCGTTAAATTATTGTTATACAAGTACTCCACGATTAAGTTTTCTTAAGTTTCCTGTCCTTAGTTGTACATACCACGTTACCAATTGCATTAGTCTCTGTCCATTTGCGGATGGTTAGAGCATCTCTAACCGATGCTCTATAATTTTCTTCAAAATGTAGAATGAAATCTCATATTCTCTAAATTCCAATAAATTCTACATTTGAGAGAATCATATTTATATTATTGTTATTATATTAATTTATATGCAATATTAAAATACCAAAATCAACCAAAGAAGACTACATAATAACATATACATTTAATGCATTCCTCAATATTTTTTGGGGATTTCTCTAAATTTAGAGAATACTAATCACATTTTGAATACTTTTTCCATTTTATAGAATTAGATAGGGAAACAGTTGGGTTCAAATTACACCCAAAATTCTCCAACTTACCAGAAAATGGGGATGTAGTTGGAGATGCTCTTATATATCGAACATTTTATTGTGACGTTGACATACTTAATGGATAATATTGTATCTCCTTAATGGAAAAAACCATTCATTCGAAATTTGAATGAAATATATTAACCTTTTAGAATATATCTAATTTTCAAATCCATCCAAAGTAACAATTAGAACATCGATTATGGGTATGTTCGATAAATAAGTGTCAATACTAATAAGTTAAATGATAATGACGTTGATATTGATTTTGGGTACTGATGCTAATACTGATTTTGGATATTGATAAGTTAAATGATATTGATAGTGATAGTGAGTGCTCGATAGAAATGTATGTTGAGTAGTTATTTTTTCTTTAAAAATAAACATGCTTATTTTCAAATAAGATGAGGATAACTTCTTATTTTTGTAGGTACTTATAAATAATAGAATACTTATTTGGACAAATAAATACCTAAAGTTTTAAATTACCGAACACCTACCTCGGATACTTATAAGTCATAAGTATTATTTGATACTTATAAGGTATAGGTATCATTTAACTTATTTTACCAAATAAGCTAATTTGTTTTTATTTCTTTTGCTAACGAACGAGGCATATATCTCGACACACTAGACTTACAATTGAGGAGGTTTAGACCCAACTATTTCTACTAGAATACCAACAAAATAGGTTTTGAATCGAGTTTCAAAGAATGTTATCTAGATGAAGATTAAAAAAAAGGAAAGGGTTAGATAGTGGACTTAAATAGATAAAATAGAACGTTAAAAATAATGATGTAGATTGTTCCTTTATTAAGAAACGTCAAGTGATTCATTATTCTATGAAATAATCCTTAACTTTAATACAAGCAAATAGAATAGTATCTTACGGCAAATAGAATAGTTGATTAGAAAAGAAAAACATGGAATGTTTGCTAGGAATACGATGAGAAATTTCCGCTTTATTTCGAAATGAAAATGACATAAATTTTCTACTGATTTAGATGACGAAAAAGATTTATGTTGCCCAATTTGAATGCCAGAGATCAGAAGGATGTTATAAACAAAAAATCTTCCAAACAAAATCCATTACCAAAATATACAAGCATACAACCCAAACTAAGAACAGCTTTTAGAAGAACATTAGCAAAGAGATGTGTAGTTCTCTTACCATATTGTTAAGTACAGACAAAGCAGCTCTTGGGTCACGCTTACCAAATTGAACATTAACAAGCACACCAAAGTTAAGCATATTAACATACAAGGATCACAACGTTAAGCATATTATAGTTCACTTATTAGTCTCTTAGAAACCAAAGGACACAGCACATACCATCTTCATCGATCCGATGTCTTCTTTGTTGGTTTTCTACGTTTTGTCCTTCACCGTTGCCTCGTTAGTTCCTCATCCAACACAACAAGTTCTCGCCCTCAAGAGTCCTCCGCATCCCGGATATGGGCAGGCAAGGCCGAAGACCTAGCCCGAGTGGAGAATCGAAGCACTGATGTTACCCTCTACCATTCATCCCAAAGCCATAGTAAATAACATTCATGCTTTCTAAGTAATTGGCTAAGAAATAAATTACAATACAACTTTATCACAAGTAACTTAAAAGCAAAAGCAACAGCATTGTACAAACACATCAACCATGGTTCTCTACTAATCCATACTTCTGAGAGAACTTCTTCTGGTTGAAGTACAACATCTCATTCAAGCTACAATCCAAGTTCCTTTGCCTCAAAATCCTCCGCCTAAACTCCAACGTCTTCTTCAATCCAAACCGAAAGAAATCAGGATACGCAACCACTTCATCGATCCTCCTCTCCATTACATCCACCAGAAACCAGGCGCGGATACAGGGGTATGCTAGAGTATGGTCTAGCCCACCCAAAAAAATATATTATTACCAGTAGGGAGGATTAGTATGTCACATGTTTGCTTTGGTCCGGTGGTTTTGGGATTGCAAGTGATATATATAACCCTGTGTTCGAGCCTCAGCGCTGCAAACACCCGCATTACCTCCTTCCCCACCTACTCTTTTTAAGATTTTAACCCTAATTTTTTGTTAATTACAATTTTTATCCCATATTCTTTCTAATCAGAATTTTTACCTTTTTTTTTTGCAAAATCAGCCCACCCAACTATTTTTTTCTAGGTCCGCCCCTGCCAGAAACCTTATCTTGGGCTCCAACGAGTTCTTAACGCTCTTGATCAGTATAGGCGGGTACCCGGCTACCAAAGCCGCGATTTGCTTGTCATCAAACCCAGAGCCCTTCAAATAAGCACGGTTCGGCTTCATAGTCTTCTCCACATCTCTGCACAGGACCTCAGGATAAGTCACTGCCAGCTTTCGTATACCCGCCTTTGTCAGACCGACTTCCTGCAAGAACTCGGCTGAAGGTTGAAGTCTCTTGGGAGCACTGTAGCCCATCGGATACCTATGTTACACAGAAACGGGAATAGGAAAGGGAAACAAAGCGGGAAAAAACATAAATTTTATGTTTTTAGCGTAAAACCGAGTTTCAGGGTTTGAGTTTCTAAGTTTCTGTGTTTCTGTCGAAAACGGGAAACGCCACCCGGTTGGAGTTTCCGGGTAACATAGTCAGATACGGGTTTTTCGCAAGGATTTTGCCAATCAGCCCGTCTCGGTCCAGCTCTAAGCTGGCAAGGAAGCCCACAAACTGCGCCAGGTTCGATTCTATGCTGTAACTGATGATCCTAGGGTTCAGCATGATCACTTTCCCAAGCTGCTTATGTGGAACTCCTAGTGACTCAAAGAAGGCCAACAAAGGGCAAAGCTTCTCCTCCACACTGTGGGAGAAGGTGTAAGGGAACTTGACAATGGAGGCCGGAACATTGATAGCAGCCTTTTTATCCAAAAAAATGAATACAATGTTTAGTATGAGATATCAATTATAGAAGACAAGTTGGAATGATGAGCTTCCATCTCTCTTTTCTAATCGTAATTAGAAAAGATTCCCAAAAAATGGTTTATCAATGATCACTAATATTTCGTTGCCACAAATCGGAAAAAACAATACAACCTTTGTAACAAAAAGGTGCTCTAAAATTCTATGCTGTAAGTAAAGATATCATACAACATTGATAACAGCCTCCCCTATTTCAGCTGATTGAGCTTGGTTCTGTTCTTTTTCATTCTCCTCTTTCATTTCTCATTGTATACGAGGTCGGCTTTTCCCTTGCCGTGACAGAGCAAGTTACAGTGAGAGAAGTAGGTAGATAAAGGAATTACTGATCTGGGATCTGAAGAAACCACAACACATGTATTTGTAGATCAGCACTCGTTCTTGAAACACCAGCAGAATCTGCAGAAATTTTGTAGCTGCGTTAGTTAGAACTAGCCATATCTAAGCTGCATGTTTCAGAGCTTTAAAAAGAGGGAAAAAGAAAGGGAGCATTACAAGAAATGGTTAATAACTTAATCAATCCTCTAGTGTAGCCCATTCTGGGTATGGGCATTCATAAGTCCATCCAGGTCCTGTGTATTTTACACAATGCAGCCACAACGCTTCCTCGTGCCCGCCATACCTGCAACATTCAGAAAGCGAGGCAACGTTTTCAGAACTTTACATGCCTGGATGCATTCAAGAAGTAATTAAGAGAAAATCTCACCCTATAGGAGCAAGATTTGGACAGTTTGTGCACACGGGATCTATGGTAAAGTCTTCAACATGAGTCTCTTCACAGACCTTAGATTTTTTATGAACAGGTGAGTCCGGAGATGGGCCAATATTAGCAGCAGCAGCTCTATCAGCACCTGTTCCTTCAGAAGAGCGATAAGTCGCCTTATCAGTGAGGTAGAGCACATCATTGGCAATTGGATGACCAGCATGCTGCAGATGGACACGTATCTGTAGAAATAGAAGCCAGAAAAGGATTGAAACAAAAAAGAATACGAGTAAATGCTATTTAACCAAAACTTCAAGAAGCAAAGTGCAAATCCTTGATCCTAAGTGCAAACATCATTGCTTTGTTGTCTGAAATTAGATCACAAAAGCTGAGTTATTGGAATGAATCTCAATCAGAGTATTTTAATATCCATGGAAAGAAAGAAGCTCACGACAATCATGAAGGAAGACATGAAGATGTTTTAGTATATGTAATGTTATAAGTTTAGACTTCCAACATGTCTAGCCACATGGAATTAGAACAATTCATACAGTACTATAAATGTTAACCTGATGGGTTCGGCCGGTAACTGGTTCACAAAGGACAATGCTGTAATTTCCATTAGTGTATAGGCTGCTAAACTTTGTACAAGCAGCTTTTCCCTTGAGCGGAGTATCAGAGCAACCATCTTTTACCTAGACGAACAGAATAAGATTTGGTTCACTATTGATTATAAACCAGCAAAAATACAAGAAATAAAAGCAGCTTAGGCAGGCCATGTCGAGTTGTGAAATCTTATCTATTTAATGTTGGTCAACTTTGTAGGAATTAGTTTATATTATTAGCATTTCTTTTCTATGCATATATAAACATAAGATTTAAACGCTTGGCAAAGTGTTTGATTTGTACTAATCCCAAGGGTTTCTGTTTTCTAGTATTCTTGCAATCTTAAGAGTTCTAGTGTTCATGATGGTTTGAGTGAGTAAAAAACACAATTGAGAGTTATTCTTGACTGAAATCCTACATCTTTCGATTCAGTTAAGAACTAGAAAAAGGTGATTTTTTTGAGTACTTTCATAAAAGAAAGAAGACAGAACTTTGTACTTGACGATGTGACATAACCAACAAATACGGGACATAGATTAGGAACAAGATCCCTCACATAAATTGTTTTTAGAAGCAACACTATTACACTGTAGGTTTGCAAACATCAATGAGATCCAAATAAATTAGGAAAATAAACCAAGCGTTGGACTGACTTTCTTACTCTATAACACTAGGGGGAATATGTTTGCACAAAACTCAAATACGCCAAAAGAACAATCATCAACACATTTATGAAGTTTGAGGGGCTAGTTCAGGTGGTTTACCTCCACTGTGCTCTTTCCTTCTCGAGCATTATAGTTGACATTTGCATCCACTACTAGCTAATAAACATATAAATAAAAACATGTGTTATTGTCACATAAGCCTCAGTGTTTATCATCAAAGAAAAGCTTTCCCTTGCACACCAAATATATAGCATTCAGTTGAATAATGAAATCAATATAATGGGAAAAAGAAAATGAATAGTAATATCAACTGATCAATAGCACGTGATTGAAATTTATGAAAGCAAACGGTTGCTATAAAGTTCGAATGCAATAAAATTCTCCTAAAAGTATCATTTATCTGTGGTTGCATCAATGCATGTACATGTCTCAAAGTAAACAAGTGTATTGTGTGCAAATGTGGATATCTGTGGCATAGAGATATAATTATAGAAAGCGCAAAAACATCTGCAGAAGAGTAAACAAGGCAATACCTCACCCTCTGGAAAGACACCAGCAACCTTTGCAATATACTGTTTTTTAACCAAGCCAGCTTCAATCTATGAGGGCCACAAAAGTTTCTTGTTAGCAGATATAATGGTAAAAGCAAAATGAATGTAGAGTACATAACTAGTGCCTATTATATAAAACGCTGTTCAAGCATAGAATCCCCTATAGATGATGGAACCATGTGTGTATTATATTCCAAATTACAAACACGTCTGTATGGGTCTGTTTGGCATGTGATGCTCATATGGTTGGTGATATAATAAAAAAAGATATGCCATGCCAAACAGACCATGTCTTGTAGAACCAAAATGAGAAACATAAGCAAAATGAGAAGTGCTCAATAATACAAATATACACTACAGGTTGGTTAAGACGATTAAACCTGCTGTCTGAAGCTATCAGCTTTAGAAGCACTTCGGGCAAAGATCAGTAGTCCGGACACTAAACGATCCAGCCGGTGTATAGCTAAGTATCCAGTCAAAGAAAATAGTGCATGGGGATGATAAATCTGCTGCATAAATAAAGAATGTAGATATATCCAGAATCAAGGCCCTTCTAATGAACCTAAAAACATTCACACAGTATTCTACCGTTGGATACGAAATACAGGTGTTAGTCCATGCTCTGCTTCAAGGATACCCACCACAGTATTCTTACGATATTGGCCACAAGGATGTACCTGAAATTCAAAAGGCTTGCTTAAAGGGTGTGACTGGATTAACGTGGGTTTCGAACCTAGCAATAAGACGAGAAAAAGACAGCAGAGGGTTTAGGAAGTACTGCTGTCTTACTGGAACAGAAGCGGGCTTATAAACAGTCACCACCTCCTCCTCCTCTAGCAGAACAGATACATCCCAAGCCATTACAGGTGGTTCATGCCTGCAGCCTCACTTATATCAATAACGAAGTAAGTAAATCATATCTGAAAGCACTACAGGTCTATTGTAACTTTCATACATGCACACACAAGCAACAAGGAGTGGACCAAGTGTGATTTTATAATGAATTGAAAGTGTAAAATGAAAGTAACCTCATACAAATATTAAACCTAGTAACTAACCATATAAAATTCTCATAGACCAAACATGAAAGTACCACATCAAAAACACATTAAAAATGCATACTACTAGTGCCAAACCTGTGTAGGAAGTGGCTGATTTTCTGTGACGCTTTCACTCTATAGAAGATCGATACGTTTTGGTCATCAACCTTTATTCTACCACATTTGACAGCTCTCACCTGCATAGTCCCATAATTGCATCAAAAATACAGAAGCTAATCAAAGATATACATACATAATACATAGAGCAGAGATTGATTGGAGCATACGTAGTAATCGTGAGGACGGCCCTTGAATTCGTCTGCAAACAAATCGATTATCGTCTTCCCAGCCCATCGATTCTTCACCTGTACATAACCACATCAGAACCATCAAATTTTAACAGGACCCTAGGGTTTTCCAATGAATTTGCTAGCAAGTGAGAGTAGTTGTCAACATGAGCAATGAACTCGAAGTAGTAAGGCTTGACATGGCGCCTCCCTGTTAAACACATTCTCCGTCAAAACAAGCTCAATATCAAGAGAATATGCGAAGAAATTTGCTGCGAATCCAAACTGAGAATTTAAAAGCTGTAAGTCGATTAGTACCTTCGTGGAAGATGTAATCGTTGCGGTGTGGAGGATGTGACGGTGTTTGCCAAACGATTTCCATGGCAACAATGTCGCTTCGGCCTTAATACACCTGTGATTTGTTCAACGGTGTCCAATTTGTAGTGGTTCGAGGTTCGAACTTGCTTTTAGTCCGATTGATTTGTGTAGCAGCAGAATTCACACCAATTCACAGCTCAAAACCCTAGTATGGAGATGAGATTGAGGATTGTAAGAGATTAACCTCAACACGCCGTCTATTGCATTGCAATTTCGCAAAATTCGGAGAAATTAGGGGTGAAGGTGAAGGTGGAAGAAGTGCATGAAGGGTTGGAGAAAACGAGAAATTCTGAAATGTTCATGGAGAAACTGAATGGCAAAGAAAACACACGACTAATGGGCTGAAGACCACTCTGGAAATCGGAGGCTAAGCTTGTGCTAGGCCCACCAGACTTTCAAATTTTGCTACACTCCTAGTGAAAAAAAAAAATAGACAAAACTTGACCGAAAAAAAATATTTTTTAGACAAAATTGTATTTTTTTTACATTAAAATTGATAAAATTAGTTACATTTTATCAAAAAGTACTTTTACATGATAAGTATTACAAGGCCATAAAACTCTTTGTTCATAAGATCCAAACTCGAGTTAACTTCGGCCTTCGATCCTTCAATGAATCGGTTAAGTCTTTTGTTAGTATCCTAAGGCCTCCGACTCATGACTTGGCTCTTTGTTTTCTCTCTATATAGTTTGTACTCATACACGTTGAATTTGTTATATTATACGTCAAAGTTAGATTTGGGTTTGTTTTAATTTAAAGTTTATAACTTAGACTATACTAAGTGTCGATGGCATGTAACAGTTAACCAATAACAATATGTTGTGTGATTGAGAAAATGTTATAAATAAAATGTATGCTGATTGAAATACAACTTCGTGTTATAAAATAATACTCTTAGATGAGAAACTCATTGTTCACATCACACTAAAAATAGAAGGTTGCACATTGAATTCGAAATGATTTAATATTACCTTCGTACCTTGTATGCAAATTAAATTTAAATACAAGATAAAAAATGTTTCACACAGGTAAGTAAATTTACGAAGAAGATAAAAAATGTTTCAAATCAATGCACATTAGAATTTATTTTATCAAATGTAATTAATATTTAGCTTTACTTTGTTGTTCTATATGCTATGAATTAAATTTGTTTTTGGTTTGAATTCTTCGTGTAAAGCTATGTTTAATTATTTTTATATTTTGATTTTGATTAGTATAATTAACACTATCGTCGATATAAAAACCATGAATTCTAAATTAATAAAAACTAAGTAATCTGATAAATTAAAGGAGCTATAGTTTTATCAGCAATTTAATAACATTAGTAATCATAAACTAAAAAATTTAATAAAATATATTCATTCACAAAGCGTAATCTATACCCCAAGAATACAAAATTCATATTTACACATAACGACATAACATTTCTTCTTGCAACTTGTAGAATAAACAATTGGGAGAATGAAAAAGAAAACAGCGAGGGATAAAGAAGAAAGGGCAGGAATGAAGAATTCGGGGTCTTCTTTAGCACTGGCGCTCTGAAATCGCAAAATTGCGGCCCCTTCCCCTTATATTTCATGGCCGTAAGGCCATTCCCATTCCCATTCCAATTGCAATTCAGATTTGCTCTCACCTCTCTCATCCCCTCGTCTCTTCGCTCTCCTCCTCCTCGAAGATCTCCATTCCTCTTCCTCCGATCTCTCTCTGCGAAGACCTCGCTCTCTCCGCCGCCGCCGCCGCCGCCTCCGTCCTCTCGCCGCCACCGTCCGCCGGGATCGCGCCGCCTGCGCCAGCCTCCGCCGAACGAAACCCTGGCTCAAAGGATTGGGAAGAGTATTCGCCGTCCTGGCGCCGCCTCCAAGGCTAGGGTTTACGCCGATATCAATGTGATTCGTCCTAAGGAGTATTGGGACTACGAGTCGCTCGCCGTTCAGTGGGGGTATTTTCGAGCGATTCTTCGGTTTTTAGGTTTTTACCTCTGTTCGTCTGTTGTTGATCTTGTTTCTCGTTGTTGTTGTTGTTGTTGCAGGGAACAGGATGATTACGAAGTGGTGAGGAAGGTGGGGAGGGGGAAGTACAGTGAGGTGTTTGAGGGAGTCCATATCACTAACAACGAGAAGTGTGTTATCAAGATCCTCAAGCCTGTTAAGAAGAAGAAGGTAATTGTTCTGTGTGTTTTCTTTATGGTCTAAGGTGATCTTTATGTGTGTATATAGGTTAGTATTGCAGTTAATTTTGATTAGAAGGTGTTCTTGATGTTTTGTTGCTAAGCCAAATGCATTGACTAAGGGAATGAACCATGTGGTGTATCTTCAGAAGTCATGATTGTTAGATATACTCTTATTAAATACATGTATATGCTTCTTGAGGGGGCACTAGTGCAGTTTGGATGGAGAGGGGGAAGTGATGCAGCTGCACGAGATATGAACTGGATTAGGAGCTGATTAGCTCGAAAAACCTGATTACAGACAAGCTTTGGGTCAGTGATTTAGTTTAGAAACACCAACCGAAGAAGCTAGCTGTGAGTGAGTGAGATAATAAGAGAGCTTGAGAGATTAGAGAAGGTTTGTATTCATTGATGATGACGGCGCTGAATACAATGAGGCCTTTTATATGTCACTTTAGGTTACTGAAATGGAAATGCAAGCAAACTGGACTGATGTTGCACATCAGTATGTAAACTGGGTTTGATTTAAAGGAAATACATAAACCGGAATGAAATAACTAAGAGGGAAAAGGTAGCTAGCTGCTGACTCTGCATCACGAAGTTTGTTTATGTGATTAGTTTTGATTGCTTTGAAGACATCCCTGTTTATTGCAAGGAGATATATTGTTTCCCTGATGTGCAATTTCAGCCTCTTTCTTGGCTTTATTGGTTTTTTGCCTTTTCGGTTTTTTGTTTTTTTCCTTTTGGTTTCCTGGTTCCTTTGCATGACTATCTCTTCAATGCTCTTTCTCCTTTCACAACATATATATATGTGTGCCTGTTATGTAACTGAACCTGATGCTTAGCAATTATAAGTAGTTTCCAATACCCCAATACCAAATCTCTCCTAAAGAGTTGAAATATATGCATATCTCAACTAATTTTCCCATGCATGGCACTTTTATTTTGTTTATGGACTGATATGCACAACAGCTTTATTCTATTCAGGGTTTGTTTGGTGCAATGTCATGATAATGGACCCAAAATGTATATATTGCTGTAAGGTCTTTTGTATCCTGACAATCTACTTTTCTCCTCTTGCTTGTACAGATTAAGAGAGAAATTAAGATACTGCAGAATCTTTGTGGTGGTCCAAATATTGTGAAGTTGCTTGATATTGTTAGGGATCAACAGTCAAAGACTCCCAGCCTCATATTTGAACATGTGAACAACACGGATTTCAAAGTGCTATATCCAACATTATCGGACTTTGATATTCGCTATTATATTAATGAACTCCTGAAGGCAAGTTCACTTTCTTTAACTTGCTTTTTTTTTCAAATTTATATGTTTTTGTATATTGTTCTGCATTGAGTTACAGTCACAACTTATTTGTGTTTCTATTTTTTATTAGCTTATACATTGGTCTTCTTCTGTATAAGTTATTTCACTATATATATTTTTCAATCAATAATATGAACGTGCAATATTGATTGAAGATTCTGTGTGTAGGCATTGGATTATTGCCACTCTCAAGGTATCATGCATCGCGATGTGAAGCCTCACAATGTCATGATTGATCACGAGCAGCGTAAGCTACGCCTTATTGATTGGGGGCTTGCAGAATTCTATCACCCTGGGAAGGAATACAATGTTCGTGTTGCATCAAGGTAATGGTTGGATGATGAGCTGAGCCCATATCATGAACTTACTGATTACAAATCAACGTTCAGTTGATGTGTGTTTCTTGGTGAAGGTCCATGTTTGCATCTATTTGATATGGTTAAGAAGTCGTTATTTACCAAAGCATTTTCTGTATCTCTTGAATTTTCATACATTAACAAAAGTTGCTAAAGCTGATAAGATTATTGCAAAATATAACTATTAAGCTGTTGAAGAGTTAGGGGCTAGGTGGCTGATCTCATGCTATGCAGATACTTCATGATGACAATGAAGCTCTGGCTAACTCTGTTTCGTTGCAGATATTTCAAGGGTCCTGAGCTTCTTGTTGATTTGCAAGACTATGATTATTCTTTAGATCTTTGGAGTCTTGGCTGTATGTTTGCTGGAATGGTGAGAAATATGTTTTTGTGTGCCATCTTTTACCTAATATGCTTTAAGTCCCTTTAAAGATCTTTTTTCATTTACAAGAGGCTTCAGGCCCAACTGGAATTGTTGGGGGTTTGATACCCTAGCTGTTATGTCCTACGGTACTTACCTGCATTTTGCCTTGTACAGATATTTCGAAAGGAGCCATTTTTCTATGGACATGACAACTATGATCAATTGGTCAAGATAGCTAAGGTTTGTGATTCACAGAAGCAACAGTATTTTGCTTGATTATGTGCTTATAGAGTAGCTAAGAATTTCTCTTATAGACTATTTCAATGAAACTTCGTTTGCATTAGTTATCTTCTATGGGTTTTCTCATAGTAAGCTTTCTATTGTGGTGTTGTTGCCTGCTTGAATGGATTGGTAGTATAGATCTAATTTTTCATGTACAAGCTATGGTTTGTTGAAAATAAAGAGTTTGGCCTTCTTCTATTTTCATATTGTGTGACCCAACCTTATCGTAAAACTTATGAATGGGCCTCTTTTACTTTTGATTTCATAACATAAGTTGCTTGAGTTTCATAGTGCTTTGGATGAACAGGTGCTTGGGACAGACGAATTATATGCATACTTAAGCAAGTACCGTATAGAGCTTGATCCAAATCTGGCTACTCTTGTTGGAAGGTTATTACCTTCACTTCTTCTAATTTATGTGAATAACCTTGGATTTATCTAATTTGAGCTCTCACTGACAGTATTATGCTTTGGAATTTGTGAATATTATAGGCACAGCCGTAAACCATGGTCAAAATTCATCAATTCAGACAACCAGCATTTGGCCAATAATGATGTAGGATTAAACCTTTTCTTTTCAATTTACATTTAGCATCCTGTAACTTTACTTACAGGTAATTTTGTCTTGAAACTCTGTACAGGCAATTGACTTTCTCGACAGATTGCTGAGGTATGATCACCAGGACAGGCCCACTGCGAAGGAGGCAATGGTAAGGGTCTTTTCTGTACGTAGTATGTGCTTAAGGGCTCACTTGGTATTGATACCAAAGATGTGAGATATGAAATAACACACTGATGTCATAGAGTGATATCAAACCGACATTGACATCTTATATATCAAACAACAAATATCCTGATATGAATACCAAGTGGGGCCTAAAATTACACAAGTTTCTTTTGTTCTCATGAATATACACTTGGTGCAGGCCCACCCGTATTTATACCCAGTGCGAAATGCCGAGAGCAGCAGAACTCGTATGCAGTAGACGAATAGCTAGCTCTATGGGCTGCTCGAGAGCGCTGCTCCTCAGTCAGGTCTCTCAATACGTCCTGACGACTCTATTATTTGCAAAATGGATTGGGGGTCAAGATTTGTCAAGTTTGTTCCTGCTTAGGCACCTCTTCAAGATAATTTAAAGCAGTCTGTTATCTTCAATTCCTCTCTTTCAGTTTGCTTCTATTTGTCTTCCTGTGTTCAGATTTATCATGGTTACCAAAATTTCGGAGCTTTCTTTCATCTTTGCAGTGTTAAAGCTGTACATGTAGTATGATAAGATTGGAATCTCAAAGTGAGGTTTTTCTTCCTTATCTTTCCCCTCCATGAACTGTAGTTTTTGGTCATTGTGAAAGTGTCACAGTAGCAAGGCACCCATCACAGGTTTTGTTAGGTAACCATTTTTTTTTTTAATCATTTGTTTTCTGGTGCACAATCTGAATTCCTGCTCAATTTACTTGATATAACAAGACAGTCGATGATGTCAAAAAAAAAAAAAAAAAGACAGTCGAAAGATAAACAAAATACGGGTTAATACGTCTGGGAGACATACAAAGGTTAAAACCAAGATGAAATAATGAAATTTGTTCATTATTCTAATTGTTGCAAACTTTAGGTACTGTAATGTGGTGATTTTCTACCTTGGATTAACCCTAGCACATATCATAGCTGAGTTTTCAAGTCTCCTCAAATTCACATCCTTTCCAAACTAGTATGCCACTTCCAAAAGTTGTTGCTTTAGCAAGTGAGGAGCAAATACTACAAATAATGATTATAAACACGTACAATAGGAAACTGGTTACAAACTAAAACTGATTGCAAGCATCAAACAAATTGATTTAAGCAAGGAGAGGAGCAACATTGAAGGGGAAAACGCCAAATTTTAACGATTTGGGAGAATCAATCTCAAATTCGAAGGAAAAACAATAAGAAGACTCATCATTGAACAAAAGAAACAAACTTTAAGAACATAAGGATCGTCGGTACACAACCCAACCCGACATTGAAAACTGTCAACCCGACCCGACCCATAAACCATTGGGTGTTACTCTAAACCGAACCACCTAAAAACCATTGGTTTTCAAGTTGGATCGGGTAATTTTTCGGGTGCTACCGATCCTACTATATCCAGTTTAAATACTTGTTGAAATCTATATTATGAAAACATACAATTTTACAAAGCTTAATTTTTTGTATCGATCCCCTAGCAAAACGTCTATTTAATTGCTGAAACCTAAAGTTTAGCATAGTAGCAATGAAGCTCACTCTCAAATCCTTGAAGTTGAACACAATGAGTGGTAATCACCTTTGTTTTGTCTGTTTTAATCCAAGCTTTCTCACCCGAAGTATGTTTTACTAATAAAAAAATAATTCCAATGGACACTCTTCGGCTCACCATCTACAATTTTATCCATGGGCAGCTACTTTAAAAGGATGTAATTCCTCATTGATCTCCATCTCCATACAACTCCAGCCAGGAGACTTGTTCAAGCCTCTCTGATTCATCAAACTTCTAACTTGATCAGCCATTTCCCATCTTCCATTTGAAGCATAAAACTTAGAAACAAGTACATAATAGCAAGCTTCATCAGGATGCAGCTTGATCATTCTCCTTGCAGCAACTTCCCCGAGATCAAACCTCGAATGCAGGCTGCATCCATGGAGAAAGGATCCAAACACGGTCACATCGGGCTTCATTGACATTTTCTCAATGAAATCAAGGGCTTCCTCAAGTCTTCCTGCGCGCGAGAATATATCAACCATGCTTGCATAGTGTTTCATAGATGGAGTTATATCATACTCTTGACACATAGAGCTGAAACATCTCCATCCTTCTCCTACTTTCCCGGTATGGCTACAAGCCGACAAAACAGTTGTGAAGATCACTTCATTGGGGGCTACATTGTCCTTCAGCATGTCACTGAAAAGTGCAAGAGACTCTTCAGCGTCTCCATACATTCCGTAGCCACAGATCAATGCACTCCAAGTTACAGCATTTTTCTTTTCGCCCATTTCATCAAACACTCGGCGAGCAGAGCCCGTGTCCCCGCACTTTGCATAGAAGTTCAGAAGTGCTGTGCCAACATATGCATTGATAGACGAAATCCCTCCCTTGACGAAATATGAGTGAAGAGAAGAGCCAGTTCTTAAAGCGCTGACAGAAGCACAAGCAGAGACGACGCTGACAAATGTAACAGCATCCGGTACATAAGACTCGGATCTCATTTGATGGAACAACTGAAGTGCGTTAGATGCGTCTCCGTTCTGAGCATACCCTGAAATCATGGAGTTCCAAGCTATAACATCCTTATCCAAAATGGAGTCGAACAACCGGCGTGCATTTTCAAGCACATGGCACTTTGAATACATATGCACAACGGCATTTTGGACTGCAGAATCTTCTAAGCCAAGCTTGATAGAAAGACCATGAACCGAGCTACCTGTATTCAAGTTCTCAACTAATGCAGACGCCGAGAGCACACTCGCAACTGTCACAGAGTTGGGAGAAAGATCTAAACATCTCTTGCTGACAAACAACTTCAAACTTTCGTTCCCTTGGCCGGACTGAGCATACCCGACAATCATTGCTGTCCATGAGACAAGATCAGGTTCAGAAAGCTCATCAAACACAGCGCGCGCATCGTTTGTGTTATGGCCTTTGACATACATATCTAACAGTCCAGTAGCAAGGAACGACTTAAGACGGACACCACTCTTAATAATCCACCCATGAAGCCATTTCCCCTGATGCATAGCTCCTAATTTAGCACACCCGGTCAGCAAGCTCCCTATCGTAAACTCATTGCACTGGACAAACCCTTCCCTCATTCTATTAAACAGAACCAACCCCTCTTTCGGACACCCATTCTGCACATACCCAGCAATCAAAGACGTCCACGAAACCACATTCATTTCATCCGTTTCGTCAAAAGCCTTCCGAGAAGAACAAATATCTCCACATTTCGCATACATATCCACCAAACCCGACAACACAAAGCTGTCGGGACTCCCCGCCTTGACGACATGACAATGCACCTTCCTCCCCTCATCAAGCTCCCTCAGCTCACAACAAGCCTTCAGCACAATAGAGAAAACAACACAGTCATTCTCTCTCAGGCATTTCCTCAAACACCTGTAGAGCATCAAAGTTCCCATGTGCAATTCGTTCAAAAAGTACCACCTGATCATCACTTTATACGAATAGAGATCCGGGTTCTCGATCCTATCGAACACCAACCGAGCTGACCTCAAATCCCCGAACGAACCGTACAAGCTGACCAGCTTCGTCTCGCAGAGAAGGTCGTTCACCAGGCCATGGACGATGAGGACGGCGTGGAGGTTTCTGAGGGATCTGGGGCTCTTGCAGAGCCCCAGAAGAGGGTAACATGGGTGCGAATAGATTGAGTTGATGGAAGGTAGGGTCTGATCGAATTGGTCAGAATGGGGTTGACGATGGCGGGTTTTTTGGGTCGTGAGAGTCCGAGAAGGAAGATGGAATTCGTGGATGCAAGATGAAAGCTTTTTGAGTCTTCCGAATTGGGGGATTTGTCTCATTGTAGTGGCATGTTGGAGAAGTTCTTCAATGACGGTCGGAGGAAGAAAGCAGAGCACAATTCTCTCGCTAAAAGTTTAAAAATAGAGGAACGGCGTCGTTTTCCCCTCTCTTTTCCCAAACAACGTCGTTTAAAAGATCGCATTGAACCGAAAACCGAACCGAACCGAACCGAACCGAACCGAACCGAACCGAGTCAAACAAAAAAACCGAACCTAAACCGAAATTCGGAAATTTCGTGAAAGTTCAGTTCGGTTCGATTTTTTCAGTTTTCGATAAATATAAGATTTTTCTTTGAAAATTTGAGCCGAACCGAAAAATAACCGAAACCGAACCGAACACCGTCAGTTTCGGTTCGATTCGGCTCGGTTCGGTTAATTTTTTCGGTTTCTGTCAACGGATGCATTCGCCACCGTTTGAACATTTCGAACAAATTCTGTATATAGCGGCGCCCGCCGACACCCATTAAAGGCAAAGACCTTTTTCTACAATAGAACACCTCTTTCTCTAATTCTCTGCAATGGAGGAAGTCAGAGATAGCTGTGCTTGGGTGGCTTCCAACTCTTCACACGTATTCGTCGATTCTTCCGGTTTCTTCTTCTTCTACTTCTTCTTTGCGGAATTTGCTTAAATTTGGTTGCTTAGGTTTGCTGATTTTGGGATTCGGATTGAAATGTAGGGATTGAGAAGGCGGTGGAATCCATAAAGGAAATCCCCAAGGTTGAATGGGATTTCGAGGGCATTCACTTCTTCGATGGAGGGTCGCTCACCGTTCAGTATTTGTTCGTCTTGGACGCCCTCAACTTCTGTTTCTGGCCTGGTTTTTCTCTTTCTCAGCCTTTGCATTGTAAAATTGAAGTCCTAGATAGTCTTAGGCAGGAAGCGTTTTAAGGGTCTGTTGTTGTCAAATTGTTTGCTGTGTAGATAAAGTTTGAACCTTTGATCAGAAGTTGGAGTCTTTATTGAGAATGAGTCTGTGGGTCACTCTCATTTTACTTGTTTTGTTTGTAGATGAAGAGCATTTGCATTGTAAATTGAAGTCCTAGATAGTCTTAGGCGATTTGTTTAGGGTCTGTCGTTGTCGAATTGGTTGCTGTGCAGATAAAGTTTGAACTTTGAACCTTTAATAAGAAGTTGGAGTCTTTATTGAGAATGAGCTTGTGGGTCACTCTCATTTTACTTGTTTTGTTGGTAGATGAAGAGCATTTGCATTGTAAATTGAAGTCCTTGATAGTCTTAGGCAATGCTTTTTAGGGTCTGTCGTTGTCAAATTGTTTGCTGTGTTGATAAAGTTTGAACCATTGATCAGAAGTTGGAATCTTTAGTGAGAATGAGCTTGTGGGTCACTCTCATTTTACTTGTTTTGTTGGTAGATGAAGAGCATTTGCGTTGTACATTGAAGTCCTAGATAGTCTTAGGCAATTTTTTTAGGGTCTGTCATTGTCAAATTGTATGCTGTGTAGATAAAGTTTGAACCTTTAATCAGAAGTTGGAGTCTTTATTGAGAATGAGCTTGTGTGTCACTCTCTCATTTTACTTGTTTTGTGGGTAGATGAAGAGCTGAATTATGATCACTTGGCACTGGGCCTAAAGAAGGCTCTGGAGAATGACAAGAATGTGTTTGATGCTGATCGTTTGCAAAAGTACACAGGTATTACATTGTACAAAAGTTTCTTGCCTTTTTAGTATTAGCTTAATGAATGCAATGGGGATTCTCTTTGTCCATTTTGTGGTCCTCTGGTGGAAACTGCCACAGTAGGAGATTTCAAAGTGAATGAACTGTAAAAGGCTTGATTTGTGTTTAGGGGCTAAAGAATTTGCATACATGTTCCAGGCCAGGAATTGAGGGAACTCTTAGAATGGCCTCGGCCTCTTCCGCTAGAGGATGAGCGGGTTCGTCTTTTGCACGAGGTGAGGAGAATCATGCCTTTGTGTAATGCTAGATATTCCACCATAATTCCTCATGTACACTTTCTGATTTTATTGGTTTAACCAAACAATTGTCTGTTTGTTCGGTTCCTGGCTTAGGTTGGGCGCGAATTGGAGAAGAATTTTGATGGGAAAGCTTCCAACCTTGTTGAGTCCTGCAACAAATCCGCTTCTAAACTCGTAGCACTCATCACACGACACTTTCCAGGTCTCGTCTTATCCTCATTGCTGTCTCTGTCTGTGATCTTTAGAGCATCCACAATGGAGAAACTTTGGGTTTCTCTCTTTTGATAAAAAACTCAAACCATACTATTACTTAAGGATTGTCAGAAAATTCAGAGCAAAGTTTCGCATGTTACGGTGTTGATCTCTTGTAGAAGAGTATTTTCTTGCAAATGGAGAAACATAACTCTGAAAGATTCTCGCTAGAAACTGAATACATTTATAGGAAAACAAAGTTTCAATCTTTCCATTGTGGATGCTCTATAAAGTCAAAGATTAGTGCTTGTGAGCTCTAACTTTGGTAGATAACTACACTAAATGAGGACATTGTGTTGAATTAGGCTTCAGAGACCACTCATTGTACAAAGGCCACCAAGTATTCCTGTACAAAAGAGCACAGATCTTCACAGCGGATTTGTGGGGCGCGTTCAAAGGCCAAGGCTACGGGGAGTTCAATGACATTGACGCAATCACCATGTTTGCCGACTACATTGTCCCGGCCGTTCTTCAGAACCTTGGAGTATTGAAATATAGTTCGTCGTTGGGTCACACCATCGAGTCCAACCATGAGATAGTTCCGGGCAGCGAGGAGGAGGTTGAACTCAGAGCTTGCACTATTTATGCTGTGGAGAAAATGAGAGATGCCTTCCTTTTGAAAACCGGAAAGCAGGTAAAAAAATCTCCTCACCTATGCTTCCGATTTAGTATATAGACCGAAAAATGCTGTTCTTAAGTTTTGACCTATGAATGTTTTTGTTGTTGTTGTTGTATGTCAGGTGTTGAGTGTGGAATTGGATCTCTGGCTCTGGTCTTATGGGGTCAAGGCTCCATCTCTACAACACCATCGCACTCTTTCCATTTACTACTGAGCTAGCTTGAGCATACTAAGCTAATGGTCATTTTATTGTCACATAATGGAAAGTGACACTGTTTTGAAAATCCCTTAAAGGTCCAAGTAATATTGCTTTGCATTTATTTGATTTGTACTTTAGGAAAATAAAAACATGTATTTAGAGACGATCTATGCTTTTAACATCTATGTATTATCAGCACGAAAAATTCCATCTGGCTACCCATAAACTATCTCATTTCCCATTGTTAAAGCTTGTTCAAACACGATTACATGGCGCCTTAACTGTGACTTCATTCAAAGACGTTCTCGTCCAAAACATAGAGGGGTTTGAATGTTTGATAGTGTGTGGCGAGTTTACCGTAGCACTGTGTAGGCTAGTAGGATAAGTAGAGCTTCTTTAGTTGTATTGTTAAAAACCTAAGTTTGAAAATTTCAAAGGAAAGGAGATGAAACGGGAAGAAAAATAAAGGATGTATACGGGGATGCACATGGGACGGGTCAGGACGGATAATGCATTCTTCATCCCCATCTCCACCCGTATTAGTTCTCCCCATCCCTATCTAATCTCCGGCGGGGAGCGGGGCGGGGAATATCCATCGGGTTTGGATATGTTAACGGAGTCCCATTCATTAATTTTTTTTTTACTTAAAAGGATCTTATTTACTTTTGATATTCATAAAAGTTACTTCAAATTCTAATCAAAATTAAATTATATCTCTACGTTATAACATATATATGGATAATCTCAAAATTTAAAAACCATAACTATATTAGAAATCATTCATGCGAAATTATTAAAACTAAAAAATCATCCAAAAACATAACTAATAATATTATTTTACCTAAAAATCATCCATCCATTCATCCAAAATTATTAATAATATTAATTATAATTACTTATTCACCATATAAAAGCAAAATTTATAATATTTTACCTATAATTTTACTATAAATTAAATAGTTATATACAGATAATAAAATATTAATACCGGGGTCGGGGACTAATTCGGATAGTATGTTCCCCGTCCCCGCCCCATCTCCTTCGGGGAATTAAAACCCAATCCCCATACCCGCCCCGCTCCCCACCAAGTCGGGGAATGGGGCGGGTCCTTGCGGATCTCCATTCCTGTGGGGCAAATGTGCATCCCTAGATGTAGGGTTGCTCAACGGATCGACCCAACCCGACCCATAACCTGGATTACAGGTCACGGGTCGACCTAATGACCCGTAATTAAAAAAATCTTGACTCGTGATCCGGCCCGTAACCTGTATTATGGGTTACGGGTTTTACGGGTCGGGTTACAGGTTGACCCGTTTGACTCGGTCAAACATGTCAAATAGGTTTTTTAACCCATTTGACTCGTTTTATTATGGAATATTTTTATCTTTTACTATTTTAATTCAAACAATGTGTTAAATATTCAAAAAAACATTTATATCCGTCTTTGATCCAAAATCAAGACCGAAAGTCCGATAATATTAACTTGTAAAAGATATTTATGGGTCTAAAGGGTCGACCCGTAACCCGGCGGATCGACCCGTACCCGACCCGTAACCCGTAAACTCTAAAAAAGGTGGTCAGTGACCCGACCCGTAAATTACGGGTCGGATGGATCCGGGTTACGGGTCGCCCGGACCTTTGAGCATCCCTACCTAGATGTATAACCTTATTATTAATTAAGTTCAAAGTTTCGCTTAGGAAAAAAACTCTTGCCAACATTTTCCATTTTTTTGGTCGAAAACATTTTCCATCGGTACCATTCTCCAACCCAAAACCATTAAACTTTATGGCATTTATCATCATCAAAACTCATGAGACTCATCCGGAGAGATAATTTGATTGTCCGACTGATCTCGAGGGAACATCGGTCCAACATCAAACGTAACAGACATAGAGTAATAGAGTCAACAACTACGTTCGACCAAAAAAAATAGAGTCAACAACTACTAATTAACTGCTTTGATCTAGCCTATTTCCAGCCAAATAACATGCATGTTACATTATTCAATCCGTTGTATGCATGGTATCTAGGGATTTGGGATCATAGTCCATCAAGAATAAGCTTTTGTCGTAAACATGCTTGCACAATATCTCACGGCTCTGCAAATAATGGTCGCTAGGGACATAAGAAACCCGTTGTATTGGACGCATTCCATCTAGGTCTGGTTTGCAAATAATGGGTTGTATTGGGCGCATTCCATCTAGGTCTAGCTGTCCCCCATCCTGACCCCCCAGATCCCGCGTCTGCGGGACTACCTGGGCAAATGTTGTTGTTGTTGTAGGGCCATAAGAAACCCGCTTCTCAATCTCAAATGAAGGATCATTTTCAATAATCTTAAGAGCCAACCAAGGATCCCAACGAAGATCGGTTAGTTCAAGCGTATAAATCTTCTTCCAAGACGTAGGCGTCCCATGCTCCTCCATCACCCATAGGTGCTTGGACCCGCCCACCATGCGCGGGTCCAGCTCCACGAAGATCGCGAGCATGCCAGCGTACTCGAAAAGCACCCACTCGCTCATTTTGCTTTCGGGTCCATAGGTGACTACTTGCTCAGGGATGTCCATTCTCCGAAGCTCTTCGCTCTCACAATCAAACATCACAATATAATACGCACCAGTACGTGGACATTCAAAAGGCCGTCGTCCAGCCAATGAATAGCTCCATACTGCCCTCACAAGCCAATGAATAGTTCCATTTACAAAACAAGTGTTATGCGTTTCGTGCGCTTTCCTGTGCGTGTCGATGAGAATGTTCCGTATGTCTAAGAGTATTTCTTCTGGCCACAGTACTAATGGCGGCCTCCATCCACCTAGTCGAACCGAGTATACTTCATCTAACCCACAAAATGCGACTACCTTAAAGTCATCCTTACCGGCGTCGTAGCCAAAACCTATAGCCTTCCGGCAAAACCAATAGTTAGCCAGTCTATGGCGAGGAAGGGCGACGCACTTACGGATCGAGGGGTTCCATAGAAAGATCCGGCCAACATCTTTGTGTTTTCTTGGGGAGTAGGTAGCACATACTACTCCATGGACGACGCCAACATATCTCACAAGATGTCCTCTACCACCATCTTCATTGGAGCGAAACGGGAAATGCAGTTGTTGTTGGTCGCCCTCGAGAGGGCGATGAAGGGCGCACCGCTCCCGAGTGAAGTGGAGATAAGGTTTGAGGCTTGGAGGCGTGGCCGGGGCATGGAAGGTGAAGTGTAGCTTGATGAAGAACGCCGACGAGATGAACGAGTTCCATCGCTTGCAAACGCATCGGAATCGGCCTAGGCTTTCCATCGGTACTCTCTTCAAGATCTCCGTCCATACGTCTTCATCATGCTCATCCATCCTACCAAAATTAATAATGATAGGAAACAAGACCAATAAAGAAGAAGAAAACACACAAGATCGATCAACAAAGAAGAATGAAAAGAAAGTGATTATCGTTTAGAATCAAACCGGTTAAAAAAGCGTACACAACCAATTTTGCTTATGAGAGTAGAAGATACGAGGTTGAAGATTTCCTCAATGGTCGATGTACATATATATAAGGACTTCGGAGCTAAACTAGCTCAATTACAAAAAGCATAGGGTGACTATTTCAAGTGCAGACTTTTTAGCGCAAAATGATAGGGTGACTATTTCAAAGGATTTTTCAAAGTTTGAATGAATTTTCTAAATCAAGACAATACAAAAGCATGAAAAAAATATGTAAGATCAAATTGGACATAAGGTAACAAAAGCCGATTTCACTCCTACAAGATCATACGAGGTTTTGCTTTAGATACACACGTTAATTTAACGCATCCTATACTAAACACCGACAAATAATGTTTTTTTACCTCTAATCTAATTGATAAAACGATATATAATAATATAATTAGGATTTAGATAATGATAACATTTTTATATCCGAAATTGTGATAGTATTTTTTTTAAATTCAAGATCGTGATTTGATATTAAGAATAAATTTAAAATTATATTATATATAATATTACTGAAATAAAATCAAAGTAAAATAATAATATTTCATTCAATAGATAAGACTTGGCTAAATAGAAATTGGTTTGATATTATAGTCGATAATTTAATACTATTATTTTAATACCTATGAGATGGAATTAATATAAAATAGAGATCATAAATATTATTTTGTTATGAACATATTTACATATATAGATAGGATAAAAAATAATTATACTTAAGTTTTAAAAAAATAAGAAAGATATTATTTACACATATATGGATATGATACATATACTTATTTTACATTATAAAATAAATAAGAATATTTTGTTATCAAATATAAGTAGTTTAATATTAAGCGAGACCAATTTAATGTGAGAGCTCAAAAAGGGATCACTTTAATACCGTATATAGTAAGTATAGATATTATTCTATTAAATTAAGGATATAGATACTATTTTGATATATTAATATATAGGATTTAGGTAAAAGAGATACTTTGTTAAAGCGGTAGTCACCAGTAATTGTCCGCATGTAACTAAAACCAGGCAACATTGATAACAAAGAATTTTGTTCAACGGATATAGTATGCTTTATTGTGCTTTGGTGCATTGAACGAAGGTCACCTATAAATGTTGTGTCAATCTAGCATTTGATCGAATCTTACGCTCTTACTTGTTTGGAAGTTGAAATATCAGTGTAGCTCTGGATGTGCCTTCCCTGTTCAGCACATGGTTTTTCTTATTTTGCATGACCACTGCCTATGCAAAGCTTTTTGATGTTTTTGGTAAAAGTGACAATATGCATACAAATGCATTTTGATAACACTTGTGATGAACGTTAAAAAAAATGTTTAATGCCACTTGGTTGATTAGGACTTGTTTGGTGACATTTTTTAGTAATGATACTAGAAAGAATATATCTGATGAAACTTTGTTGATCTGATATATATATAGGAGTGATGACACATATTTAGTGACTATATAAAAATAACGGTATGCAATGACATTCTTGTAAAAACTAAGGGGCACTCGTGATTGTCATTGTACTTTTCTCTTTGAAATTCAGTGTTTTTGCGAGCTTGATATATTATCGTGTTGGAGGCTCTAAATATTTGCGATGACAATGTAGTATTTTGTCTAATTTGTTATATTATAAGAGTGTTAGACATACCAATAGGCCTTACTCAATCGAGAAACTCCATAGTTGGACAGATGACTTTGGTGCCCTCAAGGAACCTATGAGTGGCAACGATCTCGTCGACTTTTTCCTGGGTCATCGTATAGAGGTGCAAATCGTGGACGCTCTACAAATAAGAGGAGGTAAAATTACAACCGCTAGCCATGGAAATCAAGAGTAAGAAAATGAAGAAGCGAAGATGGAAGGGAGAGAGAAGTTAACTTCGAGGATTGATAGATGGAGCGGTGAAAAGACTTTTACGATAGATGTGGAAGGTGAAAGAGGGTTTCAACTTCACACGCAAAACTCTAGATCCAAATTCTCCACGTCGTCACGAGTGAAATCGATAGAGCGGTAAAGTTGATCCATGCCCACGCCTAGATGATCATGCTTGGGTTGGATCACTTTTAGAGATATTGTTGGGCCCTCTAATTTTAAGCTCACTAGAGTTACACCAGTGAAAGGCCTAGTCTAGAAGGTTGATGATTCGAGTTAGCATACCGGCTAAGGGCTTGCTATACTTTGCCCTCAATAGGACTTTTTTTTTATAAAAGTATATTTTTTTACCTCAAAATATGTAAAAACTAATTACATTTTACAAATTTCGAGGTTAAAAAATATATTTTTTACAAAAAAAGTCTTTTTGAGGGCAAAGTGTAGCAAACCCTAAGTATGTTTTGGCTAATTTTTTTTGATAGAGTAAGGCTTAAGGTGATTCTAACTACTACTTACCTCATATTTGTTACAAATGATAACTGAACTTATTATTCTCCGTGGTTGGAAAATGGGACATTATCGCTCCTAAGGCTCGAAATAGTAATTTCCCCCGCGGTCTTAACCGATGAGCCAAATGCCTTTGGTTGTTTGGGTCTAAGTCATAATTATGCGAAGTATTGTTCTCTAGAGTTTAATCTCATTCAAACCCCTCTTCACATGTGCCAAGTGGTGAAATTTGTTGGCAAGTAAAAAAAAACGGCTCATTTATGCACTATTGCTAGATGTGAACAACTCTTTGTTAAGGATCCTCCACTTGGGTAATTTAGCTGGAATTGCATACAGAAAGATACAACTAGCCCAACTTCATTTTGATATTAAACAAGTTGCCAAGTACAAAAAAGAGGGACTTCTTACATGGCAATCTCTTAAAGGAGTGGTTTTTATATAAAGAATACATTATTGTCGGGTGCAACTTAATTATCTTTTGCAAAACTTTGGCGTCTTCAATTTCAATTCCAATTTTTCCCTTTGTTTATTGAGTTTCATGCATGTGTCAAACAAATTTGACACTTTCCCTTCTTCTTGTCCCATCAAAAAAACAAAGGGAGTGTAGTATTTTAATTTTGTCATAACTTGCTATTCCTGACAAAGATCACAAAGCGTTGACCGAGGGTTGACTTCTCAGAAAGTGTCTTCATGACATGATTAGAGAGATTATTGATCCCACCAAAAAAGAGATTTTTGAGTGTATAAGTAAAATCGATTTTTTTATTATGTGTCCTAAGAATACATGATAAGGATATCAAAAATAGAAACTAAAATTTTATAAAAAAAAAAATCTGTAAAAATTTAAAATTTATTAAATATTTTCATTATTAACTGCTTATTGTGAACACCCAATAGAAAATCGAAGTAAAATTAGTAATTGACGACACAAATCCTGCAAACGCACAAGCTTTGGGCCTGAGCACACCCCTACGCACGTGCTTGTTTGACTTTGACCGCCCTCCTCTTCAGAACCTTCTTTAATCCTCCCACCAACCTGTCCACACTAGCCCTAATTTAATTTTCCCCCTTTCTCTCTCTCCTGATCCCTGCTCCTGATTCCACTTGATCAGCTGCTTTATCAGCACAAAAGGGGCGAAAGATCGAAGCTTTCGCAATCAGCTTCGAATCTCTCGGTGCACAATTGCTCAATTCAGCCATTCAGGTCAGTTCTGTTCTTCTTCTGCTTTCCCCCCCTTTCGTATTCGTAGCTGCTCTTGCTCGAATCGCTCAAAGCTCTCTCATTTCGGTGATTTTTGTAGCTAGGGTTTCGAATTTCGCCTAGTTTGCTGTCCAAGCTCTGTGATTTCCGCTCTTGTAAGCTGAATTTAGGGTTTCCGTCGCTCGAATTTGGCGCGATGTGAATGGATTTTGAAATTGTGTATGATTTGAAATTCGTCGATTGTGTGTGTTTGGATTCAATTCACAACCCGATTGTGTTCGATTTCGTTTCAGATTTCAATTTCCGTGGTCAATTTCTGCGGATATTGCCTGGTCAGCTCGATTCGTGGCGGTCCAGATTGGGGAATTAGGGTTTCGTTTCCGAGTTTGAGAAGTTGAGATGCCACTGTTGGTTTGAATTGGGAACTATCTGAATTTTGCTGTAATGTCGAGCGATCAGCATTTCACTAGACTCGATCTAGTACACTTGAAGATCATGATCGGGAAGAAGCTCGGTGCTCAAAAGGCGGAGAAATACTTCAATCTCCTCAACAGGTTCTTCGCCCGGAAGCTCACGAAACCCGATTTCAACAAGCTCTGCATCGTCGCGATCGGGCGGGAGAATCTCGCCCTCCACAACCGGTTCATCACATCCATACTCAAAAACGCCTGCGTTTCTCAAACGCCCCCACCAAAACCAAGCAAGCAAGAAACAGCCTCTGTTAATGGCGGAAAAGTACCGCCAAATGGGTATCAAAGGAGCTGCCTTCAGTCACTATGTAGGGACATGTTTCCACAGTCGCCTAGAAGAGGCAGAACTCCGGCTTTCCATGAAAGGAAATCCAAGGACCGGCCTAGCCCACTGGGCCCACACGGGAAGCCCCAAGCGGTCCCAAAGGTGTTGGAGCAACAAAGTGCAACCGAGCTACATTCTTTGGGTAGTAGACCGGTTGAGATCAACTCTGTTGAAGATGGTGAGGAAGTTGATCAGGCTTCCGGAAGCCCCGGGACTCGTAGTAGGAGTCCCGTTACCGCTCCTCTCGGTGTCCAAATCCACATGAAAGGGACCCGCAAAGTGCTGACACCGTCATCGCCTGTTAAGACCCGGACTTGCTATGGGGAAGGAGAGATTCCGGATACGAGCTCGTTGAGGAAGCGGTTGGAGACGAGATTGGAGGCAGAAGGGCTTAAAGTGTCACTTGACTGTGCTAGCTTGTTGAATAATGGCCTGGATGCTTACCTTAAGAGGTTGATAAGGCCTTGTTTGGAAATGGCGGGTTCGAGGCGGAGTTTCGGTTCTTTGTTGGACTTGCAGACTGCAATGGAGTTGAATCCTACCTTGCTCGGCGTCGATTGGCCGATTCAGCTTGAGATGATCTCCCAACAGCAACAAGGGCAATTGTAAGATGATGTGTTAGCCTTGGAGTTTAAGATGCTTATAGTATATATAGAAAAAGGAAGTTGGTCAAACATGGTATAATTCAATTGTGTAAATACATGTTTGTCAGAATTGGTTTGCTAGGGAGGATTAGAAGAGGTTGGGGATGGGTGGATAATGTTGAGATAGAGAATCTTGATAGGGGTTTTAGCTCAAAATCTCATTTTTCTTAGCACTTGCTATGAATAGCTTGGTTGTTCTCGTCAAATTTTGCCACTTGGAATAAAGTTATTTGTGATTCATTTAGGATGATCATTTGTAATGCATTGAGTTGCATTAAACTGCTTTAAATAACCAGTATGATGTAATTTAATGCACTGAGTACTGCATCTTCTTATTCATGTGCACATACATGTACTCTATTTTCCTTAATCAGAAAAATCTTGTCAGCTAATCAATGTTAATGTCCTTAATTAGTTGCCGGGCTTGAGTCCGACCCGGCCCAAGTTGATCATGGCCCGAACAAAGGCCTGGTTAAAGTGCGTGGTGTTTTGAGCCGAATTCAACAATAAGGACCTGAACTAAATGAATGGTTGGTTACCCCTAAATCCTCATGGAAAGTTCTATCTCGGCTTATGAAGAAGGATGGGCAAAACTTGACCAAAAACAAAGACAAAGGCAATATAAGCCGACATACAACGATGCCCGAATGCCCAAAACGAATTGCGCAAACATGACTAGAGCCAGGGCCGTCCAATGGAATTTGGAGGCCCTGTTCGAAATATAATGAATATTAATTTGTTAAAATTTTTTAGAGGGTAAATTAAGGTTTATGATTAATAAATGTATTTAATGGAGATATTTTGTTAAATTGTGGAGTATTTTGTAGGAAAATAATAGAGTATAACTAGTAAAGAAAAAAATTATTTCGACCAAAAAAAGTAAAGAAAAAAATTATTATCATATTGATATTTAAGCTATATAAATAAAAAAATATTCACACTAAGAACATCAAGAATATCAAATTTAAACAATAAGTAATTAACTAGACTATAATCTGAATGATCAATTAAAAAATAATATTTCATAATAACTATATGTTTACTATTGTTTGGTAATCAAATATGACATAATTTTTTTTATTATTGATAAAAGAATTAGATTTAAATTAATTAAATTCATCATCCACTAGTAGTTAATGGAATAAAAGACAAAATCTTAAAATAGGGTATAAAAATTACAAGAAGGAAAATGTGGTAGATTTGTTTTTTTGATCAACAACGCATAGATTATTAAAAAGACTAGAGAGAAAGAGGGTATGATAGATGAATGGGAAATTTTGGCCAGAAAAAAAAGATGAATGGGAAAAGAAATATATGGAAAGGAGGCCTACAAAAATGAAATATATGGAAAGGAGGCCCACAAAATAAAAGAATGTTAAAACAAAAATCCCAAACGTTTGCTTTTCACGGGATTCGAACACGGCTCATCAAGGAAAAAGGGCCACGCTTCACCGTCTCCACTAATAGAACAATGTGACCATTACTCCACACTCATTTTATATATACACACTTAATAAATTTTGGGGCCCTCGAGATTTGGGGGCCCTGTTCCACCGGGCTGTTTGCACATGCCCATGGACGGGCCTGACTAGAGCTCTTGATGGTCGTGATATGATACGGCTCTACGATAAAGCATGTTGCATGCATGATATATTCATCTATAATTAAGGTGAGATTCAAGTCGAACTCACATGCTATTTGAAGGCTGGCCTAATGCGTTCTTTCATATAAGAACTTGCAAAAGAACTTGCTCAAGCAAAGCTTATCGATCATCAGTGACAAAAGGCAGATGGTGCTGGGGCGGTCGGAGACCGAAGAAGTGGAGATTTGGAGGTTAGTTGTTGCTTGCTCCCACATACGGTTTATAGCTTCCACATTCGGTTTATTTTCTCGTCGACACATTAGACCGAGGTTAATTTGATGAATTATGTCACCAACCATTGTGTTTATTTGTGTACGTGCTACTATCTACGGGGCTAAATTTAAAGCATGCCTAAAATGAATTGATTGCAAATTGCAATTAATATTGCAACAAACCGTTTAGAGAAATACATTTCATGTCATAACATTAAAAAAAATAGATTAATAAAACATTCAGGGACTGGTTTTATATGTAGGAGATTATGGTACGAAGTTTGAATGACAAGTTAGTTTTAATTTGCTAAGCAATATATTATTGGGCGTGTAACATTAACATGCATGATATGGACGTTGGATTTTATTTAATAAATTTGTTTTATGTACTTTGGGATAATTCCTCACTAGCAAAGGAAGTCCAAATGTAATGGCGCTAAGTAAGTGCATGCATATTGTACTAATCATTATTAGGGGAAATTAAGAAGATGCTTAAGAAAAACGCCGAAATTAAAAAAAAAAAAAAGCTTCAATGTAACGTACCTTTTCATGTCTAAGTACGTCTAATCTCTAAGAAATTGGGAGGAAACAATTATTTGTCTTGGTTTCAAGTGTGCATATTAACTAGATCAGAGATTCCATCTTGCTTCATCATTACAATTGTAATTGTGAAGGAATAATTGGAATAATGTAAGCTAATAAAGTGGGCTTTTATTCTGTTTTAAGTGATTAAAATAACCCACCCGTGATCATGACACGTAAAGGTAATTCTCGATTTCATTCAACATACAAGAGCGTGAAGTATTTTATGAGTAGCTTAGCTTAGTTTATCTATAATTGAGAAATTAAACAAATGGTAAACTAATTAGTTAATAATTTTGTCTTAATTAAGCTTCTCAAAAATCGAGAGAAGTACCTTTGCTGTGTAGCAGGAGGCATGTGCTTACAGAGTTAATGACAAGTGCTGTCATATGGCATTATTGATTCGTACGGAGTATTAATCTAATCTCTTTATCCATATCATTAGTAGTTTGTACGTTAGCAAAAACGAGATTTCATTTCAATACGTTTTGAACTTATAATTCCAAAGGATACGTAAATTAGCAACTACTAACACGTATATAGTTTTGATTTGGTAATAACGATGGGCATCGACAATGTGATATTTTCAACTATATTTGGACATGTATTTAAGTTCATCTAATTCGAGTCAGAAGTGTTTGGAGATTTTGTTCCCTAAAGACCAGAGTTCTAAGATCAATCATATTTAGAGGCTAATCAACCATTTTGTAAAGATGAAAATCGTTTTCGATAGGTACATTTCTGTTTACCGGCCCTTAAAAGTAGTGACCTCTGAGTACTATCCTTAGAGGCTTAACCGTTTGACTACATGTCCGAAGGCGTTTACATGCCTGTGTTTATATGATTATGTGTACGCATGTTCAAATAACATACCCCTCGATGGGCAAAATACTACGTATATATGACGTACACACACGTAATGGGTAAGTAGTAATTCCTTGAACGAATTTCAAAAAACGTACAAAATGGGACACACGGAGTGAGAAATACAGTATTGAATTGAATGACCAGAAATCAATGTGAGCAAGCAACGGCAGCACAGCCCACGGGCACACGCCGGCCTGCGAGTGCGCACCAGCCTTTTCGAGTGCCGAGCCGCTATTCTACTACAGTGCTCCCTACGAATTCTACCGCTAGCTGCAGCGCATTTTAGCAGCCCCGGCAACGCGTGCGCAACATCCACCTGCAATTCCATTCTTCTGGTGGAAGGAGTTGTAGTGTTACTCCAAAACACGAGCGCCTGCCACTGTTTGCACATCCCCCTAGGCTACTACTACTACAAAGCCTGATCCCCTGCGCTCCACCCTTCCTTTGCTACGCTGTTCCTCCTCTTCCTTCCTTCCATCCGTATATATACATGCAACTGAGTGTAGTAAAGTCTGACTCGATCCGACTGAATCGGACCCGAAGATATGAACAACCCGTTTAAGAAATGATCCGAATACGATTATATCTAAAAAAAAAGGTCAATCCGATGTTACACGAAATCCGAATAACCCAACCTTGTAATAATCGAGACCCGAAACAACCTGAAAATGATTAATTATACCATAAATTCGAAACAACTTATTTGATTACAATCGAACCTGGTACAATTTATGAAGCATTAACATAGTGTAGTGTGTTGATATGCTATAATATATCTGTGTTTTCATATGATGACCTAATAGAGAGTGTAAGATCATAAACTCATATGTTGTCTAAGATTATTGATTATAATCAGATAATATAGCAAATGTTTTCTTTTATGCTTATGTTATAAAGTTACTTTAAGTACGATATTTTCTTATCTATATCTAACTTATGAAAGCATTTTAATATTCTTTTAAAATCATTGATCATAATCTCATAGATATTAATATTATCATTCATCATTAAAGAAATTTTTATTTGATAAAATATAAGATCTTCTTTATTGGTGTATGTATGGTCATGACAATACATGAATCTGTATAATCATGATCGAGAATGTATAAATCTCATAAATACAATATCATTATATATTAATATATGATTATGCATAGTGTATGCTTGAACAATAAAAAATATCTACTTTAAATATAGTTAAATCAAAATTAGATTGATCAACTATATTAGAACTATTGAAAAACTAATTTAATCAAAATAAAATTCAATTAAGACCCAATTCAGTCAAGATCGATTCAATCATGTCCGGATTCAACCAAAAGTTGAAAAGCCTACTTAACCTGAAACCAACTCGATCAAAATTTGAATTAACTTGACCGCTTTTAACCCCAATATTTGAGTTATCCGACAATAAAATTTTGATCGATTTGAACCAACCCGAACTTATCCGATTATCCTCTTATATTCGTTACTATTCAAATCCAAATGACCCAAATCCGAATATTCTGACCGAAACCAAAGTTCATTATATTACAGAAACATATGTTAAAAAAATCATTTTAAAAAGCAAAGTTCATTCTAGATATATTTCTTCATTTCCCTTAAAGAAACTAGCTAGAAAATTTCTATATATCTGTGACAAAAAGCAAAGTTCATTCTAGATATATCCTCTTATATCCGATCTACTTAGCTATATTATATACGGCATGCATGTGAATAATTACGCAATGTAATGTGCTCAAATCTATCCCAACATTACATGTGCATCGATCGATTCACATAACTAACCATGAAATTTATGTTGATGTACTAGTGATTGACTTTTTGTCACAATCTATCAAATCGATCGAACATATATCTGTAAGAAACATATAATGTAGTGCTAATTGAGATGGATCATTGAATTAATGGCTAGGGACTTTCGAATTTTAGTTGTACTCTGATCTTTAGTCGTACGATTGAGAGGATCTATATTTGTCGGCTAGGCCAGACGTGATGCCAACGCACCTTGTTCCTCTTCTTGTATTAATGCTTAATAATTGCCATTATTATTAATTAATCCATACATAGATATATTAAAAATCTAAAGTAAGATCTAACTAATTAATTGTCCTAAGTTTCATGATGAAAGTTATAACTTCAAAAGATGAAATCATTTGACCCAAAAAGAAATTTTAGATCAAAAGTAATATAGGACATATGATAATTAACTTGGATTTCAATCCCATAAAGTTTTTTGATTGTTTGATTCATAATCCAACTATAATTATCTTAAGATAAAAGTAGAGTGCTTTTCAAGCTATATCACATTCAAAACCAAGCTAATTTCTTTTCTACTTCTCTAATTATTGTTGTCCTAAAAAATACTCCATTGGTTTTAATATATTTTTCCGTTTTAAGAAACTATACTAATATCCTAAAAATTGAAAATTAACTATTTTACGCAATACCTGAAGAATTATTGTATTTATTAAATGAATGAATTACCGTTAGTTCAATAAATAAATAAATCATTCTACCAAATAAATAAATAAAAATAAATCATAGAAATTAAAAAAAAACTCTAAATAATATTACATTTTTACATTTTTTCCCATGTAAAAGTGTGTAGGCCATAAGTTATTGTTTTTCAAAAAACAAAATGATCCTTGAAGGTGAAGGATGCTAATGATCCATTCAACCAACTGAACTCATTGATGGTATGATAATTAATTAAAATGATTCGAGACAACGACAACTATTTGAGATTGATGTATCAGATCATACAAATCCTTGTATTATACAAATAATAGAGGGTGCATGTGATTCTCCCTAGTTTCAGCAGGGCTAATAAGCTGTTATTCCCTTGTTGACTAAAACCCCATTAGTTAATTAAACCCCACATTAATAAATCAACCAATTAATCATCTAAATTAATCTGATTGCAAAAATCATAATGATAAGTATATATAATCAATAATCAAGACAGATCAAGGCATCATACTATCATGGTACCGCCCATTGTAGTTTAATTAAAGTGTTGATAATGATTTAATTAATTAATGTTTTTAATTTACATTTATATAATTGAACTAAACTAATGCCTGCATTGCTGGTATTGTCTGAGGCATCATCATAAATCTTGAACCACATTGGCTGAAATTTTGTTGGGCATGCTCCTCTCTAGAAAAAGCCCTAATCCCCCAAATTCCAAACACTTCCTTTGATTTCTGTGTTTGTGTGGAAGTGGGCATCTTGAATTCCTCAACCTTTGTTAATTTTTTCCCTTAATTAATTCCCTTATTAGTTTAATCTCATCTTCCATATATTCCCTTGCATGCATGAGCTTATATATACAAAACTCAAGCTGCTGAATTTTGAGCAAATCTTCCAAGATCACTCAAAAATACACCTCTTCTTCAGTTAACCATTTTCTCCATTTAGTTAAGAGCACTACTTAGCTAGCTAATCTCTTGTTGGTGCAAATTAGAGCTTGTTTTATTGGTAAGAAGATCTTTTTATGTTGATGTTCAAAAGAGGATTATATTGTGTAACATTATCCTCATCTCATATTACTAATTAGTTAATACATTTTGATTTGCATAGTTCTATAGTTTATTCTTGCTGTTAAGGTTTGATCAAAGAGGTTCTCTTATGCTAATTAATACCTATGGGATTTGGTTTTCAGGCTTAAAAATGGAACAGAAGCCTTTCAAGTCCTATGATAAGGAGTTGATGAAAATGGAAATGCTAAAGCATGAGAAAATATTCAGAGAACAGGTAATTAACCAATATTGCAAGTCATGAGTACTATTATCTTGTTCTTTTTTTTGTGCATTTTCTAAGGAAAAACATGATGGGTTCTCAGGTTTACGAGCTTCATCGTCTCTATCGCGTTCAAAAGCATCTAATGAGCAACATGGAGACGCCCACAACAATCCGACATGACCCGGATATCAAATGGCCCTCAAGGAATCCTCAGCTCAACGGTTCAAACAAGCGCGATCATCATCATTATCATGGAGGAATATCACAAGTTGTTGCAGACTCAAACTATAGTAGAGGAGTAGGAATAATAGATGAGAGTGAGATTCAGCTGACTCTAGGACCCTCAGTTTACAAATCCAAGAGACCCATTTCTGACCAAAGCTTTTCCTCCTCTAACTATTCGTTGAGAAGCGAGAATTCGTCGTGGAATTTCGCTCCTTTGAGGAATAATGGAAGGCAGATGAATCTTGGGGAGGAGCACCATAGACAAGAGAGGATGGAGAAGCACTTGCCTTGGCTTTTTCAACCATTAAGCTTAAAGTTGACTTGATTTCTGTTCATTTGTTTAGACTATAATTAATGTGAAGTCCTTTTTAATTTTTTACTCATGGGTTGGTGTTAAAATGGTTGAAGATTTTGGTGACATGCCAACTAATCCAGCTAATTTCATGCTTGTGTGGAATCTTTCTTCTATTCTTGATCTGATTGTGTTTATGTCATCTGTGTTGTATAAAATTTGACATCTTTCATTGGTTCAAGGCCATCTAAGTGATGTGGTTTTAATCATTTTCAGAGCTCACATGGTATCTTGAAGCCAAATTTGTATGCTATAAGGCTGCAATAAACAGACAAAGTTGATTCTTCTGTTTGTGAATCAATCACATGGATTTACAAAAGATGTTAAGAAGCCATTTTCAACTATCAAGTACACAACATTGCTCAACTGAGAATAGTTTGAACTTTTGGAATTCAGGTCTTCAGAGGTGCAATGGAAACATTCAGTTTCTTTTACTCTTTGTCATTGTAAAGTTCATTTTTGATAGCATTCATGAACTCTTATACTTGAACAAACAGAAAAAGTTTCCATCTTGCAGAGTTTCACTGTACCTCTCCTTAGACCAAATTATTACCTTAACAATACCATTTGAAGACTGAAACTTGCTCCAAGAAAACAAAAAAAGAAAAATTTTCTGCACTGTTTGTTTTGTCTTAGAACTAGAAATGGATCATAAAACTGGTAACTGTGTTTTCTTCTCTAGTGCAGTAAGAAACAATTTACTGCACAAGATGTAAAGGAGAAAAGAAGAGATGCAAATGTCAGATATGCTCAATCATACCATGTTCCTATACTGTACAAATTCCTATTACTGTATTGCTTTATTTTGAACCCTCTATAAATAAATGAGTACAATCTTCAAAAGACAAAATCTATCTGTACAACAAAAAAGAAGACAATATAATAGCATACAGGAAAACAAAGGCTGATAAATCACAAAATCCACCAGAAAATAGTTCATTTACTCCATATTTAAGCACCAGTTACCCCACCAAAATTCCAAAAGTATACAACCAAAATCATTCTTAGCTGACAATCATTCTTTTGTGCAGAAAATAGCTGACAAATATTTAGAGTCTCTAAAAATTACTTCTTCTTCAGAGCCCTTAGCAAACCAACAAGGACTGAAAACAATTCTGTCAAAAGAAGTATTACTTTTGTGCAGAAAATGAAGGAGGGATAAAGATAAGGTGCAAGGATCCATTTTACAAACAAACTTAAGTTCTCTTGTTTATTCAGTAGTTGGTAAGAGACGTAGCAAGGAAAGAACCTGATAAAGTTCAGTTCTTCCATTGCTAGTCCTCTTATACTGCTTACAATAGACATTACACCGATGTCGTCAGAAACTAAATTCCAAGTGTAGTATTAATTGGGGTCTGGATAGTACGGAACAATTTGACCCACATAGACAACACGAGCGAGACCAGCCATCTGCGCAGCTTGATCAGCAGTAAGAAACGCTATGAAGGAATATTTGGTGTGGGATGTTATTTGAGATCCAGAACTACAACAAATAACCCCAAAGGGAAATAATTTCTTAGATTACAAGAATCAAAATCATGATCAAAGAACAGGTTCAATTGTAAACTGGAAAGATCAAAGGCGGTAAAACCTGCCAACTTCCTTCATCAAGGTTGAAAAGAGTGCATCCACACCTTCCTCTGATGACCAATATTGCCTCAAGATGTCGAGCTTCGCAATAACATGATACTGCAGTTTCATGAAGCAGTGAAACATCATCAGCTGAGCGCATAAGTCACCAAATACCGCTATGCCCTGCTCAATGCATCAACACACCTACACCTACACCTTGCAACTAACACTTTTTTTGGATAAATGGTCCAAAACTACAAAAATGCTCATTATACAAAAGTAACCCTGATTGAATCAATTCAAAAAATATTCAAAAGAAGCTAAGTATTGACCTACATTAACTGCATTAAACCGAAAGAATGAAAGCAAGTGTAGAGAACTTATACATAAGGTCAGAAAAGAATGAGAGGGGAAAACCTTGTCAAGATTTTTTTCACTAACCTTTTTGGAATGTTCATTAGCTATTCCATCTTCAACTGCACAAACAACGCTGACAAGATTAGGCCCAAGAAATTAACTAGGAACTTGCTTGCCGGATGAAATCATGGAACTACATTGTACTAAGGAGAGGATAGATTGAGAACAAGTTTATTATGCTTACCGATTCCAGATGTCAAACTTCCTAAGTCATCATCAAGCTTAATCTTCTTGGGGGCTGAAAGAAATTCAATACAAACAAAAATTACAAGTCTCTCATTCTCCTCAATCTATCATACTCTTTTATTGACATGGTGCCTCTGATTTTTATCATGCCATTAGATTTGGCCGTGGGTTTATCGCAGACATCTTCTTTTCCGCTCTTTGTTCTTTTGAGTTCTATAACGGTCTCATATATTGATTCATGCTAGTACCACTGATTTTTTTCAAGTGTATCCTAAAATGTGCCTCTACAATCATATCTGGTGGATTAGAAATCCAAACCACTAAAACTAATAAAACATCTATAGATGATCTGCATAAACCTATTTGCAAGCTATCACTAAACAAAATTCAACTGAAATGAAGTTATTAACAACCCGATGCAAAAACCTTTAAAAAAAATGTTGATCAAAAGATCTCAAGTTGCTATACTGTTGAGAATAACAAGTAAATTCTAGCAAAATAGTGAATTTGAATGTGGCTCAGAAATTTAAACCATCTTCTTGGTGGCAAAACAATCCAACAAACGTTTATTCACAGACAGGTAAGATTTACTACATAATATAATTATTGTGCAAATAATGTGGCCATACAATAGGGATACCACAAGTAAATTCTGAATTACAAACAGCTTGACACTGCACAGAAACAAGAAACAACAACCCAAAAAGAAAACAAAAAACCTTTTTAAGTACGTACCAATACCGTCCTTCATCTCCTCTATACGTTTCGAAGCCATCGTGCTAAAGAGTGGAGGAGGAGGGATGAGGGAGGCGGGGAGGAAGGGCAGAGAATGAGAGGAGAAAAGAAATAAAAGAGAGGGAAAATAAATAAAATATTATAATATTATTAAGGATTTTTCTATCACGGTTAATAATGGAAATATTTTGTAAATTAATTTTTTTTTTGGCTTTTTAATTTTTTTTTGACGGGTTCACTATTTCCTTTTTAGGGTTTTACCTTATTATTAAATATGGATGTACATATAGCACTAGATTTGATATACAACATTGATAAAAGAATGATTTTGTATAGTGATTATGACATACAACATTGATAAAAGAAGCATTCTGTGAAGAACATCAAGCACATATATATACCTTTATCACCAGTTCAACCATTTAGTCTTTATATCCACACGCAAATTACAAGCACAATCATAACAAATCTATATAGTACACAGATACAAACCACACACAAAAAAAAAAGAAAAAGAGTACAAGTAAAAAAAGATTAGGGGAGAGTACAAACCAAGCCAAACCAAGCCAAGCCAAGCCAAGGCTTCCTCATGAAACAGAATGGCGACGATCCCTGCTGGGCTTAGTACGACCCTTTCCGCTTGGCGGAGCTATAGCATCACTCTTTATAAGAGGATAAAGCTTTCCAAGTTTCTTTGAGACTGTGCTCATGAAAGATTTCCTAGGCAAAGGAGGCTTATTAGCATATGATGAAGACATGCTGTTGGTACTAGCAGTCGGGCTTGCAACAGAAGTCGTCGTAGCTGGATTTGTTGTTAGCCTCTCCATCTCTTTTAATCTCATCTTCAGCTTGAATACCTCCATCTTGAGATCCTCATTTTCTCTTCTCAAGGTCTCTATCTCCTTAGAGACCGGGCGGCTATGATTATTATGCTCAGTGGAGTATAAAGATAGCATCTTTTGTGTGTTTGTAGTGGTGATTGAAAGAGAGGAATCTCCACCATTGTTGGAGTTCATGGTGTTGTGGAGGCGTTGTTGCTCGTGATAAAGAACTTGAACCACGGTTTGGACAGGAAGGCGGTCGTTCTGGGCAGCATGAGCACAGGCTTCTCTGGAGAGCTTTTGGCAGTCCATCAAGCTGCAGATTTTCTTCCTCTCCATCTCACTAGCATCTGGATGAGCCTGCAATGATAATACTCAATTATAAGTTGTTTTAATACTACCTTGTTCGAAAAAGATTGTCGTTTTTAGTCCTTGATTCTTGTTATGAAATGTTTGTCATGTTAGAGTTTTAGGTAATGTTTCATTGGTGTTAGGAGATTTTTAGTGGAGAATGCACATATTGACTCTTTTGATGCAAATTCTCTATAATCATTGGCTAGAAATGAGGTGAGTACTTAGTCATTTATAAATTTTAGAACAAGCGTGTAACGGTTTAGAGCTCCTCAATAATTTTGTTTGTGTAATCTTCAGTGAGCAGAGGAAGTACCTCATAAAAATTACCTTACAAAGTCTTATATAAGATTTCTTAGTACTACAGAGATGCTGGTGCAAGTTTTAATCAAGAGAGAGTTATATACAAGAGGAAGAAACAAGTGATTTGATTTTATACATCGTTAAGACGTTTAAAACAATCTTAAAAAGTCTTATATAGAGTTTCTTTCTGAATAAACTTTATGACACACTAAGTTCAATGAAATAGATAATGGTGTGTTTGAATTGCACCACTTAATGCATGGTGATTCAGGATTTGGATGCAATTTCATGTAAACTAATGCATTAAATGACGCCCCAAGAAATCAATGATAGTCACACATGATGCTTTTAGTAATGTCCAAGTATTTCAGCCAAAAATTGTATATGAATGTCCAATTAAGGTCAAGAATGTGCACCTTTAAGAAGATGTCTATGGCTCTGTACATCCCATCCTCTGTAGCCCTTGTTTGCTCAGGGATAAGTTCAGCAATACCGGCAAATTTTGCGACAGTCAGGTTCCGATCAGAAGCAATCTCAGAAAGGTAATTTTCCATCAGCTTACCAACCCTCTCTATGTCAGATGAAGATGGAGAAATAAATTCTTCTGCCTTACCAAAGCCCATATGGTTTCCTTCCAACACATACTCAAGGTAGTTCGTCATGATCCTTTTGACAGTATCCACGTCGAACAATGTGTCTCCAGTGAAAGAGTAAGAAGGGATTAGTAGATCATCAAGAACAGCCTGTGCCAGCTGCAAAGCCATTCTCTTCTCCAAATCAAGCCTACAAGCGACCGTTGTCTCAAGATATATTGAAGAACGGAGCAATGTAGCAAGAAAGCTAACAGACAGCGCGTTCTTCTCCTTGGGTAATAGGCTTACTATGGTCTCTAATATAACTCTCTTCTTGTGCTCTTCTGCAGGCTCCATCTTCTTCTTCACTTTCCCGAAGACGTCCTGTTCCAGAGAAACATTGAAGAAATGGCTTAAATATCAGTGTTTCTTCCCATGTATGTTGTTGTTTCATGCATGTTAACACACCTTTTATTTGTTTTATGAACTTTTGCAGAATGTTTCTGATGTTTTATTTGAACAAAAGAGAACAAAAAATCACTAAAAGAATTCACACCAGGAAAGCTGAGACCACTTTCAATTATAATACTCCTGTTCAAGAATAATGTCACTTCATCCCATGTCATTTGGTAAACTAAAATAATATAAACTTTCCAGTAACAAACCGCCTAACTCATCAATAATTCACTACCTACAACTCCAAAATAACTGAGATTTCTTAACAAGATTAGAAAGCTGAATTGACACTCTTTTCTGAATTGATGTGTAATACATTTAGAAAATTTTCCAAAAAATGAGGCCTATGATTTTCAAGAAACAAAACATTAATAGAATTTGGGATAAAGATATCTCACCAAACCTCTAAGAGACTTCTGAGCATAGAGCATGAGGATGGGACCAAGAGCGTATCGCTTGAACCCTCTGGCCAACATTGCAATAAGAACGCGTTGGAAGAAATCAATCTTGAGGAGGGTCAAATCCTCAGCCCACCAATCCACAATGGGACTTTGCTGTGTTACAAATGCATTTGTAGCTTCAGACCTTCCCGCCAGACCAGACTGCGTGTCGTTGCAAGTCAGAAAAGCTATCGCATCAATGCAGCGGCTCACCAGCTTCACATTCTCTGCCATGGGAAGGAGACGCTCCGATGCATGTAAAACCGAAACAGTTGCAGATAGACTTGGAAGTACCACCTCTGTCATGTAAGCCTCAGTTCTTCCTATGAGGTTCCCAATGGCACAATCCTCAGTCATCTCAAGATACTCGGCCACACTACGTAGAGTGGCAATGTTGTCTATGCTTATCTCAAAGTTAACTCCATAACAGAACTTTGTTGCAAGCTCAAAGGCTTCAGCTCCACCAGGAACATCAGGGATTTCAATGTCTAGAGGTTCAGCATCAGCAGATTCTGATACCAGTTTCCTGATGTATCCACACTTTGACACTAATGGAAACTGCACTTGGCATATGAATAAAGAATCTTAGCAGTTATGACCTTGGATTTTAGTCTACTCTTTAATGGATTCAAATCATGTTCTTTTCTTGAGCTTATATTATATATTTAGTTGATAGTTTTGGCATTAACACACAAAAAAAAAGACCATTCAGAATCACCTTATGTAATGAAAAGGAAGCACCATCAACATGAACAGTAATGTCACTAGGGATCTCCTGAGAGAAAATCCTGAAAAAAATTACAAACCAGAAGTACAAGTTAAGCATAAGAAACGTCTCTAGGACAGGCAATTAGCAAACAACTACTAAATTTAAGCTTACCATTCACTAGTCCTCTTCATGGCAGCAGAAGAGAGGAATTCCTTTTCTTTAGATGCCATACCAAAGGTATTTCAATGAAGATTTATCTTGATGCAGCTCACCCATGACAGAAGTTGAAGTATCAGCTTTTATCATCCTCAGGTCTCCATCAAACAACCAGTAAACAAACTAGGCTTTATGAAGGTACAGAGAATAGAGTGGAATCAGGAAGTTGTAAAAGATATCACCTTTTTGAATACTCATCTACACTTGATTAATTTTGGAGGTAGCAATTCTCCATTTTTTGTACCCCACTCCTTCATTAACAAGCTACAATGATTATATGAGAGCTGGAGCCTGCAACTCATTTATGCATGAAGAAGACAAGAGCTTGACCATCACCAACCTCAGGAAATGACCATTTTAGGCTCTCATGATGATCAGAAATCAGAAGCCACCTTTAATTCTATAAAACTTCCAAAAGGGTGTGAGATTTACATTCAGGGAAGAATGGCATTATAGATATTATTGACAGCAACAAGGGTAGGTTTATCAGCTTATGGATTTATTTCCTGTAGTGTAGTGTGTGGTGGTAATGAGCTCATGAGTGAAGATTTTGGACATATTACAACTTTTCCCCACCTCCCCCCTTTCAAAGTATTATGGATTTGAAAGGGAAGAATCCTCCACATGGCAAAGGAAGAGACTTATGTTTGTTTGTCTGTCCACCAAACACAACTAGACAGGGTTAATCTCAAATCTAACAGAAATTTACAGACAGGTAAGGCCCAAAGTTACCTAGTTTACTCCAAGTCTGGCATGAGGAAGAGAGACAATTACTCAAGAGCAGAAAAGACAAGAAAATGAATGTAAAAAATATACAATGAAAACCCATGTTTAACACTAGGTTCTTTCCAGTTTTCAGCAATGACTCACAACTCACAAGCCATGCTATCAAATCTTATCATGATCAGAAGAGACCCAACGTTAGGAGAGATGGAGACGTATGCAAACAAACAAACTCCTGATTTCACAGAATCCAACTGCTCTGTTAAACGAAGCAGAAGACAATTAGATAGGTAAAAGTTGCTACAGAAGGTCTGCATGAAACAAAGAGGGCAGGCAGGGAAAATGCCCGTTTTCAGCGGATTAAAAGCACAAGGTATGTCCTGTCTTGTTCCAGTGTCCCACATATCTTTGCTCTCGTGGTTTTCCCCACCAAATTTAACTTCTTTTGGGCCCATCAAATGAGGTCAGGAAGAATGCAAGAAATTTCATCATACCCAGCAAGAAAAAACAGGACCCCTCCTTTGACAGAAATTGACAGACACAATCCATATAGATAGTTGAAGGCGAGATTAAAATCTGATATTAAAACATTAGAGAAAGCTTTCTATTTTACCTTGGTACTTTAGACTGTTGCAACTAATATCAATATATCACCTTTCAAAAACAAGGAAAGAAGAAGAGAGAACAAATAATGCTTATGGATCTATCTTATACCCTTCAAGTTCAAATCTATTAAGTAATCATGGGGGAGTACAACACTTCTTGTATTTTCCCATTACACAACTATTTCGCCAAAAGCAATAAAGAGCCCTTTTTTCTTGTGTGCTAACTACGTAGTTACATGAAGAATACTATAAACTCACTAACACAGAGCAGTAAGAGTCTATTCCACTGAGATCAACCAACCTCAATTCAAATTTACCCAAAAAGCCCTCGAGCTTAGTCAAGCCACCAGTCTCGCCTCATCGGTTTCAGGGAGGACAATGTCAAGCCTCATCATGGGCAAGTGCCTTTTGGGAACCCGAGCACCAGCCTGCATACACAGCTCCACGACGGCTGGAGCCTTTCCATAGAAGCTTTTCAAGGCACCAACCATTGGTTGGCCTTTCGGGTCTCGAACATGCCACACATAATTTGCAGGGAAAACCTCGTCCACGACTGCATCCTGCCACCCGTGCTTACCATCCCTCCACTGATGCTTAAACGCACCACAAAGCTTAGCGTCGTGCCCCCATGGGCCCACATGAACCTCTGGGCAGTACCCACAAGCCTTGACAGAGTACTTTCCCATCAACCTCCTCAGACCCGATGCAACAGTCTCATAAGCCTCAACTGTTTCCTGTGCAATTTGGGGAATTTCTGATACATCTGGAGGTGGAAAACGAGATGATGCGCCTAGGGTGTCGAGCTCAGTGAGTGACGAAACCGAGGTTTCACGTTTAGGAGGCTCCTGAAAAAGCCCGCCCCGGTCGATAATTTTCTTGCCAATGACCCGTATGGGTCGAGTTCTGCGGCGAGAAGGGAAATCCGGCAGATCAACACCAGCCTGGATGCAAAGCTCAATAATTGCTGGGATTCGGTCATAGTCAAAACGGGTCTCGTGTTTGACTCGTCTGCCAAAAGGATCAAATAGGTGGTAGGAGTCAATAGGGATGAGCACGTCGGTGATTGAACCCTTGATCCAAGAGTGGAAGCCTTTTCGTTTCCTGCTTGTGGGTCCCTCACAATCCTGGATGTGGTGACCAGCAGAAGCTACATGAATTTCAGGACATTCACTACAAAAAATTCAATAGAGGAGAGATGATTAGTTATCTACGTATAGTTTCTTATACCCTGTCAAGAAATGCAAAAGACTGATTGTTGCTAGGGAGAAATGAGCAATGCAATTCACCTGCAAGCACAAACTGGAATGACATGCAAGAGCTGAGCCACTCCTTTGATTAAATTCTTCCAAGCATCTACAACTTCATATGCAACAGGAATGAATTCAGGGACTAGCAATCCGTTTTTGGGAGGCTCAAGTGGCTTTTCTACTCCCAACTGTGCAAGCTTTTTATCAGCCCTTGCTTTCCTTTGGATTATCTGTATTGGAACAGGAAAGGGTTTCTTTTTCTTCTTTGGTAACATAGGCGGAAGATCTACATTCTGGGGATTTGCCTCATGTTTCTTAGATGATGATTCTTTTTTGGGTCCCTTCGTCCAACAAAGGATAAGAAGTGGATGTTTTGCCCTCTGAAACTGAAGCCCACCATATTTGACCTGCAAAAAAATACAATATTAATAAATCTCCAAACTTTACATGTACTAGCAGTTCTACAGCTCTAATCAAACTTCAGGCACAAATTTTTACATAAGTCATGATAAGATTAAAGAGATCTAATCACGTGTAAGTCCAAAACTCAAACATAGTCTTTGAATCAAATTTGTTCTGTAGTTTTAACATATACAAACTCAGAGAAAACTGCAAAACCAGAGCATGTATTGAGGTTCCAATGAATAATTCATAGCAAAATATTCAAACAACTTTGATGCTTCCGTTATTTGTGTAGTTCAGATCCATTTTCCTGTCCCCCATCCAACAATGCAGAATCGAGTAACATAATGATATTAATTCAAATTTCATCTTCCTTGTTCACAAGTAGCTTCCACTTGCAACATTGTTTCTTGTTCTTATAAATCTTAACCCAATAGTTACAAAATGTGTCAGCTCAATCTATAATTTTGGAGATTTCCTCCAATTAAATAAGAAACAATTGAAGAAGAACAAACCTGCTGCATACGCAGTACCCCAGGGCCATTAAAAGTAAATGGGAGTCCAGTCATAATGGAGAATGAGCCCATTCGTATTTCCTGTATCATTTCACCAATGTCACCATAATCAATAGTTGATTTCAAAATAATTTACATTCTCTTTATAACATTAAAACGAAGATGCTGCAACGTTAATGTCTCTGACTAATTCTCAGCAAATAATTAATGAGGTCACCAACACTCATCAAGAATTACACGATAACAAACATACAATCAACAAAAGCCCTACTTCCTATCAACTCAAAAACGCACATAGAGCTCAAAGGATCTAAGTAGTGAGATAAGCCTCAAGTCCAGCTCATATACAGCACATTCCCAAACAAGTCCCAAAAACCTCACCGCCACATGCGAACACTCTACATCCATAAGCACAACACCCCAGAAACCTGTAGCAAAGCCCGCACAGAGATCAAACACACCCCAATTACCAACACTAGAGCCACTTCCCTAACGCTCATCTCCATTTACACCAGCCAATCAGAAAATTGCCAATTCATTCTGAGGCAATCATAGTTAATTCCCCAAGGAATCATCTCCATATGTTCTCATCCAGCATCAACACATAGCTTATCCGAGATGTCTTCATGATTGACCAAGAACTATACTCCATCGAACATATAGAAGGGGAAACAATAAAAAGTTAAGAATGCCTTCTTGTTGACCGATTGCTTAACATCATTGCTTTTGTGAGTGCATCCAGTGTTTCACGTATCAACTTAGCCAAAGGATGCGAAAAGTCCCCTTGGTAGAACTTATGGATCCTTCCATCAGTGGTAATCCAGCTACAACCAGGTGTTTTAACCAAACCCAAATTCCTCATTTTACTTCTTATCTTTAAGACACCATCAGATATTCCCAGAGAATCATATATACTGCACAATGCTATGTAGTTACTGGGATTTCTTGGCTCTAGCATGAAAAGATTATTCGCTGCAATTTCTGCAATCTGAACATTTTTGTTCACCACACAAGAAGCTAACATGGCACCCCAAATGCTAGCTGTTGGAGAAACCTTCATATTCCCAACCAATTCAAATGCTTCCTTCAGACGTCCACAGCGGCCCAAGAGATCAACCATGCAAGCATAATGCTCCATGCTTGGTTCAAACCCATACGCCTGTTTCATAGAATTGAAAATTAGGTGGCCTTCATCTATAAGACCTGAGTGATTACAGCTGTACAAAACTGCAGTTAAGGTGACACTATTAGGTTTAATTCCATACTCTTGCATCTTCTCAAAAAGAACTAAAGCTTCCTTGCCTTTCCCATGATGTCCATAGCAAGATATCATCGTGGTCCATGTAACTAAATTTTTCCCCTTCGTGTACTTGAAAACATTTTCGGAATCAGGCAAGCATCCAGACCTAGAATACATATCAATTAGTGCATTCCCAATTGCAACATCACCATCAAATGCTGAATTCTTCACCAACTTCCCATGGATTTCCTTCCCTTTCATCAAGTCCCCAGCCCCTCCACAAGCATCCAAAACACTTGGAATTGTCATATTATCTAATTCTTCCCTTTCCCTAATCATACTTCTAAAGCAATCCAAAGCCTCTGCAAAACAACCAGCTCTTCCTAAACCAGATATCATCATAGTCCAAGCAACCAAATCCCTGCTAGGCATGCCCACAAAGACCCTCCTAGCACCAGCCACATCTCCAAACCTCATGTAGAAATCCAATAGAGAACTACCCACAACAACAAACCCCTCAAACCCAAACCTTACAGCCCAACTATGAAGATTTCTCCCAAGATCAAAACTCCGAGTCCCTGCACATGCCTTGAGAGTTGCAGGCAAGGTATAGTGATCTGGACGAAGACCCGATTTCAAGAACTCAGCAAACACGTGCATAGCATCAACAAAAAGCCCGTGATGAACATAGGAAGAGATAAGAATATTCCAAGAGTGCATGCTTCTCTCAGGCATTTCATCGAACACCTTGCACGCGTGTTTCAGATGGGTACATTTACAATATGCAAGCAATAGATCTGTTGAAATGGTGGCATCGGGGACGAGCCCGTCCGTGAGAATGAAGGCGTGAATCTGTTTGACTACCCTGATTGAAGAGGTGGACACGCAATTGCGAAGTGTCCGTGAGAAAGATGTATACTTTGTCATTTGCATTTTTCATGCCCCTTCTTCGTCGGATATAATTCACATAAGAAGTATGATATTTGAATTCAGCTGAAACAGGGTATTTGAATCGAATTTGCCAAGTAGTCCACTATATAATCTACAAATTGCAGAGAAAACTACGAACCAGAGCAGGTGTTTGAAGTAGTTATTCATCCAAACATGGCTGAACATCAAGATAGGATTAATGGTACCTTGCAATTGGCTGCTGATTGAGAACTGAGGGTGGCAGATTCTGGTGTAGTCTAGGGCTGTGGTGCGAAAATTGGACAACACACCAGCTCGAGAGTGTTTGAGAGAGACGATAGAGCGGTACAAACTAGTAAGACCATCTATTTTGGGTTTATTAACAACGTTAGTTTCGATCAAAAAAAAAACAACGTTAGTTAAAAGAAGTTTTAGAATTTCGACCAAAAAACAAAAAGAAATTTTAGAGCTAAAATAATTCAAATAGGCTACCAAAAAAAAGTAATTACAGATTTTAATTTGACCAAAAAAATCTCCATAATAAACATATAATAAAAAAACAAATAAATTTTTTAGAAAAACAATATAAAAAATAATCAAGTCTATCTAATACCATCTATATGTCATTCGACCCAAAAAATACTATCTATACATCATATTGCTTGGTGTGAAAAACTTAAACAGTAAATGCATGGTAAGATGTAGCAGAAATCGTCGTAGTTCTTGTAATGTTAATCTTGTATGAACATCCAACATTATTTGTTGAGCTGGTGTTTTCAATGGACTTGCATGCATTCATAGATATGGTTACATGGGCAATATTCAACTTGGTAACTCAAACTGTTGTCCATATCATTCAAGTGAGCTTTTAGACATTAAAGCACGTAATCTCCAAACCGTTGATGATGCGTTAACATTGTCACACTCGATTTTTTATCATATATAAGAAGCAACTGATACACTTGATCAACAAGATCGACATCAAGAGATTCAAATCTTTACAAAGACATCAACACACATAGAAATGGACACAAGACAAACACTAAAGATGCAGACTTGGAAGCCTAGCGAGCCTGTTTTTTGTGCATTCAAGCCCTTCACATAGTTTACTTATTCTCACCTACATGATCTTGTTGAATACCTTATTTACCATATACCAATGTGGTGGATGCTGGCCGGAATAATCGCGCCACTAGTCCCACCTCAGTATTTTCCACCACCACAACCCCCTCCACAACCGCCCCCACAACCGCCACATCCACCGCTCTCAACCAGCGTTTCCGGTCTTCCACCACCACAACCGCCTCCACAGCCGCCCCCACAACCACCGCATCCACCACCCTCAACCATGATTTCAAGTCTGCCACCACCACAACCGCCTCCACAGCCGCCCCCACAACCACCACAGCCACCACTCTCAGCCATAGTTTTAGGTCTGCCACCACCACAACCGCTCCCACAACCACCACCACCACATCCACCACAACCTGCACTCTCCAACAAGATTTTCGGTCTGCCATCGCCATAACCTTCACTCTCAACTAGGTTCTTAGGCCTCACACCGCCACCACAGCCACCACCACCACATCCTCCACATCCACCTCCTTTTTCCAAATTCAGAGGATTTCCCTCGGCAACCTCAGCTTTAGTCTCTGTAGTTGCAGCACTAGAATTCTTGATGTCATCTTCATTCATTTCCACATTAGCTACCTTCTTCGCATTGCCCGCAGATACGAGACCTTTGGATCCCTCTGTCCTTCGGATATCAGACATTATGAAGGCTAATGTGATGCCAGGAAGCACAAACCATCCATTGTCTACCTGCTCACATACGAGTTCAATGCAGAGGGAGAAAGAGTAAGGCACTATGCATGTGTATATAAAACATAAGTTTTATGGCTCTACATAGACAAATAGGATTATATATCCTTCATTATTGGTTGCATACCGTCAAAGTTGCAGATCGTAGGTCAAACAAAGCCACTGCCTTTCCATATGGATACTCAGAGCAGAACTCAACCGCTGTGACATAGTCCTTTTCATTTCTCTGCTTCCCATGTTGCATATATTCATATTCCAGCTTGCATCCGGGAAAGAGCTTCACCTACATCAATGGGTCAGACTTAGAATCATTGCAGAAGTATATTATTTACTGAAAATTAGTCCATATGCACAAGATTTTATATAAATGATTGGAAGTATGTTCACCGCCTTCTAAGACCTTAGTTTAGTCACATAGGAGTGGTAGTTGTGCAGGACGGGTCTAATGAACATCCTAATAGAACAATACATGCATGATATATAATTTGAAACCCCTAGTGCTGAGTGTTGACATGAATTATAACTGTTTTTTTTCTAGATTATGATTATATAAAAGATGTAGAAAAGATAATAAGGATGTCATCATTCACCATCTTCTCGCCTGTTAATTCAAAGATACTTCTGTCACTTCCAGAGCCTCTAAGAAGCTTATTAAAGGAGCTACAAACTTCTCCAAAATTCCAGTTCTCTTTGTCAAACTCTGCAAGGGTACGTGTTTGACCATCCGATGTGATACCAATCACTTCCTTTCTAAGAGAAACCTTGTTTTGCTTCCTGAAACATGCATAATTTGTGTCTTTATTAGAAATAAGATGATGCTATCCTGTGTGTATTTTTCATGAATGCAAATGTTTGCAACATAAAACAGACTGAAGATACCAAATACCTCATTTGAAGTGTAATGACATCATTTCCTTCATCATCAATGACAGAGGTCCAGGACTTTTCATGTGGAACCAGTCCACTGAGTACAGACATGCAATGGCCTTCACAGATAGGCCGCGATCGCACCATATGAAGAATTTGGGGTGCTGGTGTAGGTTGTGTGAATGAAGCAGCAAATCGAAGGCATACTGGGCTAGGAACTAGCTCAACCCATTTCTCTACTGAGAGTGTAGAGACAGGGTGCAGCAATTCCTGCAGAGAAAGGGAAAAGGAGCCCAAAACTTTGGCTGCTGTCGGCACTGGTAGTATGCTTGAAGGTGAACCAGACATGACCTCAATAACCAACTCTCCGGTAGGCTCACACTGAAATGCAGCAACCTGTTTGGCTCCGGATATGGATAATATGCTCAGTCGTCTCTTGATGTTGAAGAACATATCAGGCTGTTTCTTACTGAATGAGACGTACAGACTCCCCTTATGACCTTCTGGTACATTTTTCACTGCTACAAACTCCAATGAAACCTGGAAAGCAAGAAACAGCAAAAACATTAACAGAATAACCAACCCGAAGAACAAGGTATACCTTAAATGCTTTCAGAGATACATACCTCCATGACTTTGACTTCAGGGAGCTGAATAAACCTCTGACTGTCGTCGGTCTTTCCCGCATCGAAAAAGAAAGGGGTATCGGTTACAGGATCAGGGGTGCTTCCCCTATACATGGCCCCTGCTTTCCAATACCTCCTCCCAAATGTCTCCTCCCACATCCGAGTGGTTCCGGAGAACCCAACATCAAGTTTCTTGCCTTTTCCTCGGTCAGAGTCTGTGTCATCATGCTCTAACACCTTGCCCAGTATTTCATTAAGGTCTTTACAATAAGAAACAGGATGCAGTTGGTGGGTGTGCCAAATGAGGTCTATGTCATAAGTAGGAACCGTAAAATGCTTCACTGATTTTTCCTTGTTTCTCTTAATTATGTACAGAAACCCTTTGTATCTGGCAATAGCTTCTTCAAGGAAGAGTGGATCACTCATATGGGGTCTTGATACCTGTTAAACCATCCAAGAGGCACACAATTAAATTAAATAACCAAATGATAAAAAATACATTAGTCTTGGTTGAGCCTAACGTTAGTCTTTTTACGGCGTGATTTCCTTACCTGATAAAAGAAAGGAGTTTGTCTTTGAACAGCTGAGACAAGATCATATTGGGTGAACTTGTCACTCTCAACCGATCCCAGTGATGCATCCTCAGTAAAATCTTTACTCAAGTCAAGCTCATACGGCTCGCCCGGGTACACCGAGCTCCATATCTGCTCGGTTTTTCTTGAACATTCTTGGACGGATGAACGAACATCGAAGTTGTCAAGAATTCTTCCAAACAGTCTCTCACAATCAGTTTTATACCTCACCTGAGAAGGAAGAGGGAGCCATTAAAGTACACAGAGGTGAGCAACTCTCTCAATCTAACCAACCAACAATTATTATTACAAGTAAGAAGAAACCTACAGGGTTGAGCCTGTGACAGTGCCAAATCCATTCACAGTCTAGCGGAACAACAAGCGAATCATCACATAACGGCGTTTCAGTATGTTTGGCTAGCAAGGGAAGCCAAAACGCATTGTACCTTCAAAATTAAGTATCAAAATTGTCAGGCAAATGAAAACTTGTCAGCCAATCACAAAAAGCTGATACTAGTACTTCCACCAGCAATTAAACTATAGGCAAATCTTAGCAGAGTCATCAAATTGAAGATCATGATTGCAACATACAAAGAGCCACCAATCAGTCTATGCAAAATAGTAACCTGTTTCAGGAGACATGCATAGGAATTGAAATAGGGCAGAAATTGAAAGACTGAAAGTAGGAGCTTGGAAGGAGGAGATCAATTGAGCGAATGATAAAACCTGTAGATCGCCCTTTTTAAAGCAAGGCCTTGGAGCAATTGGCGGTTGCGATCGACGGCGGCGAGGAAACGGAGATGGATTTGGGCGGAATGTAAGAGATCGTCAACGCTGACCACGATCTTCTGAGCTTCGTCCCACTCCCTCTCTTGTTTGATTTCCATAGATTCGGTCTAGCTAGAATTCAGCCTGTTGCAACAATTTGATCAAAGATAGAGCGTACGAAGTCAAGTTAGTCAATTCAAAGATTATGCATTGTTGATTGATTATTCGGCATGAGAGAGGGAGCGAGGAAAGAGAATTTACCCTGGAAATTGATTCGGCGAGTTGGTCGTGGTTTGCTCGATCGAACGATTGGGGTGTTGGAAATTTCAAGGCGAGTGAATTGAACGATTGGAACAGTTCCTTGTTTGTTGTCTTTTCCGTTTGGATAAGTGCGCCTCTGCTCACACTGATGTTGACTGATTACCGATTACATGTTTTTTTGGGTCCATATAAACCATTTTTCAAATTTACCAATTTTTTTATTTTTTTGATCGAGACAAATTTACCAAAATTAGTACTATTTGTTTTTTCCGTTAACCTTATACTGTATAACTACTCGTTTTGATCATATATATATATATAACTACTCGTAATATTTAGGTGAAAATCGATATGTATGATTTTTCTAATTTATGTGCTTAGAGCATATGCTAAACAAAATTATTTAGAGAATAAAGTACAGTATGTGTTTATGTATTTAGAAAGAATCAAGTATAACTAATGATGTAATTCTAAACCTCCTATTAATTTGAGGTCCTTGTATGGTTGTACCTATGGCAAAGCTTTGGGTGTTTGTTCTTCAAGGTCCTTCATCTTGGATGGAAAGCCTCTTGGCATTTTCTTTCTTATAAGATTATTAAGGGAGGAATATCCCAGATTGATTATTACATAGCCTTGACAATCAAATTTAGGGCTCAAATGCTCTCATCACTACTCAATAACATTGTCAAGTTTGTCTAGGTCACATAAACACATGGAGGAGGGAATGTGAAAGGAAAACAATCTGGTACACAAACATGGACAAGAAATGTTACAAATTCATGTACAACTTTCATTTCTAAAGTTTGACCTGATAGGCTTTATGCAACTATGCGTCATGGGGGGAAAAAATAAAGAATCTGATCAAGCACACAAGTTTTATGCAGAAAATCATGCTATCATACTAGCATAGCGTGTACCTATACCTATCCACTCGTGTTCATGCAGACAATCAACTTGGCCATCTAATGTCACACCTTGCTAGCTCAGCTGGCAAGAGTGACATCCCATGCCGACATGTCACGAGTTCAATCCCATTCCTCATTGTAACAGTCCAAGTGTCTCCTATGAACCAAAAACATAAATAAAACAATTTGGCCATACAACAATACAAGCAATATATAGAAATTGCACCCCTTTCTAGGAGTTACATATGCATTCCGGGAAGGGGTTTTCATAAAATGATTCTTCAAATCTGAATCTCGCACGGCCCTTGATCCCGGGTGGAGGGCCGAACCTCTTCCTTGGAGCTCCTTGCCTGAGTCGATCAAATAGGCAAAGAGGCTCGTTTAGAAAATCATAAACCGATCCCTTGTTCAGACAGCATGTTAACTAATAAAGTGCTTTCAGATTCATGAATCGAGTACGCTCCTGAAAGGAAAAAAGAGGAGAGTTACCTATTTATGTGCATCTTCTTGATAATGTGTGATAGTGAAGGCCCCTCTTGTATTTCTCCCAATTCCAGTCTATCAAATATGGGAACAAGACCTTTTCTGTAGGAAAAGAAACAGAGAACAGAATTAGGTACATTATATATATACATGCCCAGGAATTAGCAGAAGCGTGCATATTGATATGATTGACTTAATGGAAAGCTTCAAAACAACAATAAAAAAAACATATGAGTACCTGTCAGGTGTGATAGTTTTTCTATGACCGAGGAATCTACGGTGTCCCTCAAGAGCCCTAGCCATGTTGCCTGAGTGAGTAGGTACAAACACGTCGCTTTCTAAGGAAATAATGTAATCCAGTGCCGCAGTTTGAGTTGCATGCTTGGAAAAGACATCTAATTCATCCTGGGTCGCCAAAGTTTCCTGCCAACAAATCAAGCAGTAATGATTTGTCATTAGATGTGTACACAAAGGCTGTTCCAAAGTTGGGGTTGAGTTACATAATTGCAACTGACCTTGAAAACCACGTTAGGAAAACGAGCTGTTAGCTCAGAAAGGTGAGTTTGACCACCATAAATTTCCCCAGCTGCAATGTAGATTAATGTTGTAGAAGGATAACCAAGAGCTTGGAGAAATATTCCAACCTCCTTGGGTGTAAGTGGGCAAAGGCCAGAATTTCTCTGCTCTACAGAGTTTATATTCTTCATCTTCCAGTGATTTGTCTTCTCTCTGACCAGGCAAAAAAAACAGTTCAGCTATTAATGTGGGTAAAAGTTATAAATAGAAGCTGCTGACTTCTGACCAATCTAGCAATTTTACAATTTTTTAGTCTAAATGCTATTTCATAAGTCCCAGAAATGCAGATCTTACCTCATAATTCTCAATTCCTCAGCTTCTGTTGCAGAGAGACCATAGGTACATCCAGTGAAAGAAAGCATGTCCTTCTCATACCTAAGATGAAGAGAAATGTATCGTCCACTACGTGCTCTTAGTCGCTCCACTAGCCTCTGTTGTCATTGGCATGCTCTCAGAACCTAGTTTACAAAAGATCTCACAGTACCATTCTTTAAGTTTTAAATGCGCTCACACTTTAGAGTATGGGTACAATTGATATTTAATGCGAAGAGAAGGGAATTCCAATGGCTCGGTCTAATGGGTTTGAAATCTAGAGCTTAATTTTTCTAGAGTCGGGTTTCAAAATCCAAACATTCTGGACAGTGGACACTATGTAAGAAGCTTTGTGAAATAAAAGGAATAGTGAGAACAGCATGTCATGATAATGAAAAGATGTAATAAACTCAAGTTTTGTATAGTCTTCCAACAAGTAGGTTCATACCTTTCCCAATTTTTCAATTGAAGGAGAGAAGCGGAGAGCAACATATAGTGCACGGCATCTCAATCTTTGGATATCAAGCGGTAAATCATTGTTTGCAAGTCGAGAATCTGACTTAGCAACATGAATTATCTGCATACAACGGAAGGGTTTCTGAATGAAGAGAACATGGTCATGACAGAAAAAAGGCTGGAGTAAGGGGAAATAAAACAAGTAATATTACACATTTTGTGAAGCTTTTTGCATTATAGGATACAGACACAACAGTGGTGTTAAAAAAAACTTACTTGATACTCTTTCCACAGCTGTGTCACATTAACATAGTAGCTCATTCCAGCCCAGGATGTGAAGTGCTTTCGAGCTCGTGGAATAGGTTCTAATTCTTTAGGCAGTTCCTTTACAATTCTGACATCTTGATGCAGGTTCTCAATGAAATGATTCTGATCAAATATATCTGAAAATGTACTATCCACAAATTAAGAATCGGTAAGCCAATGTTAGATACAGTGGACAACAGAGAAGAGAGAAGAAATTTAAGGAGAGGGTATAAAACCTTGAATCTTGCCAAAATGAGCGTTTATCAAGCTGGGGGATCACTAGAGTAGCATTCAGTATACGTGCCACAGCTACCATATCAGCTATCTACCAAAGAAAATTTTCAATAGAGTTAACCGAATATATAAATCAAAGAAGCATGAAACCATCCAAAATGGATGCATAAGAAAGTGGAACACACAGACCCAAACAATTCCACCTTCCCATAAATCTGTGTGCTTATTATCAATATTTTACTATTGGATTTTGCTGATATGATATGCTTGTTCCTCGACAATTTATAATTGCAGTCTAGGACTAATCCCTAAGAAGGAGCAAACATATGAGGTTAGATCATTGTGTTGAAGAGATTAAGCACTTACACCAGTTCGCATTTGATTTAGTCCCCCATTACTTTTCACAGTTATGTAGTGACTAGATTCCTGGGCAGCTGAATATAAGAAAAATCAAGTCAAATTACATAAGCCCGATGTAGAACAGTATAAGAAAACATATACACTAGATAAATAAGGCACACAAAAATCATCAATATCAACAGCAGTAGAACAGGATTAGTTCAGTGTCTTTACAAAATTCAATATAAAAAATTACTAACTACACCATTCCAAACAGCAAATGAGTCAAAGACTTTAAATTTAGTACAAAAGTCTTACAAATAACCTTTATATTTGACAGTAGGCTTTATGCATGAATGCAGACCATGACTGGAAGGCGGATCCCATAGCTTTCCCTTCGCAATCTACAACAAACAATGAGCGCGCAAAACAAACAAACTATATGATCAAATATATCACCAAAACTCCTAAACGTATTTAGAGTAGAGTAGGAGCCAAAAAGGCAATTATCATGCTAGACCATGGATATAGTGCTTTGACAATGAGGAATTGAGTATACAGTTCAATATTAAATTAGATATTAGGGCATGTCTCATTTTCATGCTATGAACAACACAAGCTCCTAGAGAAATACAGTATAAATCCAACTTTCTTCCACTACATCAACATATAGTTCACCAACAGATGCTGTTTTATTCATGACTGTGCAGAAATTGATAGTATATGTAAAAGCTTGTGTAATAGAGTTGAAAAGCTTGTGTAACAAGACATCAGTTTTCAGCGTTTATAAGCTGAACTGTTTTGTAACAAGCTCAACAATTGAATACAGCTCATATTCCCTCTCTCTATATCTCTGTATCTCCCTCAAATCTGACAGAAATTGGGGAAGCCAACGCATGAACTCATCAAAAGGGAAGCTTCGAAAGTGCAAATGGACGAAATCTCACATCTACATTCCTCAATTGAAGCTCGAATTCAAATTCAACCTCGAATTGGATATAAAACAGCAACACAATTAGGGAAGGAATTGACATACAGGCTCGGATCTGTGAGCTTTAGGCTTGGAATCGTCGAAAAAGGGGCGCGTACGCTCGTCTTCCAACACGTCCTTGGAGTAGAAGAAGAAGAGGAAGACGGATAAGCCGAAGAGAAAGATGGTGTAGAGAGACAGCGTCAATGGCGAGAGCTTTCGAGAGAGAAATCTCCCTGTCGGAGATACTCTGCCGAGGTTCGCCATGTCCGTAGCTGGCGCCTTCTTACCGAGCTTTATGGCATGTGTGATTTCCCCTCTTCTGTCGAGCTGTTGCCACTGTCTGAATTCTGATTCTTTTCATAGAGATGGGTCTGGTTAGAACCGAACCGGTAAAAAAACAGTCGGTTTTGCAATCGAAACTAAACCGGAACCACTTGGACCGGTCCTCTTCCGGTCCGGTTTTGAGACGTTTATGTGGAAGTGGTGGTACGATTCGATCGGTTGATACATTATTTTAGCTTCAGCCTTCAGCGCACTTGTACGATTCGATCGAGTACACCAAGGCGATCGTCTCCGGCAGCCACCTACACGATTTGCAGGCAACTTCCTAACTCCATTACTTCACCAAGGTTCGGATGCTTCCTTGTCTTTTATCTCGATTTCACTTTCACAATTCGTTTCCCGTTCCAAGTTAGGGTTTTAGACCGGATTTGGTTTCTGGATGTTCAATAGAGATTTGTTTCGTTCGGGTGCCAATGCTGGTTCTGCAATGGAACTGTTGCTTTAGGGTGCTTAGATCGTTTCTAACTATAACCAACTTCAATTTACGAGATTGGGGATTTGAATTGCGTTATCACTGTTCTTCTATGAACTAAGGGAATTGAAGAAAGTGTATTGGAAGTTAGAGCTGTTGCGATCTGTCAGAGAACTGATGTCTGTCTTGAATTGAATGTCTATATGTGATTTGTTGTGCTGATGATAAGATTAGGGCTGCTTTGGTGCTTATTAGTTTAGCTTGGACTGAAATTAGAGCTGTTGCAATCTGTCAGAGCTGATGCCCGTCTTGAATCGAATGTCTAATATGTGATTTGTGCCTTGAATGTGTTTGATTAGATTTGAGATAAGAGACGATGAGCGATGGCCACAGAGGCAGTGGATGGACAAGAAAGGCGAGCAAGGTGAGGTCATTGTTTGGAAACATGATGGGAGGGTTGAGGGGAGGGAGCAATATTGCATCCTGGGTAGTGGCCGCCTCGCTCGCCTATTATTTCTGGGTTAAGCCTTCCCAGGATCTCAAGCGCCAACAGCTGGTTCGTTCTTGCATGATTATATGCACACAATTCAATATTTTGCTTATGTTTTGTGTAATCGTATGATTGTGATTTGCTTAGGAAGGGATTCATAATCTGCATCTTTCTCGCATATTCTTTCCTCCGTTATGTATACAATTCAATGTTGCTCGGGTTTTGTGTATTCGTGTCCTGTCGTTTGATTCTGATATGCTTAGGAAAGGATTGCTGTTGTACAATCTGCTTCTTTCTTGTATATTCCTTCCTTGGTTATGCATACAACTCAGTCTTGCTCGGGTTTTGTTTAATCTTGTCCTGTCATATGATTCTGATTTGCTAGGAAAGGACTTGAGCTATACAATCTGCATCTTTCCTGCGTATTCTTTCCGTGATTATGCATAGAGTTCAATCTTGCTCGGGTTTTGATTAATCATGTCCCTATTATATGATTCTTATTTGCTAGGAAAGGATTGCTGCTGCACAATCTGCTAAATCTCTTGACCCCAAAACTCAACCTCAGGTTTCATTCATTCTTCTTTACATCTTAGAGCATTAATCTTTACATTAACTACTTTAATCATCTGTATAACTGTATTTGTATTTATTCTCAGGAAACTGGATCTGTTCATCAAGACAATAACACCAAACCTGCAAGCTCTTAGAGGCTTCACTTCGATGCTTACAGCAATGCCTTCCTTATTGAAGAGTAAATCCCCTCGGGAACCCGATTCATATGCGCAACACTGAACCTAATAACTCGTACTACCAATCTGATTTGTTTTCGGTGTTGGTTTTTGAGATGTGTATATATATGAAGTGTTTGATGGAATGATCTTTTGTAAGGGTCAAATTCAGAAGTGTCCTGGCTGTTTGTGTGATGATTCAGAGTAGAATTTTTCCCTTTTAAGACTGTAGAATTTTCCTCTTATAGGATAAACCCCTGAATTTTCAGCAATTTATCTCCATTTTTCCACAGAGAAGTTATGATTATGCCGACCCCTTTGAAAACTGCAATCACCTGGTGTGGACTGTCAGCATACATGAAACGTGAATGGCTTACTAATCTTTACCTTGGATTTTTCTCAAATGATCAAAACCTAGTATAGAGAGGAAGAAAAAATAAAGAACAAAAAAGATAATTGACTCTTTTGTTTTGAATATGGAGTAACTAGCATTACGTGGCATTTTTCAATTGAGTGTACAAGATCTGTTTCATACTTATTTTCGCATGACCCACATGGATTGGGGTGTATAATGAATGATCGAACGAGGCCAATAACTTAGCTGCCACGAACTACCATTCAACCGACAGAGTTAACACTTATACTTTTCCTGCCCCTTGCATAAAATGTGATTCTAGTTTTAGTAGCACTCATCATCTCTAACACAAAGACAATCCTTTCCGCAACTCATGGAAGGAAGCATGAAGAAGAAGAATGATGCGGAAGAGGGAGGAGAAAACTCCGAAGACCAACATAGACTCGGTCTTTTGAGAGCCTTCATTCGAACCCGAGATCCCTCATTTAAGGTTTGCTCCTCGAGTCTTAACCTCTCCATCTTTCTTGCATCAAAATTACCAATCGGTCTATAGATCATGTATGTGTGTGTATACATATATGATATGAATCGGATCGGATCTGGTTGAAATGTATATAATGTGCATATGTAATTGTACGATGAAGGAGGATGCGGAGAGCATAGACGACCCGACCCTCAGAAGATTTTTGAGGGCGAGAGACTTGGACGTAGAGAAGGCAGGAGCAATGCTATGCAAGTGGCTCAACTGGAGACGTAGCTTCGCCCCAAAGGGCTACATATCGGAATCCGAGATACCAAACGAGATGGCTCAAAACAAGATGTTCCTCCAGGGCTGCGACAAGCGAGGCCGTCCCATCACTGTCGTGCTCGCCGCTAGACACTTTTATCAAAAGCATGGTGGCGTCGACGAGTTTAAGCGTAAACCCTACTGACACCGTCCATCCCTAGCTAGCTTCTAATCGGCGTTCGTTCTATATATATATATATATATATATATATATATATATATTCATACATATTATCATCGATGACTTACATACATTGTTCTAAAAATCTCATCTAGGCGCTGGAAACCTATAACAGGCCTCTTTAGAGCAATGCTAACAAATGTCAATTGATGTTAACTTGTCCATGTAAATTTGCAGGTTATGTGGTATATGGGCTTGACAAAATATGTGCAAGGTAATTACGTAACAACTCGGCTACCTAACTACTAATCAAATTAGTTGCTCGATCTGATAAGTCGTGCCAACTCCCAACCACCCTAGTTATAACTTGCATTAAATTTAGCAAGACGTACACAGTGTTATAGGTATTAGTAAAAAAGTATGACATCAAATATTAATGAATGGATTGCGCCTTGATTAATGAATGATTATGATATGATGTAGGATACCAGTTGGGCATGATAATTTTGTGGCAATTGGAGATCTTCAAGGATGGGGCTACTCTAATAGTGACATTCGTGGTTATCTTGCATCTCTCTCCATTTTACAGGTACGTTTAATATTAATTGTCACGTTAATATATTAATTTATCATAAGTGATCATTAATTAAAAGCCATAAATGATGATGGTTAAAAATAGAAAGATGGCTTATATTTGATGTTTAGGTTAGTTATTGCAACTCATCCATCCCGTAATTGAATGGTGAGGCTAGGATTCGCAATTACCCCAAAAGTAGGGTTGTTTTTTGCTAATTACTTTCCAAGATTTGATTATATCCAATTAATTAGTAATTAATTTATTGCATGCATGCAGGACTGTTATCCAGAGAGGCTAGGGAAGCTGTTTATAGTGCACGCGCCCAGAATCTTCATGACGGTTTGGAAGATGGTTTATCCATTCATTGACACCAACACAAGATCCAAGGTTTGTCCTTAGTTCATTAATCTAATATAATTAGATACTCCATAATTCATTAATCTTAGTGATCTCTCTCCCACACACACACTGAAGTTGAGCTGATTATTCTATGCAGATAGTCTTTGTGGAGACCAAATCACTGAAATCAACTTTGCTCCAAGACATTGATGAGGAGCAGTTGCCTGAAATTTATGGAGGCAAACTACCATTAGTACCTATTCATGAGTGCTAATTAATTACTATCACGTGTGACTGTGGCCCATATTGTTACTTACCACCACAAAAGGTATATCGATCTATAATGTAGACCTAGCTACTAAGTTATAAGGGGAGAGATTGAGTGGCAATTTCACCCACCAGTTCTCTTTAATCAGGGTGATGCATATATATATATGGTTATCACCTTGTAACCCTAAGTACGTACTCTTAGGTTCGTTTGATCCAAGAGACAATGTACGTATTAAATTGAATCATCTTGCACTAAATTCAAGATTTAGTGCAAAATAATGTAAGATAATGCAATTTAATTGTCTTTAGGGATGTAGACGAACCGAGTGAGCATGCAAACAATATGTTATGGTCGTTTTGGATTCAACAAAGAATAAACATTAGGCACTAAAATAAATTGAAGCAAGCAATAAACAAGTACATGTGTCCCATGGATGTTGTTGACCAAATAAAGCTTGTGCAATAAACATAATGCTAGTCATGATCAAAAAAAAAAAACATAATGCTAGTATCGAGCCTACATCAATGTCTAACAAGAAGTGTGAGGCCATGGCAGATGCTCAGGAAAGCAAAAGCCAAGCCTAACGACAATCCCTAGCTCGTAATTAAGGTCGTGATGTTTACATGGCCAAGTGCATGCAACTGCTTGCGAAGCCTCGCATCCAACCAAATCCGCACAAAACAGGGCGAGCTAATTAAATCTTGGTTGAACAAGTGAAAATTGTCGGAAAATGGCGGACCTAGAAATTTTCAGTGACAGGGGGCTAAATATATAAAATAAAGATTTTTTTGAACAAGGCTATGGAGCAGCTCGGATTGTCAATCGAGTCGGTTGGGATGGGTTTGGATCCGGTTGGTTTGGGATTCGGGCTAATCCGGATTTTAGTCAAATATGAATATTTTGGTAATCGGGTTGGACAAATTCGTGTCGGGTTTCCTTTAATAAGGTAAAGTTTGGGTTTTTGAGTCAATTCCGATCGATTTATTTAGATTTCAGGTTAACTCGGATTTCGATTTTGACCATATTTTGAATGATGATTTTTTTCCTATTCTAGTTAACTTTAACACTACAATATATAGTGTAATTAAGCTTAAATTCAATAAAAGTAAATATAAAAAATATTCATTATTATTATTTTATAGAATAAAATTTAAGTATATTTATATTTAATGTATCTAAATTATTTCTTAAAAGTGATCTTGTATTTTTCTATAGATATACATATGACTAGTACTTATGTAAATTTAGCCATTTAATTCAAGGCTATAGATTATTTTGGGTTGAGTGTTTTTGAGTCGGGAGGCTTTATTTTTAAATGATATCGGATTGGGAACTTGAAGTTTTTAGATAAATTTATATTAGGTAATTTCAAATATCGGTTTATATCGGACTAAAAACATGCACATACTGTATAATTAATTTAGGGTAAATTTTGGATTCGGACTAATAATAAAGAAAAGGAAAAATGACTCAAAATAATCTCAAGTATCAACTTTCAACCAAAAATAATCTCAAATTTGAAAATCATCATCACTAATAATAGAACTATCACGAAATTAACCAAAAGTGATTCGGAAGCCTTTTTCGACAAGTTTTCTGGTGGAATCGAGAATGAAACTCTAGTTGAAAACGCCGTCGTTTCGAGATCGGGCTGACCGGCTGACTCTACTTAAGAACGTTGCTCTCATCTTCTTCCCACTTACCGATCGCCGCCTTTGTACATTAGTACCTCTCTCCCCCTTTTTCTCTCTAAAATCTGTATGTAAGCTCTAAACATTTGATTGTAAAGCAAAGTGATGAGATCGATTGGTCTGAATTCTTTTTTCATGTCGAATATCATATCGATAAATTGCCTTCAAAGTTCTCTGATTGCTTGTTCAATTTTTCGTGCAATTTTGGTATCTAGGGTTTGGAAAAGAGATGGGGTTTGCACCACTTGATTGTAGATTGTTGTCAAATCCAATGAACAAGCTACACGAGCGTGGTGCTATAACAAATATATCTTCTTCTGCATTCTTACTTCTGGAATCTTGTTTATCATTTCCAGTCAACAGCATGAGAAGAAACACAGGTTTTTAACACGAGTTATGAATAAAATGCACCAGTTAGCCCCTTGCATTTTGAAGTTGAGATGCAAGGAACATTCGAGGGGGTATTGTGGGTGCTAAATTGAGTTGCTGGTCTCACAAATTTCTTTCTTATTTGGGAGCAACAATGGAATGAGTTGTTGCACTCTGCTCTGTCTGACTGCACATTTCTTTCTTCTTGTTTTACAGACAAAGCAATTGTTGAGAATCAATTTAATCAAAACTGTCTTATTCCAGTCCCTGTTGGAGCAGAACCAAAAGACCTAATAATAATTACAGACCATTGTAGGAACTTGAGGTTATGAGTTCCGAGCGGTTTAATCGGTTGGATTGGAGTACACGCGGATCCGATTTCGGCCTTGGTCTGATCGCCCGTAGTTTCATTGAGGAAATGGTTTCGCCCTAATTTAAAGGTTTGAATCTGTGCTTAATTTTCAGTTCGTTTCCTTTATGTATTTGAATTGAATCTTTTTCATGGGGGGATTATGCCTTGAAGGTATTCGATGAAATGCCAAAGGTTAATTTGAGTTGGACATCTTTTGGGAGTGACATTGTCTTCCTCTTTGTTGCTTTGTTGGTTGATTTCTTGAGTTCTTTTCTATTTGCTCGTCGTAATGTAGTTGCTGTCAATTTTGATAAGTTCGAAGTTGAAGTTTAGGGATCTGGAGATTGCTGTGTTTTATTTGTTCAAGTACACTGTAGTCTCAACATAGAGTGATGGTGTACTCGCCGGATCTGGTCGTTTTAGAATGGAAATTTGTGTCGGTGAGACAGATGAAGTGTTATATGAGGGAGAATCTAAAAATTGTGATGAAGATGTCGATAGAGAAAGGCTAAAAAAGGACTTTTTAGCTTATAGTTTGTGGTTTCAGACTGAAAAATGCATGATAAATTGGCAGGATTTCAAGCTATTAGTTATGACTTCATTGAATTGTGCAAAATAAGACATAATTCTGTATTGTACAGTCAATACTTTGTACATAAATTTCAGCCATCTTGTCGAAAGTATCTCCAAAATTATTGGACGACATCTGTATGGTTCATGTGACAATGCAGTATTGTAGATGACGTTGAGCTGATAAGTGGAATTACAGCTACCTCATGCTTTGAGAGTTTATTGGATTGTTTTGTGGATGTATTGCAAAGCTGGTTGATTGCTCTTTGAAAATCTTTACCAATGTTGTGGTCTTGTGGTACCTGTTAAGGCAAACCAGTTATTCAGGCAGTGATCCTAAACTTCTAGATTATACAAATTCATAAACTTTTGAAATAGACGAAGGGGCTGGATTAGATCAAGTTTTGAATCTGAACAAGACAAGTTATTTTTTCTCATTGCTTGACTTGGAATGCAGTGCTGTAAGGTATCTGAGTCATGCCAATCTACACTAAGCACTTCAGAAGTTTAATTCTGTCAATGATTTTTTCTTTTAGATTTAGGAAAGCAATTTAACTGGATCATCTTGCACATATGCTTCAAGAAAAGTCTTCAATAATATACAATTTGCTACAGTCAGCTACAGATTTGCTTACTTTTTCCATTTTCATACTGTGTGATCAGGGTGACCCATTGATGGTGAAGGTGAACAAATTGACATCAATAAAGACTCAACTTCCTTTACAAATACTACTCACCCCCATATTGTCACCCAGACACCATAGTTGACAGTGCAGAAAATCTTGGGGAAGTTCTACATGGCGATCGTATTGAAAACTCTCCTTTTGTGGTGAGTTTAATGTAATGAGACACTGTTGATTTATATATTTAAAGTACATTTCTTGGATATCTTATAGGCTTATAGTGATTGACCATTTTGTTTGTGGAATTTTTCATAGTTCAAAATGCGTGAAGCACAGAGTTGCAGCATTCTTTGTCGATTTACTCTTGATCCGAAAACAACAAAGGCTTTGTCTTAATATATGTATATATAGTCAAGCAGGGCTCGGGCAACTACACAATATTAAAAAATTTATACCCGATCAAGGCTCGGGAGCTACACTAGAACAATCCCTGCTTCTGCAATATCCAATTGATTCTAGAATGAGTGTGCAAAATATAATAAAAACGAGGGTATGTTTTTTTCGTTTTTTTTTTTGTTTTTTTTGTTTTTTTTTTCACTTGACTTGAATGTGCGTAATCTATATCACATCGTGTTTGATCTTTTATGTGAATGTGCAGTGTGCGTAATCTATGTTTACATTCTCTAGGACTAGAACAGCGTGAGGGCAAAGGGAAGCAAAGATAAGGCCCAACAGGCCCACGGGGCCCAAATCAAGTAGAGCGGTACAAACGTGGAAACAAACCCAAAAAACGCAGCTAGAACCGTGGCCACTCCAAATTGTTCCAATCGAATGGCCACTGTGGGCACGAGTGCTCTCGAGAGAAGTCCAATCCAGATGCAAACAAATCCAATGCAAAGTGAAACTACAACGAGGTTTAGCAATAGGGGGTTGGATATACTGTGCATGGACAAAAGGCCGGTGATCACCGGGATTGCGAAGCCCAATATCGCCTTTCCAAGCTCATGTTGGTTGTACAATGCGATGACCGGATGGTTGTGGGATTTTTCCCCGGCTATGGTGTCGCCGGTTTTGGGGAGCGGGAGGGCAGATTCGGCGAGGCCTAAGGCCGCCGCCCCCACAATCTGACCCACGGTATTGGAGATTTGGACTATGGTGTCCGGAGCAATCTCGCCGGAGATTGGGACCATGGTGTCCGGATCGAAGTTGCCGGAGATCTGGACTATGGTGTCGCCGGTGTTGGGTGGCGTGAGGGCGACGAGGGCAGATTCGGCGAGGCCTAAGGCCGCCGCCCCCGCCATCTGACCCACTGTATTGGAGATTGGGACTATGGTGTCCGGAGCGATCTCGCTTGAGATTGGGACTATGGTGTCGCGGGTTGTGGGGAGCGGGAGGGTTTGCACGTGGACTATGGAATTAGGGATTCTGTAATGGGGGGTGGAGTAGGTGGTGGAAGATGGAGAAGATGAGAATCGGAATGGATTGAGAGATGAAGAAGCTGCCATGGCGGTTTGATTGAGCAAAGGAGGGGTTCTGGACTTCTGGGTATGTGAATTTGGATGTGTGTGGGGAGTTGAGAGATGATTAAGACGGATTTTATATAGGAAGCCACGTTTGTTGGTGGAGAAGTTTATTGTAAGGGCTGGGCCTCATCGTTAGGGATTCACTGATTCAGCGTGCGCCTTACAGGATTCACCAACAACATACAGATGTCATCAGGATCACCTTATTCAAATACACCTTCCACCTTCCTTTTTTGTGGTCAAACCTTCCACCATTTGGTAACAGACATATTCCAGCTTGTATTTCATTCCCTACATTAATTTCTATTGGTCCACGTGGATTTATATTATTTGATCAATGGAGGGGTTCTGCGTATGGGACGTGTGTGGAATTTGAGAGATGTAGAGTAATATAAGAAGTTCGAATATAAAAATCAAAACCAAGTAGACGTAAGGTCTCCAAAAACGCTCCCTTTTCTGCCTAAAACCTAATTCCCCTTGAGCCTTGCCTTGGCCTCGTCCTGCTGATCCGCGTCTGCTACCCTCTTCCTTCTTCCTGGCTATGCTTCTCCGTCCATGGCGTATTCGTTGGTGTGTCGGGCTGGATCTGCGGGTTCCCTCCCTTATCTCAACTTTTGGATCCTCATCGCCTCTTCTTCGGAATTGCTGGGGTTATATGAACCTTCCTCTACCGTGATGGTGGCTGCTATTCCAGGTAAGTCGCCCTATTCCCCTTTCCATGGTTTCATATATGATATATCTATATGTTATCACCGCTTTTGCTTGTGTGTGTGAGTTTTTTTGGTCCTCAATTTGCTGCTTCGTGGCGTTGTGTGGCCGAATCCCGCTCATTCCCCTTCTATGGCTATCTGTGTCCATGCTTGTTAATCTTTTGCTCTCTTCTTCCTCTCATTTCCTGTCTATTTGTAATGCTGATTGTAGATCTAGCTTTCTTGTCTATTTGTGATGCTGATTGTAGATCTAGCTTTGAGGGTGTGTGTCTCAGATCTCCCTCTTTGTTTATTCATCCTTCTGTGTTCAGATCTGCCTTCTTCCATGCCTATTGCTGTGTTTTTTTCGCTTATACTCTTACTCCTTTTTGGAATCACCTTACTGCTTTCTTCTTCCTTTTGATTGTCATCTTTGTCTGATCTTTGTTGTGTTAAGGGATGCTTTCCTTAGTCTGTTTTGCTTGTTAAACTTCCTTGGTGCTTATGTGTTTTCTTGCCTGCGTTTTTATCTCCCCTTATTTGCTTTTTGCTTCCCTATTGTGTCCTGTTGTTTCCTGCTGCTCTGCTGGTGCTTTATCTTGTTTCAGGGCATCGGTTGGCTTTTCTGGTAGGGTGCTGGAGTTATCTGTTTGGAAGTTTAAGGGGTATGAAACTTACTATGACCAATTTGTCTTTAAGACAATGCAACTTGCCTTTGAGCACATCAAAATACATACTCAACATCTGACTCACTGGTTCCTTTGCTCTTTCATCAATAATATTTGGACCTCAAGGTCATGCCTTCACCTTCCTAATGGTATCCTACCTGTTTTTGATCCTTTTTTGATCTTACTACACTTTCAAATTATTAATTTCAATTTGACTGTTGTTCTCTGCCCCTTTACCAATCCAACTTGATGCAATACTTTGTGAGATGGATGTATCAAATGCTCCCTATAACTGTTCTCTTAGGATTTCAGTTATGGGTGGAGGTGTTGATACTGTTTTTGGCCACTTGCTCTGTCTCCTTTAATGAGCTTTGGGTCCCTAAAAACTTGTTTTGGCTCCCATACCCCTCTGTGGGTGTGGTAGCAGCCGTGCAGGTCTGTTCTACCCAAGCTACACTTGAGTTATATGATGATACTAGGGTATTCTTGCTTCTGCAAGGGTACCCTCTGAGACTTTAATTTAGCAATATCCATTTTCCACTTATGACATCTTATGTGTTCATGCAACCCCTGACATACTATTCTGAAACTTTCATACCATTTTATGTAATCATACAGTTTAGCTATTGCAACCTTAATCCAATTTTCCTAGTCACCGGCTGTTTTTTACAGTTTGTTGATTATGTTATCCTTGTTATGACTCTTGCGAGTCACCATATCAGCAGGATTACCACTTTAAATGACAATTGCTACACTTATCACCATGCAAAACTGTTATTATCATTCTTGACTTTGTGGAGCCAACTCCACTCTTATGTATGCGCCCTAAATTATTTTCCAGCTCTGCTAAACATTAGTCTTATCTCCTTTGCTATGTAAAACACATGTTCTTATACTTGCCCCTTCTTGATTGACTGCAGATTTTTACTTCCACATTATTCAACTCTCCTTGTGGACTTTATTGCTTCTCAGTATCATTCTCCCTGCTACAAGCTTTGCTGCATTACAGCACTCCGCTATGTCCTGTACTTGCTTGTTCAATTTTATGCATCACTCAGTTTTGATACACTGTTGTTGATTTGTAGTCGTTAAATGTTTATACATACATATATTAAGACGTATATACTCAAGCAGGGCTCGGGCAACTACACAATATTAATACATCTATACCCGAGCAAGGCTCGGGAGCTACACTAGAACAATCCCTGCTTCTGCACTATCCAATTGATTTTAGAATGAGTGTGCAAAATATAATAAAAATGAGGGTATATTTTTATTTAACTTGAATGTGCTTAATCTATATCACATCGATGTGATTGATCTTGTATGTGAATGTGCACTGTGCTACATGTTTTTTTAATCGGTCGGCTGTGCTACAACCTCTATATAACTTGAATGTGCGTAATCTAAGTTTACATTGTCTAGAATAGCGTGAGGGCAAAGGGAAGCAAAGATAAGGCCCAACAGGCCCACGGGGCCCAAATCAAGTAGACCGGTACAAACTTGGAAACAAGCCCAAAAAACGCAGCTAGAACCGTGGCCACTCCAAATTGTTCCAATCGAATGGCCACTCTGGGCACGAGTGCTCTGGTTTGAAGTCCAATCCAGATGCAAACAAATCCAATGCAAAGTGAAACCACAACGAGGTTTAGCAATATGGGGTTGGATATACTGTGCATGGACAAAAGCCCGGTGATCACCGGGATTGCGAAGCCCAATATCGCCTTTCCAAGCTCATGTTGGTTGTACAATGCGATGACGCTACTGGACCAGCGATCAGAAGTGATTGGGCTTTGTTTGCATATAGATTGGGCTTTGCCCATCGCATTTATGTTGTACACTGGCAAGACATCGGTCGTATATATTACGCGTTTGTTATTCGTTGGTGTAAGCGTGAGGTTTGACTGTATATCTGACTCGGGAGAAAAGTCGCTAGTGTCGTCGGATATGGCGTGGATCATCCCGTCGCCGTCGAAGAAGTGGCGGCCGGTGACGGGGAAGTTGCCGGAGATTTGGACTATGGTGTTTCCGGTTTTGGGTGGCGGGAGGGCGACGAGGCCTAAGGCCGCCGCCCCCGCCATCTGGAGTGGGGTCCACACGGTATTGGGGATTTGGACTATGGTGTCCGGAGCGAACTCGCCGGAGATTGGGATAATGGTGTCCGGAGCGAAGTTGCCGGAGATTTGGACTATGGAATTAGGGATTCTGTAGTGGGGGGTGGAGTAGGTGGTGGAAGATGGAGAAGATGAGATTTGGCATGGATCGAGAGATGAAGAAGCTGCCATGGCGGTTTAATTGAGAAATGGAGGGGTTCTGGGTATGTGAATTTGGTTGTGTGTGAGATTTGAGAGATGAAGAGTGATGGAGATTTTGTATTTATAGAGAAAGCCACGTGTAAGTTTGGTATATTGATGGACGGGGAAAAATGTACATTCAAACTTTTTTGTGTTCGATCAAGAAATGTAGATTCAACTATACAAGGTTAGTTTGGTATATTCATGGGATACATTCCACTGTTCACAGAGAAAGCGACGTGTTAGTTTGGAATATTTGAGAGAAAGACTAACGTTCCGTTCGGTTACATTACATTAGGTGGAGCTAGAACTGGAGACGTGACTGGACTGGATATAGAGCTAGGACTAGCTGAATATAGAGCTAGGAGTAGCTGGATTAATTAGTTTGAGGGTTCGGGAATAACGAGCTGATTATAATTGTAAAGGAGTGAAATTACCAAAAGGGTATTGAATAATTAATTAATTTTTATTATATTTTATACAAATCTCATTCTTCACCGTCCTCCTCCTAACCTCCTTCCCCACTGTCCTCCGACCTCCGACCTCCGACCTTCTTCCCCGCTGTCCGTCCTCCAACCTCCTTGATTCCATTGATTTGGTTTTCTTCCGCCCCCGTCGCTCCTTTGCGATTTCTGGTTGAATAGTTTCAACTTACTCCGCCCACATTGACCGCCATCGGCGCTTCCTTTGCCCAAATCTGGTTCTCCGTTAGTGTCGAAACCTCTGCAACACCCTAGATTGGCCAGATTTCGACTGTCCTTCGGCGTGAATCCGTGGTATCCTAGATCTGGTTTTGCTCCGCCACCGCCACAATTTCCAGATCTCGTTTTGCTCCACCACCACCGCAAATTTTCAAATCCGGTTGTCCGCCGTCACCGTCGACCGTCGTCGGAACGTGCTATTGTGGTATGTGCTATTGTGCAAATCAGATGTCGTCGGCGTTGTTTGTTGATTGGGGCGGCGATGGTGGAATTGGGAAGAGATTGAGCTCTTTGAAGGTGAATGATGTTGATGGAGAGAGTAGAGCAGGTGAATAGTCCATTGAGAATGGTGGTGCCATTGATAGGAGGATGTTGAGAAAGATACGTGTACAATGCAAATAAAAGAGGGCAAATTGGGGGATAAAAAAACAAGCTCAGCAAACTAAAAAAAGCTTGGGGGGAGGAGCTTTAAAAATTGAGCAAAATTCAGCTTTGTCAAGCCACGGTCAGCTCCTCCTTTATTATGTCACCGAACGTTCATAGGAGCTGGAAGAAGAAAACAGCTTTGCCCAGCCACAACCAGCTACAACAAGTTCGATACCGAACGGAGCCTAAGGGTCCGTTCGGTTCGCAGCTTAACAAAGCTTAATGGAGCTTGTTGAAGCTTAATTTTTTTTAAATAAAATATTTTTGGTGTTCGGAGGGTCATTGTAGTTGGAACTTGTCTAGATGAATTAAGCTGGAAATAAAAAGCTGTCTCCCTATGCTTAACAAAGCTGAATCTAGCTCTTAATTCAGCTTCAGCTAGTTTTACCGAACGGATCCTAAGCCAGATTTTGGATTTGAACAACCTGATGGGTGTGTGATATTAATACTCTCTCCTTGTCTCCTCAATTTGCATCACATCGGGGAGATGGAATGAAATAATGAATTTTTTTTATAAAATTATATCCTATAAAATTATTCTTTATTTTGACTTTATATCTTATCCATTTTTTGACATCTTACCTAAATTTGTTATCTTAAGAGAAAATATAATTTTCATTTAGATAATTAAAACATTTTTCATTTTAGGTAAAGAGATTTCTTAAAGTATTGCTATACCGATTTTAGATTAGTTAATTAATATATTGGAATTCCATAATTGAAGTGATTGTGTTTTATATATTTATAACTAAAATACAATTATTCATATTTGTGAAGCTCGTTTTCAAATCTTCCTCGATTACTCGTTTGGAAATCAACAAAGAACAAAGGAAATCACAAAAACAAGTTGAACACAAGAGATTGGTAACGCAGTTCGGGTAATGTAATACCCGCTATTTTTATAAGATATTATGTAATATATTCTATTAGAAGTATAAGAACAATTCTAATGAATTCGTTTTCGTAACGACAAATTAACGCTTTCAAGAAAGCATATTAATCGTAAACATAATTTAAAAGTAAAATAGAGATTTATAGTGTAAAGATAAAATTAAGTCTTTTCACTCATAAATGTAATTTGAGAAGATTAATATTATTAATTAGCAATAATTAATTAAATTGGATTAATTGTCATAAAATCTAATAAAGTGCTAATCTAATTATAATGGGCCAAAATTAAAAATAAGAGGATAGAAAAGGTGGGATTAGAACCCCTAACCTCTCCTACCCACTCCCCATCCTTCTTCCAACTAGACTACACCTTCTGTCCATTAAAAGAACTGATTTAGTTTAAACCCAACTATTCCCCCTAAAATCCAAACTCACGAGATGTACCCGGGACTTCCGGTCGTACACGCCAATATCACTTCAGTCAAGCTTCGTGGCAGCCAGAAATCCGGAGGAGCAAGCTCCTTACCCCTACTCTGCCACTCTATCTCTGCATCCATTTCCCTTGCGTATGAAATTGGGCAAAAATCTGCTATAAGATGGGGGGCTGTCAAGCTTCAATTCACGTCTTCAACTCCGTCTTCCTTTTCTCTCAAACCCCCTGAATTCCCAGCAGTTTTTCCCCATCAATTTCAGCCAGGAATTTGTCCCAAAAAACCGATCAAAATCGACCCAATTGCAAACTCTTCAAATCTGATTTTTCCCCTCTTCACCGGTGAAAGCCTACCGAACCGCCAGCCACCTTCTTCGCCGCCAGGAATTGCCGGAGACTGCGGTGCGCTGCCGCCCGTTGTCGTCGTCGATCGCCGGAGCTGCTGGTTGGTGTTGTTGCTGCACGCGTGAAGAGGAGGAGGCAGCCAACAAACTTCTTATACGTAAAAGAAGGAGGCTGCTCATAGAAGAAGAAGATATTAAGAGGTTGGGCCTATCCTTTGTTTTTGTAGGCTCAAATTAAGTAGGCCCACTAAATTAATTAGACCCATCTACTTATTTGAAATGAGGATGACACTTTTGAAACCTTGAGTTACGTATTTTATACTATCGCTAGCCACTAATTAATGGTTATGAAGTTAAACATTATGATTATCTTAAATCATAATAATAACTCCTACCTAATATACTTATAAACATACTATTACCATGATCACACAAATCATAGGCTTTTAAAACTTGGTCATTATTTTTATAAAATTAATATATTTGATGGGAGTGATTAAAAGAGTATTATACCCCTTTTCTTACCTTGGACGTATAATGTTAAAATATTATTTTACTATGATTAATAAATTTTAATTAAGTATTTATTTAATTTCTTTAAGAAGCGTTTTTATAAATAAATTTTATGAAGGATGTTCATAAACCAATGATTTTATAAAAATCTTAAACTCGCTTCTAACATGTTAATAAGCCGAAGGCTTAGTTTTTTTAAACTAACAATTCGAGGAGTTCCTAGACTAAGAAATAAATTAAATATTAATTTATTTCGTTATCATTTCGTGCCTCGAATTAGGTTAAGCTTCTAAGAGCGCTCGTTTCCAGATTCCGCCTTCGTAGCGAATCAACTCTCGAACATCGAAGGCAAGTGGATGGTTCTTTCTCCCTATTCTCTTGATATTCGATATATCGTAAATTCCTGTCTTGCTAGCCTCTCCATTTTGTTGGGAACGCCTTGTTTGCTAAATAAAATGAACCTAGGAATTTATTTCTGTTTAGAGATAATGACCATATTGTTATTTACTTTATCGTACCGCGCTAGCCCATGGACTTAGGACCGATGTTTGGCCTCTGTTTGTTTCAAGTCTCTTTTTGAGACTTTGTTGTGGACTAGTGTAGGAAACAGGGATGCGGGTTTGGCCCCTCAACATCTCTTTATAAACCGTATTGGGAGGTATAATAATTTATCGTCTCCTGATACTGGGTCATGACTCCACCTGCTCTCCGAATAGAGGGGTGTTGCACTCTAGCTAAGTGCAGGGACTTAGTCCCCGTAAGGCCATGCCTCATCCTTTGAGCGGCCAACTTAATTAAAAGTCATCACTGAACTGTTATGTGTTACGACTTACGGAAGATAAGTGCCCAATGCACATTAATTAATTAATGGGACAAGGATGGTTAGTACTAGCTTGAACAATCCATCCGGACTCCCGACTTTGAGTAGCTCTAGCTAATAAAGACTTTTGTTGTTACTTGATGTGAAGTGATAATGTTCCCAACAAAAACTTAATCATCTTTTGTTCGTAGGAAATCACTTTCCTGTGAATTCCTATTCCTAAAAGAAATCTCGTATTTCTTTTCTCAACAAAGTCTTCTCTGTTCCTCATCGCCTGAGTCACATTCAAATATAGCCGTTACCACTTTTATCTCTCTCTCACCGCCAAAGAACCCGACTGGTCGTGCATCGTTCAGTTCCCTTTGGACTTAGATGCCGACATACTTTGCTTTTCTAAGAACCTATTTCGTATTCTACCACTTGCTTAGTCTCGCGTTAGACTAATACCACTTTCTTTTCTTCCCGACATTTGGTCGGCTGGTATTTCTTGCTTCTATGGAAATATCAGGTAACAAGGCCAAGACTGTAGCAGATTAAAGCCGAAGACTCAAGGATCTGAAGGAAGGAAGGTTTCAAGTCTTTTGGATATTCTGGGTCCGCTAAGCTACTTTGTATAATATTATTGTCTTAATTTCCGCTGCACCATTATCTAATGTTATTTCCATTTCAAGCACTGGCGTTTCAGACCTTTGAACGCCTTTTCAAGTATGTGGTAAACGATGAACCGCTTTAATGTAATATAACTATCCTGTTTTATATTACTTTGAACCGTGTTGTGTTACCTACAACCTCGGGTGGTCTTGGATGGTAAAATCTGAGATCACTGGCGGTAACACCCTTGGGTTAAAATAGGGGTGTTACAGGTAAACCCTACTCTACGGAGCCTCAGTCGGGAGACTCAGCCAAAATCCACTAAAGGTGAACAAGAAGAACACAAGCAAGCAAGCAAACACACACAAAGACGGCAGTAGCAAGACAGAAGGGAGAAATGGAAGAACGGAGAAGGCACGAAGCCTCAGAGTAGCTCAAGCTCAGGCCGCTCACTAAGAACGCCGAGTCCTACTCAATACCGCTATCCTATTCTCTGTCCAAAAGCCTAACTCCGGCGAGCAAGCGGTGAGCTCAAGGGGGTAACTCAGATGAGAGCTTCCAAACCCTAAAGATCAAAGCTGCGCGAGAAAGGTTTTCAGACAAGTGAACAGGAACCCTAGAAAAACTTTTATATGGGTTCCAGGCTCACACGACGTCGTTCCACAACTCAGAAGACGCTCCTTCTAATTTGGGTTGCGAGTCAAGTTTGGGCTGGAAGCCCATGTTTAGAGACGCGGCCCAAATCTTGCAAACTCTCGGATACAGACCCAAGCATTCCTCAAACTCAAATACACACTAAACCGGTTTGCTCAAGTGTTGGTCAAGCCAAATCATGGCTCAACCTCATGAGCCATACCAAGGCCATATGTGTATTCAAGCAAGCTGCTTGTGATCTGCATTCTCCCTAAGTCATTCAACCACCTAGCCTAGTGTGTGCTTTGCTTTACTATAGTGTTCAAGTGTTTACATGTTACATCAATAGATTAAAACAACAATATTATTACAAATATTTGAAATTATTAAGAAAATAATACAAAAAAATATTTTAATAAATATTACTTAGGAAAGTAATCTTACCTAATAATCTTGATCAAACTTATTGAATTTATTTATTTATAGATAAAACATAAAACGATATATTATCAAATAAGATATTAATTTATTTGAGTTATACATTATTGAGTAAAATTCAAACTCGGGTCAAAATCCGATCTCGGCTCAATTAGTTGGATTTGATTCGCTACCATGGACACGTAGTACGGGAACTAATTTGTATTCACGTTATGCTACCATGGACACATGGTACGGGATGGTAGTGATTGAGTTATCTATCTATACTATACTAAAAGGCTAGGTTCCATATGAAAAGTAAGCCATATTTCTAATATTGCAATCTCTATTAGGTTGATAAAGCAGTCACACAATAATTAGTGTAAATAATTCAGTTTAACTAGTGTATTTGCCCGAGCCATGCTTGGGTATAATTTATATATTCTTTTAAGTCATGTCCGGATTTGGTTATTTTGAATTTCTGCTGAGTATGATTATGGGTCAACATCATCATGTGTAAACTAGCTGAATACCCGTACCATGTACGGGTAATGGTCATTTTTTCCGTTAATTTGTATATCTACTTTAATCTATACTACGGAATATATATTAATTCTTATATATAAATAGATTAAAATGGGAATTGAAAAGTTAAGTTAATTAATACGGAGTATGTATCTTTTATAGAACGAAATTTAAAAGATAGATAATATTGTTTCAAAGATAGATATTAGATGGGTAAGAAAAAGGATAAAATTAAAGATTAGATAATTAAAGAAATTTTAAAGGTAAATAATATGCCTTTAAAGATAGATATTTAATGGGTAAGAAAAAAGATATAGTTAAAGATTAGATAATTAGGAAAAATAAAACATACGTATATAATTGTTAATAAAGTGGGGTCAAAATTAACGTGGAGCCTCGAAATTCTCCGGCTTTAATATATAGTATAGATATTTTCTATTGTTACATTATTTTCATTTTGTACAGACAATGTAAGGTATTATTTTCATTTTGTTTGCTTCTCGGTTTTCGCTTTCCACCTCCGGCGATAACTCTTTGTCCTAATTACAAGAACCAACCCAAATTCCATATACTTGGAGTACAATGACAATTAATTATACTCCCATATCATTTTACTCTTAAATCCCGCACAGGGTACGAGACTGTTTAATTTTGGTGTACCAAATAACCATGAACTGAAAATTGAGATTTTGCCCGTTTCATTAAGATAACCCTAAATGCTCTGTATTTGGTTCATAGTATCAATTCAGTTAGAAAGAATTGTTCTTTGAGATAAAGGATGCAAAAATATCTCCGAATATGTTACAATTGTAATTGTTTGATTGATTGGTGGGGATTGAAGAAAAAGCCAGGTCATTTTTCCTAATTTGAAGTGATAGAAAATTGTGTTAACCCTAATCATATCATAATTAATTAGAAACTAGTACAAATCCGGAACCATGTACGGGAAATGGAAATATAAAATCGAATTAACCAATTTGAGATTAAATTTTGATAGAAATATGCTTTTAACTCGGGAACTTATAGTCCAAATCCGATAGACCAAAGTCCGAACCTATTGACCTATATATGTACTTTTTTATTCATATAATTTTAATTCTAAAATAGTTCTATTCAAATTTACATATTTATATTATTAATGAATGTACTATCGACACATGTGAATTTTTTTCACTATTCTTGAAATTTTTATAATGACAAAAATGTATACTAATTAATAAGAAATTTTTGTAAAGATATAAAACAAAATCATTTGAATTTCCTTATTCGTATAAAAATATATAGTTGTGTAAGATATTAAGTATATATAAGGAAATCGGATAAGATATCAAGAAGATATATAAGTTATTTTTTGAAAATTAATGCAAAAAATAAAATTATTATTTTATTCAAGGTTGATGATGTGGCGCAAATTTTAACAAAGACTTAGGTTCTGCTTTATACTGTATTATAGTAGATGGAACATTTTTTTTTTTTGGTTGAGGGCGTTGTCCATGAGAGTCGAACCGATGACCTCTGGGTACTACCCTTGGAGGCTTAACCATTTGACTAAATGCCCGAAGGCGAAATGGAACATTTTTGAGTAACAGATCTTCTGTTTTCTTCCATATAGATTAGCCTGCCCAAAAAAAACTGTTGCCACAGAGATATATCAGCATACATGAGATCACATACTATGTATCATATCATGTCCACCGCCGTTCACAACCGGTTTGATATGTCTCTAACATAATATACATGGATTATATTGTGTTTTTATCTATAACTACAAGGTTATTGCAAGGCTTTGCATGATGATATACTGATATGAGTCCTCACTCCTCAGGCAACCTTACACCATGATAAGCTTTAGTTGAGCTTCAATTCTGATGCCTTCTTTCATCTTCCTTATAAACTCATCAAACTTTCTATTCAACTCTTGAGTGTTGCCTTTGGGCACTTAGTCGATCGGTTAAGCCTCCAGGGTAGTACCCAGAGGTCTCCGGTTCGACTCTCGTAGGTAGTACCCTCGACCAAAAAAAAATAAAACTCTTGAGTGCTCATCTTTGCAATGGACCCTCCTCCATGCAAGTCTTTCTCTACCTTGTACGGATGTAACCTAGTAGTAGTTTGTTTTTAGGGTATTGATTTATTTTGCTTAATTTATATTACTTTATATCTTGTTAAAATAAATCTATACTACCTATAGTATAAAGCGGAGACAATGTATTCACAAAAAATTGCGCCACGTGTCATTTCAATAATAAAATAATTAGTCGGACCTTCCTTTTTACAAATTAGGTAGTTAAAATCTCATATAATCTTATCCCGTAAAAATTATGAGTTATCCAAAAAATTATAAATTATCACTTACCAAGAATTAGTTATAATCTTCCCATAAATATTATTATTTAATAAAATGTGATATTTGTCATAAAGTAATTTTTAAACAAATCCAACTTATTTATATTATGAGTTGATTTACTATTGGTAAAAAAACACTAATATATATGATCCTATAATTTTAACATGATCATTGACATTACATATCTATATTAAATGGGTTTTATAATATGACAAAAAAAATTGGATTTATAACCACATTACCCGTACCTGGTACGGGGGTTAAACTAATTATTTATAGGTGAACTTCCAATTTAAGTATATCAAATAGAATGTCGTAAACAAAGGTATAATATAAATTTTCAACAAAATGCTAAAAGCAAAAGAAAAACTAACACATAAAAACATTTTTTCAATCAAGCTCAAATAGTCCAACTGAACAAATTATCATAGTCAAAATGACCAAATGTGAACCCAATTTAATACTCCCTCCGTTTCATTATAAGTGTCGTTTTAGCACTTAAAATTTGTTTCATAATATGTGTCGTTTTAGGTTTTCAAAGTGATTTAATAGGGGTGAATGATGATATTTTTTATTGGAATGTGTATTTGTTGACTAAAGTTGTTCATGCATTGGCCAAAAAAATGTAATGAGTGGTAAGATTAAGAAAAAGTTGTAAGTTTTAAAGTGAATGATTGATTTTCTTAAAAACTGTGTTAAGAGTTAAAACGACACTTATTGTGAAACGGAGGGAGTATAGTAATGAAAAGCCTTGGATTCTTGGAAGACTATCCTACAAATAAGCTGAAAAAGTCAACTTTGTTTCGTAACTTTAAGTTACGAAACCCAAAGTAGATCAACACTTTAATTAGAGAACGACTCCTTGAACTACATAATACTCCTTGAACGTCTCCACCTGCAATTTCTTTCTCATATCCTTCAATGAGTCGTTCTCTTGTGCCAACACTTGGATCCCTTCATCCTTCCGTACGATTTCCTCTTCAAGTCCCCGTTTCTCCTTCTCCAAAATGGCAATTCTATTTGCAATCTCCAAAAACTTGTTTGCATCCTCTTCTGAAGCCTTCAGTGGCACAAGAGACTTTACACCTTTACTAAAGCTAGTTTTGCATTCCAATTACTCATTTCAATAGCTAACAGCGAAATCAGAGTTTGACAAAGAAATAAAAAAAGGATAGTTATTAGAATGTTTGTGCTTGACAAAATCATGTCAGATCAATAAACATGTCTCATATATAGAATGTTTGTGCTTGAGGGAAATTCATTTTCAAATATTTTGAAACTCTCACTATACGCAGCCTAAGCTTTCAACAATGCAGCAAACAGCAACAGAAATAGTGATAGTGCAGAGGTGCAAAATTTGATAATCAAAATGGTCAAGGCAATCTCTTCTCAACAGACTCAACGGAGCCGAAACACTGTAATACAGATTGTACGCGCCAAAAAAGTTAAAACTGCGAGCAGCTAATGCCTTATGGTTGGGCCGGCCCAACTCGGCTTTCTTGGAAAACTGGCCCAATGTTCTTATTTTCTTACTTATGATTCCTTTTCTTATTTTTTTTGGTCACAAGACAAATACTTTTGTGTGTTTGGTATGAATTCTAGTATGAAAATTCGTTCTACCAAATATTGTACCCTCCTAATCTATATCCTTTTATTAAGGAAATATCATCATGTAGATATTATGATATCTTTGGTAACCCATATAGATAGATATCTTAGGCTCCAAGGAGGTCAATAATAAGTCATGTGTAAATACATTCTCTATCGATGAATTAAGGACAGGAAAGAAAACCCTTCTCCATATACATTACAATTCTTTTGTAACCTCATTTTCCCGTTTGGGAGCTATACAAGAGATGGTGCGTTTTTTACAACATACACAGGACCCCCGAGGAGATGAACTTGAGGTTCAGTTACTTCAAGGAGAGCGCGATTCGAGTTCTTGAACATAACCAAAATTGCGACCAGACTCTTTATGGGCATCAGCTGTTCCGGTATTCTGACAAAACCGATGAGGAGAGGAAGATCATACCCGGAATTGTAATATCTCTCTCGATCTGTTGTCCTTAATCTCCTTTAATTGATGCAAATCAAGACTTGTTTATTTGAATAGCTGTTGATGATTTGTGGGTTTAATTTGCGCAGATTGGTCCATATATAAAGGCTATCAAGTATCAAGGATAGCTAGCTGCCGTTCCCATCAGAAACTGTGGCCCATATGGTGTTATTGATCTAGTGTTAGGAAAGGAAATTGTTATGTTTAATTTAGAGGACAGAGAATATATTTTGATTTATTATATTTTAGGATATTTGTTATTTTATCTAGATATTCAAGGATTTTCTTATTTTTACTTACCTTGGGGTGCAAGGTTAGGAGCAGTTTTTTTCTAGAAATACCTATCAGAGTTTGTCTTCCTTGAGAATTTCTCTTTATCTTCTATATGATAAAAGTATTTCTTTGGGTTTTATTGTCCTACATCTAAACTTTCTTGGCTCATTCTTTTTACCCAACAAGTAGTGCTACCTCTCCTTTCAGCCTTGGTAATGCAATGTTTATATGTGTATATATCCTAGCTTGTGAACGTTGGCGAATGTATTAAGCACTTTTTATACGTGAAATGCAATTATCCTAGTGAGTAGTGAACTTTGGCAACCGTATGAAATGAAACTAGCCTTTGGAGCGCTCTTGGATCATATGTTAGATTTCTGTAAGTGTGAGATATCTGTAAGGTTCAAGATTCATCTTGATTCTTGAGTACGTGGCCATCATATGTTTGTCAAATCATTCTTGTATATCAAGGCTCGATCGGTTGGTAAGGAAATTGCAAGCAAGGTCCACACTGCCTAACATTCCAAACACAGCTTCCCCTACAATTTTTCAAGTCCCTCTTATGCTCGTATCCATATCGAACCAGTGCAACTTCATGACCATGCAAAAGTAAAAGGTGTTACTCACCGAAACTCAGAAAATTCGTCGAATGCTAATTCTCTTATTTCCCTTGTCGTTGTTCTTGTCCTTTTGCAATGCACGTGTGCCTTCCGCTTCGACTCGATTTTCTAGTAGATCTCATTGTGCCGTCATTGTGCCTCACGTGGCCTAGCGTTAGCGCGAGGATGAGGCATAGGGTTAGACTCGCATTTTTCGTCGTCATATCCTGATGATCGAATGTGTTAATTCCGTAGACCTATAACCTGACCATATATAATTGTAACGTACAAGTAAGCTAGCTAAATGCCAGCTATGCCTTGTAGGGATGGACGATCAAATCTTGTGAAAAGAAATGTGAAGTCTTATAGCTACTAGATGCCTCCAACCAAACTTCATTATTATTGGACGTTCGGCCAATTCTAGCCTATTGTAAGACTCTCTTTAGCACTTCTTTGGAGAAATTAAGCACACTCAAAAATCAAAATGTCCATAAGAGGATGTTATATTGTAAACTCAGAGGCGCACAAAATTGGGAGGATTTTCTCTGCCATTCACGTAAACAGATTGTACAATATATAGCAGTATAGCACATTATATTACTTTGACCTAACTTGTGCCCGCCAAAAGATAAGAAGAATATATCCGAATGCATATTCAAGGGAAGAATACCTTTTCAGCATTACCCACGACATGCCCATTGAAAAAATGTGCAAAGTTCCCGTCTAATTTTGTACTCCATAATTATAGTTAGTTAATACCTTTTTCAGTTTTAATATAAATATACTAATTAAATTATAATAGTAGTAGTAGATTATGTAAAGGAGCAAATTTAGAAGATAGCTTCATCCACAAGGGCGCATGCTTAGTCCGTGCGGGCAGAAGCAGAGCAAGCGTGAAAGCCCAAGGAAGCGCACGTGCCAAAGGCGTGCAAGCAAACGCCACACAAAAATCTCCCTTCTCAACCACAAAACTCACAAACTCCAAATGGTCCTTACCCCGCTGACATGTCAGCACCTGATTGGCCACTCCCCACCACGTCATCACCAAGTCATACAAATCCACAATATATCCAAACAAAAAAATGTGGAAAAAATTGCATCAGGACATTCATTTCCCTCCACGTAAAAAATTCATGGCCTTGGAACCGAAAAGGATTGTTCTATCATCCATCTCTTAATGGAATGGATGATAATAAACCTTAAAATTGTTAAGCATTTCTCAGCTCTCACTTGGAGCTCATCAACACTCAAATTAATTTTGAGCTAATTACTATGCTCCGGCTCAGTTTGTACTGCTCTGCAATCCCTGTAGGCTCTACAAAGATCAAGATCCAAACGAGCTATGGGTCGTGGATCATTCCGTGTTCCAAATCCAGAAAAGGGTCTCTTTCGGTTTCGGTTAAGGCTCTGAAAGGCGAGCCCAATGAGGGGATTGGCGGCGGCTTTCGGGGTCAGAGTTGGGATCCTGGATTGGAGATTGAAGTCCCATATGAACAACGCCCTGTAAGTAATGAATATAGTTTTGCAATGATATATTGTTGAGCATATGAATTTATAGCTATGTGACACCCGAAATGAGTTTCCGGGCCTATTAGAGTTTCCGGGTAACATAGCTTATAGGTGCGCGAGCTAGATTCTAGTTGAATTTTGGAGTAGAAATGAGTATTCGTGTTTCTAGCTCGAAAGGGAGATGCCGGAATAGGAAATGTTGTTGTATTAGAGTTTTCGGTAACGTATATAGTTTATAAGTGTTCAAGTTTGATTTTTATGTGAATTCATGTTGCAAAGATATATTGTTGAGCAATGAGCATATTGAATTTATAGCTATGTGACACCAGAAATGAGTTTCCGGGCCTATTAGAGTTTCCGGGTAACATAGCCTATAAGTGCGTGGGCTAGATTCTAGTTGAATTTTAGACTAGAAATGAGTATTCGTGTTTCTAGCACGAAAGGGAGATACCGGGATAGGAAATGCTGTTGTATTAGAGCTTTCGGGTAACATATATAGTTTATAAGTACTCAAGTTTGATTTTTATGTGAATTCTTGGGAATAAATCAAGTCCTAAAACAAAGCTAACCAAACAAAACATGTAAGAAGCTAAGCTAATCAACTAATGTGTTGTAGAACATTAGAAGTAGCTTTCACCTTAAGGCTTGTGTTTCGGCGGTGTATAGGTGAACGAGTATTCGTCTCTCAAGGATGAAACGTTGTATTCGTGGGGTGAGCTGAGCCCAGGCTCGTTCTTGATGCGCCTTGGAGGACTTTGGCTCGTTACCTTCACGGTTCTGGGAGTGCCGATTGCAGCCGCTAGCTTCAATCCATCAAGGGTATGTATACAGATCTACAATCAAAGCCTTTCTTACATTATAAGATTGAGAAGAAATGAAGTGGCAATTTCCATTTTTTGAAATGATGATGTGTAGGAGCCTTTAAGATTTGCTCTGGCTGCTGGGACAGGAACACTTTTCCTGGTGTCACTCATTGTGCTGAGGATCTATTTGGTACTTGTTCCTAGATCCTTTGACACTAACTATTGGTAACCACTTTCGAGACTCAAAGTCCTTCACAATATAAACATTTGCAGGGATGGAGTTATGTAGGCGATAGGCTGCTATCGGCGGTGGTGCCTTATGAAGAAAGCGGATGGTATGATGGGCAAATGTGGGTCAAGCCACCTGAGGTTAGTTTTCTTCTCCTTACATGATAAATTCACCACACTTGTCTTTATAAAGCTTCACTTGAAAGTAAGCACTATATGTTGCCTATTGCAGGTCCTAGCTCGCGACAGACTGCTCGGCTCCTATAAGGTACATACTGTATGCAATGCGCGCGCGCAACAAAGAAACAGAACTAGTTTTTCGTTTTCGTTTTCGTTTTCGTGTTCTGTCTTCTTTGCCCTTAATCATGTTTTTTGTGGGTCTTTAGGGTACATTCTGGCTTACTGAGTAATAATGGGTCATTACACAATCCTATACAGATTCTGAATCTGATATTAACTTGCCTGAGATGTTCAAAACTTGCAATTTTCAGCACTTAGTTTCATGCTTTACAGGTTAAGCCAGTGATCAAGCTGCTGAAGCAAACACTTGTTGGTACCGGTGCACTTCTTGTCACAGCCGTTATGCTCTTCATTTTCGCTACGCCCGTAGAAGATTTTGTCAAGACCACTTTCGCATTAAAGCCGAACTCCTCAAAACTTTCAGCTTCAAAAATCAACACCAAGTTCGACATAAGGTAAAGCTACAATCTTCGTAGCTCGAGAGTCACATTTTGGACCAAAGTTTCTGTCTTTTCCGTTACGTTTGCATCCCTAGAACTCCCGTTTTTCTTAAGCTGTTGTGCGTTTTATAGGAAAGAAGAGCTTCTAAGATTGCCAGTGGAGATAAAGCAAGACGACGATTTGGCCGCGGCAGAGGCGGCTGAAGGAAGGCCGGTGTATTGTAGGGACAGGTATTACCGGGCACTTGCTGGTGGCCAATACTGCAAATGGGAGGATTTACTTAGATGAACAAAAATGATTGGAAAAAAGATGGATTGTATACTTTCTGATCATAAGAAGATCATGTAATTAAGCCACGGTTAAGATTGAGATTTAAGAAGCAGATTTTGAGATTCTTGGAGACCAAAAAACAAAACTACGGTGGTAAGTAAGAACGATAAGCAGTATACAATAGTGGAGCATTTTTAGTTTTTTTTTTTTTGTCTCTCAAAATTTTTTTTTTCATGACCAACTTGAAAAGGAGTTTTGCTTATTCAAAATGATGAAAACTGATAAGTTTCTACACTATTTTGAAATAATGAAATACAAACAAGGGCTAAAGACTTGAATTGTATAGATCTAGCTTTTCTTAAGAGGTAATTTTTTTGTAACAACTATATGCAAATATTACTAGGTAATTTTTTTGTAACAAGTATATGTAAATATTACTCTTAAAGTTAAACATTAGATTTCGTAGGCGTGGGCTAAAAGAAAAAAGATCTCGTAGACGTGGAATAGTTGGCTGACCACTTGAACCCGGTTCCTTTTGGGTTCAAAATTTTCAATTTATCATAGTGAATGCTACGTAATTTTTATGTTATCTATTTTAAAAATTCTTTTCTTTCTAATCTTGGTCATGTACCTCCTTTATTATAAGTAAACATTTCTATCATCAATCACTTTCGTAGCTTGCAGAGCATAATAGCGTTGCAAATTTAAGGCTATGGAAAACCAGGTGTTCTAGTGCTCTACCGGAAACCAGTAATTTCTTCAATCAGTAATTACTTCTAAATTAACATCAAATTGAAGAAATTACTACACGCATCCATCGGACCATCGGCTTTAGTACTTTGGGCTTGCTATACTATGTACATGAGAAATTTGATTGAATATAATTCTTGGCCTTTAAAATTTAAGAAAATCGAAAGTGGCAAAGGAAATTAATTATCAAGTATAATTAATATGTATTTTATTTCACATGATTTTATTTATCATAAAATATACTTCCTGCATTTAACTAAACCAACACTTGTTTAGCATTAGGTTTCTCTAGGACATAAATCACGTAATCAATTGTCATTCTTATTCAAGGTAGTAGAATGTTCTGTTTATTAGAAATTTTGCTAAAAGTAATTTAAACCATCCGCAACCACCACGTCGATATCAAGTGTGATTATAGAGAAATTGAATATAACTTATATCATCTATTAAATTGAGCAATATTGATTATTGACTATGTATATATAGTATTGGGCCTGTCACCTGTGGGCCGGTTTTTAGGATAAAAAGAATACCGTTATTCTTAGAAGCTAAAATCTATATTGTAAAAGATAATTTATAAACCCAACTAAAAATTTCAAATTTACCTTTCCATATAGAGCTTTGATATATAATAATCTGAAATTAGAGTACACATATACGGTAACTTTGCTACAATTGATCATATACATGTTCTAGATTTATAGGTCAAAACTCAAAACACGTTAATGGACTACTAAAACTTTTTCGTATCTGAAATCTGAAACTGCGTACATAGTAACTTTCCTAATGTACAAATTCTCACTCTTTTATATTGTCTAATCTATTACAATGTATTCTACCAAAAACAAATCTATTACAATATATTCTACCAAAAATATCTATTACAGTAACATCATATTGTAGAGTTTTAATTATACCACATCACCTATTTTTGTTAAAATATTACATTAAACATATATTTTCTCCCACAATTGTAAAATCCCCGCAAAAATATATCTATCTATTTTGATTTATCTATCTATCAATCCACCAATTATTATATATACTACTACTACATGATATCTTTTTAGCCTAAATATATCTATGGCAATATGTCTATAATATAAGTAGACAAAATATATTCTTAATTTTTTTTGGTCGAAACAAAATATATTCTTAATTTTTTTATTTTTTTTTTTTGATCAAAAAACATAATATCATTAATTAACAGAACAATCGTTCAACACAATGGAGTACAACTCAGGAGGAAAAATAAAATCATTCAATTGCAACACACAACCCAATTCCACATGCCCAGCAATCCAATGAGCAGCGGCATTTGCATCTCTTCGAACGAACGACCAGCAGCAATCCGAGAGGCTCCTGCTATCCGCCAAAATCTTCCCAACCAGGCATCCAATAGAACTCCGAGACGATGCACCCTTCCTCAACTTGGACACGAGAGCCAGGCAGTCAGATTCCATGATCACACGAGAGTAGCCCAGCTGCGCAGCTAAAGAGAGCCCCCAGAGAATTGCCTCAGCCTCGGCAACTTCCGGATCGGACCCATCTTGAATGCACTTTGAGCCAATGAAAACTGCCTCCCCTGCACTGTCACGACCAATCACCCCAACAGAGCAGTTCATCCCCTTAACCGCAGCGTCACAATTCACCTTTAGCACACCAGCAGGTGGACGATGCCAATGGAACGCCTCCGGTGGATTATGACCCCGATCGGACCTAAGATTGGCCTCTTTGAAGCTTTGAATCAACCTCAGCGATCTGTCCAACAGCACTCCAGGCTCACACAACACGCCTTCAAAGAGACGCTTGTTCCTATTCTGCCAAATCTCCGAGCAAAGCACCGCCCATAAATGAACATTATCAGCAGGGAGAGAAGAAAAAATCTTAGCTGCCCAAGAACAAAAATCAGACACGCCATAGCCCACTGACTTAATTCCTGGAACCAGCTTCCACGTCTGCTTCGCCCATTTGCACGAAAATAGGACATGAAAACTCGTTTCAACACAGCCACAATCACACAAGCTCTCCGATAAAATCCTCCGACGCATCAAGTTGGCTCTACACGGCAAAATGTCCCTAGCCGCACGCCAAAGGAAGTTCAGAACACGAGGAGGTAGCGGAAGTTTCCGAAGATGGTTCCAAAACTGCCGACTTCCCCGTCCATCAGAGGACTCACCAACATTCTCGTCAATGTCTGAAAAAGACCGCAGGAGATGGTATGCAGATCGCACTGAAAACTCCCCATCCTTGGAAAAGTGCCAAACGAGCTGGTCTCGAACAGACGAATCAATCAAGTGCAGGCCCAGAACCAGATCAGCATCCATCGGATCCAAAACATCACGCACCAGCCCCTCCCTCCACACACCGAGCGACTAGTCAATAAGGTCCACCACCTTCAGATTCTCCAAACCACTCGGAGCGACACCGAGGACTCTGAAAGTATTGGCTCTAGGAATCCACCGATCATCAAAAACACTCACCAAACTCCCATTGCCAATCTGCCAACGGAGGCCCTTCTCAAGAACTCGTCTACCTTCCAAGATACTACGCCACGTGTAACTCGGGTTGTATCCTAGCGTAGCCTCAAAGAAGGACGAGTTTGGATAATATCTCGCCTTCAGTAATCTGGCTGTGAGGGAATCGGGATTTTGAGCAAGCCTCCACCCTTGTTTTGCAAGCAACGCACTATTAAACAACTGGAGGTCCCTAAATCCCATACCTCCTTTATCCTTGCTAACACTTAACCGTTTCCAGCTCATCCAGTGGGTTTTTCTACTCTCACCATCGGAACCCCACCAAAACTCACACATCAACTGCTCCACCCTCCTGCAAATATCAACAGGCAACATAAAACAAGACATAGTGTATGTAGGAATTGCCTGCACAACCGCCTTGATGAGAACTTCCTTTCCCGCCCGAGATAGCGTACTCCCCTTCCACCCTTTGAGTTTCTTTCTAACCTTTTCCACACACTGCTGAAAGATCACTGATTTTGAGCGTCCCACCATAGTTGGCAAACCAAGATACCGATCATGTTTATCAACCTCACGGACGTTGAGAATACCTTGGATTTCCCGCCTACGCTCATTCGAAACATTGTTGCTGAACGATACCTCAGACTTTACTAGATTAACTTGTTGACCTGACTCAGCTCCATACACTTGGAGGATATTTACGATTTCTTGGGCCTGTTGACAAGTTGCCCTAGCAAACAAAATGCTATCATCAGCAAAGAACAAATGTGAAACCGAAGGAGCGGTACGGGCAATCCGAACACCATTCAAACGCCCAGCCTGTTCGCTTTCCCGAATCAACCCCGCAAGGCCCTCCGCACACAGCAGGAATAGGTAAGGTGAAATGGGGTCACCCTGCCTAATCCCCCTTTCGGGCCAAAACGTAGAAGACGGAGAACCATCCATAAGCACAGAAAAAGACACCGATCGGACACATCTCATCACAAGAGCCACCCACTGATCATCAAAGCCAAACCGCTGCATGCATCTCTCTAGAAAATTCCATTCAACACGATCATACGCCTTGGCCATATCGAGCTTCAAAGCCAAGACGCCTTGCTTCCCCGACTTCTTTTTCTTCATAAAGTGAAAGATCTCAAAGGCCGCCAAAACATTATCGGTGATGAGTCTCTCGGGCACAAAAGCACTCTGCGAAACAGAAATAATCTTGTGCAACAAAACCTTCAACCGGTTAGCTAATGACTTTGAAATAATTTTATACAAAACATTGCAAAGGCTAATGGGCCGAAGGTCTTGCATTTTGGAAGGGTCTTTTGTTTTCGGAATTAAGGAGATAAAGGTATGGTTAAGGTTATCGGGAAAAGGAGCACCATGGAGAATGTTTAAGCAAAAGTCAATCACATCATCCCCAATCATATGCCAGTGATGTTGAAAAAATAGGGCAGACATCCCATCGGGTCCAGGGGACTTAGTAGGGTGCATAGAAAAAAGTGCGTTACGTACCTCCTCTCCCGTAAAGGGACGAAGCAGCTCTAGGTTATCCTCGTCCGATACGAAAGGCGAGATTCCTTGAGGAGCCGTGTTAGATAGTGCGTTTTGTCCAGACTTGAAAAGATCATTGAAATAGGTCATTGCGACTTTCGTCTTTCCAGTCCTACTCCTCCACACCATACCATCCGGATCAACCAATTTCCTCACCCTATTCCTCTTCCGTCTCCCATTCGCTTTTTGATGAAAGAAAGAAGAATTTTTGTCCCCCCACTTCATCTCATTCGCCTTCGCCCGTTGGAACCAGATTAGTTCTTCTTTTTCCATCAATTCAGCTTCCTCCTTCTCCAACGCTTTCCTTCTCACCACATCTGCACCAACCACGCCCTTCTTATTAAGAAATCTCAGCTGGTTTCTAACTCCTTCCAACCTGGAAATCACATTTCCGAACTCCCTCTTATTCCAATCCTTAAGGCTCTCGGTACATCGCTGAATTTTCTCCATAACCCCGGACACACCCGAGCCTCTATATCCATTCCAGGCATTATCCACTACATGATCACACACCCCATTTAACGTCCACAAGACTTCAAACCTGAAAGGTCTAGGACCCCGATCCTCCACTCCCACAACCTCTTCTTGTTGGAACAACTCAACCAAAACCGGGACGTGGTCAGACCCCTGACGAGGGAGATGCCGGACATGACCTCCCGGGAATTTATCCAGCCAATCAGAATTAGCGAAACCCATGTCTAACCGTTCAGCAATAAAATCCTCACCCTCCCTTCCATTGTCCCACGTGAATCTTGGACCAACAAAAGCCAAATCCCGAAGACCACACCCATCCACTGAATTCCTGAACCGGATCATCTCATCAACATCCGGATTATTTCCACCCATTTTATCAGCCGCACTGATGACTTGATTGAAATCACCCACACACAACCAACCAGCATGTGGGTCTTCATCAAGGCGAGCCAAGAGAGACCAAGATCGACATTTATCATCTTTCTTCGGCCAACCATAGAAACCTGTAAAACGCCAATTTCCTCCGCCCTCAACACAATCCACAATCGCGTCTATATGGTGGGCTGTATAAGATTGGATTGAGACCTTCATTCCTTCCTCCCACATCAGGCAAAGACCACCCGCCCTACCAACACAATCCACCGAAAAACAGCCCCACATACCACACTTGTCTTTGATCACCTCCATCCTCTTCCTATCACTTTTGGTTTCCATTAAGAAAACCATTCTTGGGGACTCCCTTCTCACTAATGTAGTGAGCCTCCCAACTGCCCGGGCCTTCCCCAATCCCCGGCAGTTGTAACTTAGGATACTCATTGTGCCCGGCAAGAGGGGTTCACCCCTCCCGCCGATACATCAGAGATTAGAACCTTTTTACGGTTTTCCTCAGCCTCCACCATAACAACGTCATTCTCCTCCCGATCCCGTTTAGATGCCTTGCCCAAATCTTTGGAACCTTTACTTGCATTACGGGCAAGCCTTTTCCACTTCTTTTTCCCCCCATTGCTCCCACCTTCATTAGTCAGTTTCTTAGCATTCCCATGCAGCTCCCCATGCAAAGCATTACTTCCCATGCACGGCCCACTCCCCTTCTCAACCACACTCTCACAAAATTCAACCCTTTGCACCTCTTTACTGGCCAAAGTTTTCTCACTTTCCCGCCCACCTAATCCTCCACTTTTTATCAAAAGTTTTTCTTTTCTACTCACTCTAGCGTCAGCATTTGAGCTCTTGATTCCATCCTCCTCTGACCCGCCATCACCCACAATGGCAACCCTTTGCATCTGCTCTTGTAAGTGACTTGTCACCTCCTCTAAACCTGCTACATTACCAGCCACACTCTCCTCCTTTGAGTTTTCTTTAGATCCTTCCGTTTCTGCCTGATCGAGCAATGCCAGCAACGACTTTCTCCCCTTATTTTTCCTGTCTGCATTGTCCGATCCAGCCCCTTCCACTCCACAAATTCCTTTAACAATTCTTCGTTCCTGCTCCTTTTCCCAGTCCGACCTTATAAGAGAACGCTTCAAGGGAGACGCTCTCAACCAATCTCCATATTCTTGTTGATCTGTACGCTCCTCCTCATCACAGTCAACTTCTACATGACCCAACAACCCACAGTTATAGCAGAAATTGGGAAGCCGCTCATACTTTACTTCGACCCACATTCGCTTCCCATGCATATTCATCACAAAGCCTCTTCTCAGCGGTTTTAACACATTGATCAACACCCTAATTCTGATGTACTTTGCACACAGCAGGAGGTCTTCTTCATCAATCTCCTGCACACCACCGAAGGCTCTCCCTATTGCCACTGCAGTCTCCATATTCATGGCTTCGATCGGGAGATCGTAAATCCTAATCCAAAAAGGAACCGTGTCAACCACAATTCTTGACGGTTGCTCCGATCCCGGCTCCTTCAGGGCAAGAAAAGCCTTATCGAACGCCCACAGCCCCCCTCGCATCACTCTCTCCTTGTCAATCTTATTCGCGAACCTAAACAGGAAGAGGTTCGATCGAAGCTCCCGGAAAACGAACCCATTGCGTAACTTCCACGCACCCTTCATCGTAGCATGTAGGGCAAAACTATTGAAAGGTCGTGGAGTCAAAAGAGATCCCACTAACACATTGTCCTGGCTCGCTTTCTCCTCACCCGAAAACCCTTTCACCGCCTCAACTTCCACAGCCTCCTCCTCCGTTAGTTGCAGATCCATCTTCCGCCCTCGACCCTCCATTCCAACGACCTAATCTGTCCAGACAAAACGCACTAAAGAACACAGGTGAAACCCGCACGGTAACGGCGAGAAAACCCCGGCTCCCACGGCCCTAGACCGGAGAGAAAGAAAGCAGTCGGAGAAAAGCACAGGCTGATCGCCGGAAATCGCCCTCTGGAACCCTAGGGTTTTTAATATAAATATATTCTTAATTGAAATCACGTAAGATAATAGTATTAATTTTATAACTTCACCCACTTATCCTAAACTAGTTCTAATCTATTTAATACAACGTTGTCTATCGATCAAAAAAAAAAAAAGAATATCCTAGGCTTGTTTTGGTAAAGGATACGAACAACCTGGCCAGGAATCTTATTTGTGTTTGTACTTTCAATGGCATTGGATAAAAGTTGCAAGGAGCCAAATCGGAAAACCATGGAAGCTACAACAGTGGCGAAGAGAAGTTTCAAAAAGACAAAGAGAGCAAAGCCTATTGTGAATAATAACATGGCGGGATCAAATTTTGTAGAGTTGCTTCCAAGTGATATGATTGCAGAAGTGATTTCTAAAGTTGCCTCTTCTTCAGTTACCGATTTTTTTAACTTCAAACTCAGGTATTTAAATTAAGTGTCTTTGTCTCTTGTTAAATTTTGGTTTAGATTGTATTAACTCACACTATTAAAAACATATATTGCTAAGAATGTTGTAACAATAAGATTTCTATTCGTTGATTTTTTGTTGTTATTCAACAAGGTTTAACGAATCTTTTAGGTACTCTGGTTCATGATTGTGTGCGTACATAACAGCTACAATAATTAATCAATTGAATGCCTAGTTTAGAATTGTATAACATAGTTTGTAATTGCTACAAGTGTTTAACACGTACTATCCTATTATAAGGTTCTAACCTAATAAGTGAAATTGTTTGCCATGCATGCTTATCTTACGATGAATCTAGCTTCTTTGGAGTTTACTCAAGGTACTGTATTTGGTATAGTTGTTTTGGAATGTATATATTACTTCTTCGATCATATATATTGCTTTTGAAGATTGATCCTAAATCAAATTATATAGGTTGTGATCAAGCTTTTAAATGTCAGTAGGATTTTTTATTTGCCTTACCTAGTGATCGATCGATTAATGATGAGTGTCTTTCATTAGAATGAACAACTAAGTGCAAGATGAATTTTAAGTTTTTCACACGAACAATTATTTTTCCTTAATTTGCTATCTAAAAAGGGCTTATATAATTTTCTCTTCTGACTAGAATCATCTTTATGTAAGTATGGCATGACTGACAAACGTACTTTAGATTCTATATAACCCAGAGTTGAACTTTTGTATTTTTAGGGCGGGCTCATTTCAATCTTGTGAAATTTTGTTCTTTTCGATCACTGAGCGTTTTTCCTTGTGAAATCTTATTGGCATGCATTGTGAAATCTTATATGCATATGCTTTTGGGATTTGTTGTTTATTAACGACATGAATTGTTGGAGTTAGTTGCAAGATGTTGGACCAAATTGGGAAGGAGAAGTATGTGATTCGACGAGTCGGGATCGAAGAATTCAATACCTCGCGCCTCAGAAGTCACCACAATTATGACGCCTTTTTTGCCTACTCACAACTATGTGCCGATTGTGGTAATCCCGGAGCATTATTCCGACAAGGAATGGTAACTCATCACTAAACTCCTTATATATATCTTCTATTTTAAGATAGTTTGTTTGAATACTAGCTGGTTTGATCATATTGTATTGTGTTGACAGAGACAGTACTTTAGTCACGCGAAGCTACAAGAAGGGATTGAAAGTTTGGATAGGGCAGCAAGCTTAGGGCACAAGACGGCGGCTTATGTGTTGGGTCTTATTCTATTATGTTGTGGTTCGGTGGATGAGAAGCACACGGGTATGAAACTCATCAATGGTCTCAAGGCTTGCATGGGCAAAGGGATTGTCGATTGTCGAATTAGGATAAGAGAGTCTCTTAGACACATGTGGCTTAACAATGAGCTTGTTCGCGAGTGCAAACCGATTAGTTTTCCTAAGGAGGGACGACAAGGACATGATCGGTGTCGAAGGAGGAATCCTTGGATGGTGGATGCGTATCTTTTGGAAGACGAGGATGATGCGCTCTTCTGTGAGGCTTGTACGTGCGCATTTGAATCCAAGTTCTTTTGCTGGTTGTTCTAGCTCTAGATAGATATTCGTGTCGATGAGAAGTATACTAAGTTAAAGAGATTATTTATATTAAGACCGACATATGTATATTAAAGCGTTTTCCATGTGCAATCAAATTGAATGTTGGATGATATGAATGAGACGGAGGAAACAAAATCTATGAATGATACGAAGGGGATAAAACAGGTGAAATATGAGTATTTTTTAAGAAATAAGAACAAAATCCTCGGTTGACATAAGAACATTGGAAGAAAGGGGAAATTCAATTAAGAACGACAAGTTCAAACCGATCAAATTTGGATGTTTGAAAGTTCTTAAGAACTATAAACCAGACGAACGAGAGGGAAACCTATAGATACATACCGACGGTGAAGAATTCTTTCTCTGAAATCCTTTTTTTTTTTGTTAATTTGCCTTTCTTGTTTTTATGCTTATTAATTTGTTATATTTTCGAAAATGTTAGAATATTTTTTGAGAATAATTATTATTTGTTCAAATTGATTTATTTTAATAATTATAAATCAGTATATTATTGAGAAATTGTTGTTACTTATAATACTGTATGATAACTTCATATAACTTGATCAAAAAGAAAAGGTTCATATTTAAAATAATGAAACACGATAGATCCTTTGGCCCCTGAAACTTTATTCGTAAAGAAGCTTGACAACTTCAATAATTTAGTTAGAACAAAGTCCTTTCTAGCTTGGAGAAAGAAGAGTACACATCAGTTTGCTAACACAAACAAGTCCTTCTACTTGAAAAGCTCTAATTCTAGAGCTGTGAAATCCTAAACTTAGTAACAGTCAACACATTAGCAAAGCTACAACCTACAACACAAAGCATCAATCAACAGCATAACAACGAGCAACATGAATGATGATCACCAATCTGAGGGTGGTGGGCTTGGAAGCTGTTCCATCTGATCAAAAATATCACAAGGAAGATCATCAAAAAAACCATCTGAGTTCAACGAGTTCTGATCGAAAACAATTTCAGGCTTGATCTCTCCGCCCATTTTTGGATCACTAAAGCTGGAATCTTGAAGAGGTCCAAGATAATCAGCCATCTCGGTAGATAGCTGCATTAGGCCATGATCATCATCATCTTCACCAACAATGTCTCCTTCACTTGTAGCAGCCTCTCCGGATCTTGGAAACGCGCCCAAGAAGTCGAAATCAAGCAGTTGAAGGTCGGATGGAGGCTCCGGAAAGGGCAGATTTTGTTGGTTCGGTGGGAATCCGAATTCGTCATTCGGATCAATCGTTGGAGGGTCACAATTAAGTCCCTGCATAAACAAAAAGGTGATAAATTGACAAAGGCCAACAAGGGGTAAGTAATAAATTCTGTGAGTGTGGATTAATTACCTGAGAAGAGAGATTTGGTGTGTTTGGACTTGGGATTCTGCTGTTGAGAATTAAGCAGAAGTCTAGCAAGCCTTTTCTGGCGACTACTCCAGAAGTTCTTAACATCATTATCAGTTCTACCAGGCAAGTAAGTAGCAATCTTGGCCCATTTGTTACCAAGTTGAGACTGCAACTCAATCACAATCCTTTCTTCGTCGGCAGAAAACTTGCACCCACTACATTTCATCAAAAACCCACATCACAGAATCATCAAACACCATCAGAAAAACGAACCCACAAAATGACTAAAGACACGTACTTTTTCAAGTCGGGGCGAAGCTTGTTGACCCAACGAAGGCGACAGGATTTGCCGGTCCGTTGAAGAAGGCCTTTGGAAAGAAGGGAGCTCCAGTCACGAGGGCCACATTTGCTGACATGTTTCAAGAGAACTTGGTCTTCATCAGCCTTCCATGGACCCTTTCTGATGACCATCTCTCCTTCCACTTCTTCTCCTGAGGAGGAGGAGGAAGATGTTGGTGTAAAAACTCTCGTTGAACGACTTTTGATTCTCATCCTTTGATGAAGGATGATTGTTTGGTCTGTGAATGGGGAAGAAGGGAAGAAACCAATTGAGAGAGAAATGACGGTTATTAAGGAAGGGAAGTCAGTGACCCATGTACTTTGCCCGCATTTCTCTGTAATTTCCCTGTAATTTAATAATTTAACCGTCATTTTGTATTCTAGGTCAGGCTCAAAAATAAAATTCTAGTCTTTTGTATTCTGGTCCGCGAAAGAAAGAACGAAAGAAACCATCCGATCGCAGTTTCCAATCGGAAGGAGATGGTGGATACGAGTGGAGGAATTTGAACAGCTTGATTGCAATCAATTTAGAGGTGCAAGATTATGACAGTATTAGGGATGGATTTTGTTACTTGTGCTCATCCAAGTAGACTTAAACTCTCTTTGATTACCGCCACAATTAAACATTAGATCTCGTAGACGCTAAACATTAGATCTCGTAGACGTGGAACATTCAGTTGACCACTTGAGCCGGTTCCTTTTGGGTTCAACAATATCAATCTGTATTATAGTGAATGCTAATTTTTATGTCATCTAAATAAAAAGTATTTGTTTTCCTAATCTTTTTTTTGGTTGAAGGAGAGGCGGCACTCTCCGGCCCCTCGAGGGGCGTTTTATTAATATTTTAAAAAAGAGGGCTAAGTAGTCAGCACGCAGGGGATAGCCCGACCCCTTACATCGTCAAATAACAGTAAAAAAATCCCCTCAGGCGGGGCACTCAATACATGCAAACCTATAGGAAAAGCAAAAGCACTAGACGCGAGGCTATCCGCAACGGAATTTGCCTCTCGATACACATGACGGAACTGGATAGACCAGCCCCTACAAATTAAGCCTTGGCACATAGAGACCAGGCTAAAGAGCGGGTGGTTCCGTTTCACACCGGAGTTTAGGAGATTTATAACCAACTGAGAGTCAGACTCAAGACAAACCTTCCGGTATCCATAATCCCAAGCCAACTTCAATCCGTTAAAAATCCCCCAAAGCTCCGCCATCGGAACCGAACAAGTACCGATGTTATGAACGAAACCACCTACCCACTTACCATTACTATCCCTAAGAATTCAGCCGGCTGCCGCCACGCCATCTCTCACCGCCCCGTCCGTGTTAATCTTGATCGTTCCCATCTCCGGTTTGCTCCAGCTAATATCTTGCACTCTTTTCTGAATTATATTGTTGGGCCCCTGCAACTTGCTCATAGCTTGCACCGCCTCTTTAGCCTTGCCTAAAATGAAAGCCTTCTTATCCACCAGTGGCTCCACCGAGCTAAAAATCTTGGCATTTCTCCTCTTCCAAGTCCACCACATCATAGTTGGAAAGATAGAAGACCACATAACATCCTCAAAATCTTTACGCACCATCATGTTTTTCCTCAGCCATGTAGCAAATTCATCCTGAAAAAACTCATTATAACCATTAGTAGCATTTAGAGTACCCCAAACCGATTTAACCTCAATACAATCCCGAAAAAGGTGTTCGAGCGATTCGTCCTCCGAGCACCCGAAAGGACAGCTGCAATTGTTGGTTAAATGGCGTCTCTTTCGCTCCACATTGGTGATCACACCCCCGACACTAGCAAGCCAAAGGAAACAGCGCACTCTTTCCGGGATTGAGCTCTTCCAAATCCTATCATAAAAACATTTATCAATGTTAGTCATATCATTGAAACCACAAACGAGACTATACCCAGAAGAAACCGAGTAATTGCCATCCGACGTCAAGCTCCAACACACTTCATCATCACCAACAACCGAGCCCTCTAATATCGACACAGCCGCCAACTTCAGCATGATATTTGCTGGCAAGAAATGCAACAGATCGGTCCACTTCCAGCCGCCAGCCTCGTCCCAGTAAAAACTTGCGTCAAGCTCCCGTTGCTCCGGGCTAATATGGGATATAGCCATCGACTCCAAAGGCTCCTCCAACAGCCATCTATCATCCCAAAATCTGAACGATTTCCCATCCCTCAACAGCCATCTCGTACCCCTGTTCAGCACCTCAGCGAAGCCAGCTCTAATGCCCTTCCAAACGTTCGAACTCGCACTCGTTTGCCCAAGAGCACGCCCCACATATTTCTTACTCAAAACCGAGACCCAAAGATCCCCGTCTTCCATGAGAAAACGCCAGCCCAATTTAGCAACCAACGCTAGATTTAACTCCCTCATCGACTTAATACCCAATCCGCCCATATGTTTAGGTTTCGTAACAACGTCCCAAGAGACCTTATGCAGACGACGTCTCTCTTGCGTGCTCCCCCATATAAAGGCACGATTAATCTTATCGATTTTGGCACACAAACTCTTAGGGATCAACACGGTCGCCATAGAGTAAATAGGGATAGACGTCAACACCAGGTGTTTTAGTGTTCTACTGAAACCAGTAAAATTATACCTCCTTGATCGCCATCGATTTTGTTTTCCTAATCTTGGACATATACATTATACCTCCTTGATCTCAACCAAAAAAAATTATACCTCCTTGATTCAAGTAATCATTTCCATCATCTATCACTTTCGTAGCATGCAGAGCATGATAACGTTGCAAATTTAAGGCTATGGAAAACCAGGTGTTTTAGTGTTCTACTGAAACCAGTAATCATAGAGCAGGACCACCTTTATTTATTGTTATAACTTTGATTATACCTGTCAAACGGGTCGGTTTAGTCGGATTCGTGTTCATTCAGTTCGAGTGTGGGTTGATTGTAAGTTCGGGTCAATCGGATTCCGGATCAACTCGGGTCGAGTTATAACATCTTATCGCGTAGGTTCGAATTGGTCAACGGACAATGAACCCAAGATATCCAACTTCTTGTAATAAGTTTCCCTACTAAACGAACACTTGTTTAACATTAGCTTTCTCTAGCACATAAATCACTAATTAATTGTCAATCTTATTCAGCCTAGTAGAATGTTCTGTTTATAAGAAAGTTTGCTAAAAGTAATTCAAACCATCCGCAACCACCACGTCGATATGAAGACTATGAAGTGTGATGGTAGGGAAATTGAATATAACTTATACGGAGTGTCATCTATTAAAATTGAGCAATATTGATTATTGACTTTGTGAAATATACATGCGGTATAGTTTAAAAGTACATGCATGTTTTTTCTTAGATGTTCTAATTAATCTTCCTTCTTAAATTGTGTTTTGATAGGTCCGTATATAAAAAAAGGTGACATGCACGTACGAGTATACATTAGACTAATTAGAGGAATAGAGGCTAGATTCATGGAGGAGGATTTGAAGATTCATTTTGCTGACGAGAAATGAATTTTGACTTTATCCCATTGCAATAAATTAATATTGACATTGTAATGTAATTGTACTTAGTGAACATCCATTCCAGAAGCTTATAATGTAATGTGTATTCCATATACATTAATTAGTGAGGCGCGCAAGATTATGTTCATGGAGGATTTGAAATTTCAAATTTTCACCAAAAATGAAATTGGTACGTGGAGGATTTGAGTATTCAAATTTTCACCACAATTTCCTTATAGAAAAGTTTAACATATTTGAGTGAACGTTAAAAATAACTGATAAAAATACAGAAAAATAATTGCCCTTCAAATCTCTTAATCTGCACAAAAATACGCCATGACAAATGTGAAATTTTGCAAAATAACATGATGGAATGATAAATCTTGTTCTTCTCTTTTTTCTGATTTAACGTTACTACTTAGATCATCTCCATTGGTGGTATATGAGAGAGTTTCTCAACCAAAATTAGAAAATGAAATGATTTTAAAATATGAGCAAATGTCAGAAACGATCCTATGAAGAGAGATTTTAAGAGACGTTTCTACGTAAAACTAAAAGATATATATTAATATCTATCTATATATATATAAGTTAGGTGGTGTCCTCATTTATTGTTCTATTTAGTTATGGTTGCAATCTTCCTTATATAATAAACACCATGCAATAATAATCAAAATAATTACAATAGCATAGTGGTAAAGCCTTCCTATAATTATCCAATGGTTGGGGGTTCAATCCTCTATAGCAACTTTTTTGTTCAAATATTTTTTAAAACCTAAGGCATAATTATCAATTCGAGAGTAATTTTTACTTTCTTACTACGAACAGGATTTACATTAATTCAAATTAGATCCCTCAAATAACTTATATTAGTTACATAACCTAAACAAAATAAATAAATGTTTAAAACTTACCTATACATAATATTACGTAATTTTTGCGTACATGAGATTTGCCAACTTTGTCAATGATAATTCACCATTATAACAAATCATTTACATATATATTTTGTGATAAATGGATATCAACAAAGATTGTACCTATTCAGTTAGTATGGAGTGAATTAAAATTATATTTTTGTAAATTAGATCAAACCTATAACTCCTAACAGATATCATTTCTGATATTTTTCCACCGAGTCCAACCATTCCAACAAGCTTCATCTTTCCATATAATTAGCACGGGTCATGAATTCCAACAAGCTAAGTATATCAAGACGATTTTGTGTACATGGGCTTTGGGCAACCAAAAATGAAGCATATAGGCTGCAAGGAAAAAAAATGAGCCCCCATAGGCTTTTTTCCAATTTTGCCCCTACCTTTTTTTTAAAATTTACAAGATGACGTCATCAATGGCATATGATGACGTCAGCACCCCTTACCACTATCGGCGTTGACCGGTCGTTGACGGCTTGTCATTAGTGATGACAAGTACCTTGTCATCAGATGACACGTTACTTGTCATCAGTCCACGTACAAAAAACTTGTCATTTCGTTCACGTACTCAACTTGTCATTTGATGACAAGTTGAGGTAAAACCCATGATTCACGCAAAAAACTTGTCATCGGTGATGACCAGTTACGAAATTGACCTATGTGGGATTTGAACCCACATTATTGTGCATCAAGCACATTGCTCTACCATTTGAGCTAATAGGCCATAATTATAAGTAATATATATACAAATCTAACATACCAAAACCCATAAAATCATCCAAAAAACATCAAACAGACTTGTCATCACCCCTAGATCCGTAAACCAACTTGTCATCACCAAAACACATTAAAAAAGGACTTGTCATCGCCAAAAACCATAAAAACGGACTTGTCATCACCCAAAACCATAAAAACAACTTGTCATCACCCAGAACCTTAAAACACAATTGTCATCAGTCAGATCCGTAGAACAAACTTAAATTTCGCAAAACTCATAAAAAATCACTTGTCATCACCCTAAATCATAAAATCGTCCCAAAAACACTAAAATGAACTTGTCATCCAAAAAACCCACAAACTCAAAACCCCTATACCTACAACAAAACTTGTCATCACTTAAATCCGATACACAAAGTTGTCATCCAAAAAATCCAAAAACATATCCAAACCCATAAAATCATCCAAAAAACTCTAAAACAAACCTGTCATCACCCCCAGAACCGTAAAACAACTTGTCATCACCAAAACACATTAAAATCGGACTTGTCATCGCAAAACCCATAAAAACGAAAACTTGTCATCACCCAGACCCATATAACACAACTTGTCATCACCCAGAACCTTAAAACGCACTTGTCATCAGTTTGTTTTAAATTGCTCAAAACTCATAAAAAAACACTTGTCATCACCCCAAAACACAAAATCGTTTCAAAAACCCTAAACTCAACTTGTCATCCAAAAACCCACAAACTCAAAAACCCTAAACCCACAAAAAAATACTTGTCATCACTTAAATCCGAAAAACAAACTTGTCATCCAAAAAATCGAAAACCCTCAAAAGTCCAAAAACCCAAAAACCCCAAAAATCCAACCGGTTGGATCCGGCTCGTACGAGCCCAGATCCGGTTGGATCCGGCTCGTACGAACCCAGATCCGGTGGGATCCGGCTTGTAATAGCCCAGATCCGGTGGGATCCGGCTCGTACGAGCCTAGATCCGGCTAGATCCGGCTCGTTCGAGCCCGGATCCGGCTAGATCCGGCTCGTTCGAGCCCGGATCCGGCTAGATCGAGCCTAGATCTGGCTCGTAGGAGCCCGGATCTGGCTCCAACGAGCCCGGATCTAGGAGAGAAGGAAGAGAGGGAGAGAATGGAGAGAGAGAGAGAGATGGCGGACAGACCTGAGGGCGGGCGACGGCGACGACGGAGAGGGAGGGCGGCGACGGAGAGTGAGGGCGGGCGGGCGTCAGCGGGCAAGCGGGCGTCGGTAGGCGGGCGGGCGACGGAGATGAGAGGGAGGAAGGATAGGGAGGGAGTGTAGGAGATGAGAGGGAGGAAGGAGAAGGAGGGAGTGTAGGAGAGGGAGAGAGTGAGGGGAAGGAGAGAGGAAGGAGAGAAAAAAAAATGAGGAGGAGAGAGAAAATGAGAGAGTGAGGGGGTTTTATATTTTGAGTTTAGCCTACTTACTTCATCTTTTTTTACCTTAGCCTAACCCATCCAAAATCACTCCCAAACCACCCTCTCCACCCCAATCCCTCATATATCAAACTAGAATATGTTTTTTTTAACAATCTTAGGGGATATTTTTTTTAACGTAAATCACAAAATATGTTTATACCCTAAATCATAAAGTATGTGAATTTTTTTAACTTTCATATGTTTTTTTTATAGTTTTCTATATCTTTCATATGTACGTAATTGGCTTAGATGCAAATAATGAGTGTTTGTCTCGCAAGTGAATTATATTTTCAATTGATTTATTCCATATGGAATATTTATTTATTTCATACTTAATATAGTCTATTATATTTCATATTACCATAACTTCGTCCATTTTTCACATTCATGCAATTTTTCAATTAAAGTGCGTAGCACGGGTCATGAATTATAGTCTATTATATTTCATGACCCGTGCGTAGCACGGGTCATGAATTCTAGTTTAATTAAAGAGTAGCCCTTTGTTGAAGGGTTTTTCTTGAACAAATAAATTTGTAGTCAAGACCCCGTTGAGTATAGCGAAGTCAGGATCGTCCACGGGAGTGAGAGTAGTGCTAAGTTTAATCGATAAACTACGAAAAGCAAGAAAACAAGGGCGGAACAACTTCAGGCTCGACCCAAAAAGGGTCGATCTCGACCCTAGGGGGGGTCGATCCTGAGAACGGGAACACACGAAATACACACGAAACACACTCAATCACAATCAAGAACTCGAACACGACGAAGGGAGTCGGGATCAAGGCAAAGATACGAATTTCAATCAATTAGAAAGGCAAATCCTAGGGCTAAGGCTACCACAACAACAACCATACATGCTTTTAACAAGAAATCACAACTATCATGCAATCTAGATCATAGAAAAGTTAACTTTCGTAAACAATTCAAGCTATTCAATCAACTTTCGCAAATCAAACAACTTTCTAACTATCCTTCAACCTAGGAATATCAACTTTCGCAAATAATCCTATTAGATATAATCAAGTAACTAACTTTTCACTTTCGCTAGGGTTAATTACAAGACATGCCTCAATTTTCACCAAGGATTAAGCACAAGATAGGTTAGATATGATCTTTAAGCATTCAAGTCATGAATTCAAGTTTTAAACATGCATGATTGTGTTGGGTTTTTACCCAACCCTAGAACTTAAGAAGACTACTCACACATAGCAAAGAAGAACAAGGAAGAAGAAGAAGAAGACATGATCAAACCAAACTCAAATTCAAATAAAAACCAAAGATCAATCTTACAAACCTCAACCTTGCTCTCCAAGTCTTCTTCCCAACTCCAAGTCTTGGATTATCAATTGATTGATTATTGAATCCCAAGCATAGCATAGCATAAATAAAAACTATAGGTTCAACCTCCTTTTATAGACAAAAAGGAGTCCTAATCTAACTAGGAAACACAAACAAAACACCTTCCTAAAATACAAACTAGGAAACTTCAACAATATATCCGGATAGAGGAGAGTCGGTCACGTGCGATCGACCCTCCATAGGGTCGACATCGACCCCTTCAGGGTCGATCCTGAGGCTCTGGTTCCTTGCGTTCCAAGTTTGGTCAAATGGCTCGAGGTCGACCTCCTTGGGCTCGATCTTGGGGTCGATTTCTTCACTTTTCCTCTTGATTTTGCTTCTCTTTAGCTCTTCTTCTTGGATCTTCCACTTGAATCTTCCTCCTAGCTTGTCCATCCTCTCCAAGTCTTGCTCCAAAACTCGTCTTCAAGCTCCAAAAACACCTACAAAACGACACAAAAGCGCGTAGTTTCCGAATCACAATGAAATACGAAAACTTATGCAAATAGACTCAAGAACACAAGACTCAACTACGAAAATCGACTTAAACCAACCCATCTAGACCCTAGAAATCTACCTAAAAACGCGGACATCAAAACACCCCATACTTAGACTTGCTTGTCCTCAAGCAATAATCATGCAAATCAAGACCAATAACACAACCTTCAAGCATAGCCCTTGTCAAAACATTTTAAACATAAGTGAAAAAGAAGACAAGTAACTTTAACGTCATCACACATGTATACGTCTCAAGCTAGGCAATCACAATCCAACCTCACAAGGGATATAAATGTATTTCTCTCAACTCTCATGTGTTTAGGCTATCAAATCAACTCTCATCTCAATCTTTATGCAAAGTCTACTTTATAATTGAGACTTATATCACCAATCTCTCTACCTAGAGAAGTCAAAACACATCAATCTTCATAAGAACTTAGGCTCAATGAAATCTTCATAGAAGACTCATTCGGCCGGGTTGTAATGAGGCTCGGTAATAACATAAGGTAGGGAGTTATTTGGTCATTTGGTGCTAAATCCGGGAATCAAAACTCCTAAATACAACACTTCATATCAAAACAACTCACTCACTTTCTTCTCTTTTCAACTCATAACCAAACACTTCATCAATGACACTCAACACCCTTCAATTCCTAACCCAAACTTCCAATAATACAACTCATAAACACTAGGAATTCTTGGCTTTGCACTTATATTAATTTTTTTTTCTTTTCTTTTCTTCTTTTTTTTTTTCTTCTGCTCGAGCCTGCTGAGGGTCGAGGTCGACCCCTAGGGGGTCGATCCTGAGACCATATTTTCACTGGGCGCGAGGTCGACCCATGTGGGGGTCGATCCTGAGTCTTTTGCTCGAACTCCTTTACTTCTTTTTCTCTTCTTTTTAACAACAATGTGCAATCCAAGCCAAGAATCCTACTACATTATACTTCAACAAGTTGTTTTCTACCTTTTTACAATGTCACCACTTCTAAACTTAACACAAATTCCACTCAACAAAACTCATCCCAACACTCATCATCTAAGTTCAATTCCCGGAAAAGGGTCAAGCTAACATAGGCTAGGGATAATTTTCGTGGAGCTTCAAACAAAAGGTTAAGGCTAGAACGGGGCTTCAAACAAAGACAATTCAAGGTAGGCATGGGAGAATATGGGCTAAAAATATAAGTTCTTAATCATAATCAACATGCATGAGCAATCTCATAACGGTTTCAAGAAATAGATAACCATATCAATGACAAGAAACATATGCATAAAGAAAGCAAAATCACACAAACAAAGAAGAGGGAATCAATGGTGTTCTCCCTATAAGGCCAAAATTCTCACTAGGTAACAATTTTGTTGGATTGCAATTACTTTCACTCGAAACACATATGCTCAATTTCATCACAAGTCAATTTCACAATCAAAAGCAATATCTCAAAAACATGGGCTACACTATCCAATTATGCCAAAGGAATTACATGACAAGCATAAAGATTAGTTTTCATCATAGGACATCTAAGATGGAATGTTTCTCTATCCTAAAACAAACAAGGAAGCAAATATTTTTGGATTTTTCGACACTTTTCAATTTTTTTGGATTTTTCAAGATTTTTCTTAACAAGCAAACTATCAAACAAACAAAGCAAACAAACAAAGACTCAATTATGTACAACATGTGAGATTTCTTCTTCCCCACCCCATACTTAAATCATGCAATGTCCCCATGCATGAAAACACATGACAAAAGTAAAGAGAAAAGAAAAAGGAGACTCACAAAGACTCTAGAAGCTTGGTGGAAGATGGAGTTCCTCAAGGAGGAGGAGGTGCGTCTTGTCTCGCCTTTTTGAGCTCATGTTTGCAATCTTAAAGTCCTGCAAAAACATCACAAAAATCCTATCCCAAGCAAAATATATCCTAATCTAATCTAAGGAAGGTTAGAAAACAAAAAATCTAGTCTAGAAATTGGAAAATCAAAAAGAATGAAAAAAAATTAAAAAGAAAAATCTAATCTAAAAACCGGGTTGCCTCCCGTAAGCGCTTTTTTAACGTCATGAGCTTGACGAGAAGTTCCTCAACTAGTTGGAGGATGTGAGTGCCAAGGTGGCTCGGATGTCCTCATTGCCACCCCATACTTAGAATGAGAAGAGAGGGTGGAAGAAGGTGTAGAGAGAGGTGTACCACAAAGCATGCAAGTAGAGTGAGAATATTGACCTGTATCGACCGGAGGACGGGTCGGTGTCGAGTTGCCTTGTCCGGAGTCAAGCTTCTCTTGTACATGAGGGTTAGTCGAACTCGACCTCAGCTGGGTCGTGACTGATCGTGTATGGGCATCATCGAGCCTTAACACCTCGCCTTTCCAAAGATCCTCCTCCGGATGAAATTTGTTGATGGGTACCTCGTCTCTAGACTCCATGATGCCCCCAATGGGTAGCCGAAACTCTACCACCTCATCACCAATTCCGAAGGTAAGGAGACCCTTCTTCACATCAACCTTAGCTCCGGCGGTGGCTAGGAATGGTCGCCCAAGGATAATTGGTACGTCGGGATCCTCCGGCATATCCATGACAATGAAATCATTAGGAATGACAAACTTGCCGACTTGGATAGGAAAGTCGTCGACAACACCGGTAGGCTTCACACAAGAACCATCCGCCATGTATAACCTCATGTTCACCGGTACTAATGGCCCCATGTTGGTCTTGGACCAAATTGAGAGTGGAAGCAAGCTAGCACTAGCACCGAGATCACACAATGCCTTGAAGCGATAAGCCCCAATACCGATGGTAATAGCAAACTTCCCGGGATCACCGAGCTTCTCGGGAAGGTCCAACGACCTCACCTCATCTGTTAGTTCCGACATCGATCGCTTCCTAGATAGAATCTCCTTCAAGAACTTGGTGTAAGCGGACATTTCATTCAAGGCCTCGGCGAAAGGAATAGAAAGATTCAAGCCTTGAAGCAACTTAACAAAGCGCTTAAACTTTCCTTCCGTCGCGTCCTTGGGCTTCTTCGAAGGGTAAGGAAGTATCTTAGAATGGGAAGGGGAAGGAGTAGGATCCGGAATGATTGGCGGAGAAGGGTTGGAAGACGTCCCGGGTGCAGGGTGGGCGAGCTCGACCGCATCGGGGTCGATCGCCCCTTCATCCTCATCATTGGCGGTCTCAGGCTCAACCATGGAGGGGGTCGATATCGACCCAGGTGGGGTCGATCCTGAGACTGCCTCTTTCGCCGTTTGCTTCGGTGGGTCGGGTAATGCTTTGCCACTCCGAAGGTTCATGGCTCGGACTTCACCATTGCTTGCTCGGCCTCTAGGATTCTCCTCGGGTGGCCCGGAAGTTGTCCTTGGGGTCGTGGGATTTGAGCCGCTAGATTACCAAGTTGGGAATCAACATTCTTCCTCCATGCATCAATGTTTCCCAATTGGTTTTGAACGCCATCAAGTTTGCGGTCGAATCTTTCAAAGAAACCTTGAGCCCAAGCCGGTGGTTCTTTTTGATAACCGGGAGGTCTATAAGGAGGGGCCCTTTGCTCTTGTGGAGGAGGTGGATAACTTTGGCCTTGGCCATTGTTATTCCATTGGGAATAGTTGTTGTTGTTCCTCCCCGTATAAGCATTGTTTTGGCCTCGGTAGGGTCCTCGCATATAGTTGGCCTCCGCATATGCCTCGGCAGCCCGAACTTGCTCCACATTTGTACAAGAAGCGGTGGTATGAGATTGAGAACCACATTCTTGACAAGTGGGGGCAACGGACTTATAATAACTCACTTGCTTCTCGAGCCGGTTGATCTTATCTTGCAAGAATTGAAACTTCACATCTTGATCAATTGACTCACTATTCGGATCATAAAGCTTCTTCGTTTGAATCCGGATGGGCTGTTGGGTCCCATACATGGCATCATAGTTGGTGAGTTTGTCCAATAGAGCCCATGCCTCATCGGGATCCATCTCAATGAAACCGCAATCGGTGTGAAGATTGATGCGGTCCTTTGTGGCGGCGTTGATCCCTTGGAAGAATATCTCTTGAAGAACATAAGGAGGTTGTCCATGAGTAGGGCATTGCCAAAGAAGCTCCTTGAATCTCTCCCAAGTCTCAACAAAAGTCTCGTTAGGGATTTGATGATAAGAAGTGATGCGCTTCTTAGCTCGGTAGTCTTGGCCGGTGGAAAGAACTTCGTCATGAACAAGTCGTGCAAAGCCTTCCATGTAGTGATGGATCTAGCGGGTAGACTTTCGAGCCAATGAAGTGCCTTCCCGGTTAGAGACCACTTGAACGCCTTGAGGAGCACACATTCAAGTGACACGCCATCGGCGGCGATGGTGTCACAAAGATCGGTGAAATTTTTGATGTGCTCCATGGGGCATTCGGATGTCTTGCCTTCATATTGAGACCTCTTGATGAGAGTGATGAAGTGGGATTTGATCTCAAAAGCACGCTCAATCGCCGGGAGCACAATAGCGGACTCGGGAACTCTAAGCTCCGGGTGCATGTATTGCTTAGCGTTCCTTGGAATAGCATCTAGTTGTTGTTGGAGACGGGCAACAGCCTCTCTCTCTCGGGTAGCAACCTCTCTTTCTCGATGCAAAGCAGCATCTTGAGCAGCACGCTCCATTTGCATACGCTCCATCTGAGCACGGAGTTGTTCCATCTGTTGAGCAAGAGCCTCAGCGTCGGCCATTGCTCGTCGTTCTCGTAGCCTGCGATGAAGGGTTCTCTCTATTTCAAGATCAAAGGGAAAATAGTCGATTTTCCTTCGTGAACCAGAGGGCATATACCTGCAATCACAAACACAAGAAAACGAATTAGTAACACACAAGGGGTATGGGCTATTCCCAAACCCAAATATCAACTAAACTCGGCACTATTGCACACTCCCCGGCAACGACTCCAATTTGTTGAAGGGTTTTTCTTGAACAAATAAATTTGTAGTCAAGACCCCGCTGAGTATAGCAAAGTCAGGATCGTCCACGGGAGTGAGAGTAGTGCTAAGTTTAATCGATAAACTACGAAAATCAAGAAAACAAGGGCGGAACAACTTCAGGCTCGACCCAAAGAGGGTCGATCTCGACCCTAGGGGGGTCGATCCTGAGAACGGGAACACACGAAATACACACGAAACACACTCAATCACAATCAAGAACTCGAACACGACGAAGGGAGTCGGGATCAAGGCAAAGATACGAATTTCAATCAATTAAAAAGGCAAATCCTAGGGCTAAGGCTACCACAACAACAACCATACATGCTTTTAACAAGAAATCACAACTATCATGCAATCTAGATCATAGAAAAGTTAACTTTCGTAAACAATTCAAGCTATTCAATCAACTTTCGCAAATCAAACAACTTTCTAACTATCCTTCAACCTAGGAATATCAACTTTCGCAAATAATCCTATTAGATATAATCAAGCAACTAACTTTTCACTTTCGCTAGGGTTAATTACAAGACATGCCTCAATTTTCACCAAGGATTAAGCACAAGATAGGTTAGATATGATCTTTAAGCATTCAAGTCATGAATTCAAGTTTTAAACATGCATGATTGTGTTGGGTTTTTACCCAACCCTAGAACTTAAGAAGACTACTCACACATAGCAAAGAAGAACAAGGAAGAAGAAGAAGAAGACATGATCAAACCAAACTCAAATTCAAATAAAAACCAAAGATCAATCTTACAAACCTCAACCTTGCTCTCCAAGTCTTCTTCCCAACTCCAAGTCTTGGATTATCAATTGATTGATTATTGAATCTCAAGCATAGCATAGCATAAATAAAAACTATAGGTTCAACCTCCTTTTATAGACAAAAAGGAGTCATAATCTAACTAGGAAACACAAACAAAACACCTTCCTAAAATACAAACTAGGAAACTTCAACAATATATCCGGATAGAGGAGAGTCGGTCACGCGCGATCGACCCTCCATCGGGTCGATCCTGAGGCTCTGGTTCCTTGCGTTCCAAGTTTGGTCAAATGGCTCGAGGTCGACCTTCTTGGGCTCGATTTCTTCACTTTTCCTCTTGATTTTGCTTCTCTTTAGCTCTTCTTCTTGACTCTTCCACTTGAATCTTCCTCCTAGCTTGTCCATCCTCTCCAAGTCTTGCTCCAAAACTCGTCTTCAAGCTCCAAAAACACCTACAAAACGACACAAAAGCGCGTAGTTTCCGAATCACAAAGAAATACGAAAACTTATGCAAAAAGACTCAAGAACACAAGACTCAACTAAGAAAATCGACTTAAACCAACTCATCTAGACCCTAGAAATCTACCTAAAAACGCGGACATCACCCTTTTAGTTTCTTCACCGATGGAGATGGCCTTACTGCCGTAAAACAATTGTATTTTGTATGGGTAAAAATGTAAAATTATTTAATTTTGACCAAATTTAGAGTTTTCAACGTAACCGAAACAGGGCCCATACGTAATATTTGTACCAAATTTCATTGGCGGGCACACAAATCCACTGTATTTCTCCGCTCTCTCTACACCCAGAGAATGTCCCCCCTCCCTTATTAGTGTAGTACCTTTCTCCTTTTGAACGCCATTTTCTCCGCCTTCTTTTCATCTCTTCACCCTCAGCCTCGGCCTCGTATATATACCCCAAAACATACAGAATTACAATTCCCACTCCTCTGAAAACCCTCCCTTCCTCAATTCACTCCATCCGCCACCAAATTCCTCCGTCCAATCGCAAATCCGTTTCGAAAATGTCGAATCAACACAATTGCTCATCGCATTCCGGAGACGAGGAGGAATCGCTCTCACTCTGCGACCTCCCTCTCGAAGGAGTAGGAGGAGGAGAGCGAGAGATCGAGACCGAAATCGGCGGCGAGGATCAATCGGCGGCGAGAAAGCCGAAGAGCAGAGCGAGTTCGGACTTCGATTTCGGCTCGCTAGCGGCGTCGCTCTCCGCCTTGGAGTCGGAGATGTGCGCGGCCGACGAGGTGTTCTTCCGCGGCCAGATCCGGCCGTTCCGCCACTCGGTCAGCTCCGCAACCGCCTCAAACGCGACCAGGAGCTTCTCTCGGTCGGAGTCCATGGACCGGAACGCCGGATCTGGACTCCGGAGCTCCAGCACAAGCCGGAGCTCCAGCACCGCCTCCACCAGCCGGAGCTCGAGCACCAGGAGCAGCAGCATCAACAGCTCCGCCTCGGCCGGGAAACTGATGAAGTCGCCGCCGTTGAAGATCCGGAACCAGTTCCACTCGTTTCCGAGCCCCAAGCCCTACGCACGCGCCGCCAACGCGCCTCGGTCCTCTTTCAGCAGTGGTACGCCGTCGGCGAAAACGAGATCGTCCTCGGCCGCGGTTTGGGAGGTTTTCCGGCTAGGTCTTGTACGGACGCCGGAGATTGAATTGGAAGATCTCAAGATCCGGTGTGGTAAGCACCAGAGCGCCGGCGGAGGGAGATCCGGCGAGGAGGACGGGGAGAGTGTGAGGAATGGGAGGAAGCAGAGGAGGAGGAGGAATGGCGGTGGAGGGATGAGTTTGCTGAGCTGTAAGTGCTCGGCAGAGGCGGTTGAGCCGGAAAAGGTGGGGAAACGGATGGCGGTTGAGAATAATAAGCAGGCGGAGGAGAAGCAGAGGAAACATGAGGTGTCGACACGTCATCACAGGACGTTTGAATGGTTGAGAGAGCTTTCGCAGCCTGTTGTGCTCAACGACGTCCCTTCCACCTAAGATTTTTTTTATTTTTATTACTCCTTTTTTAAATTATGTAATTATCGAAATTAATAAGATTTGTGGTGAGTAGAGTCTAGAAGAATGATCGGGAAAGGGGCGAGAAAAACTCGTATTTATGGAGCTTCATATGGAATAATACATAGGTCTCTAGTTTATTCGTTGAACTCGTACACTTATCCCATTAAGAAAATAACAATTGTTTTAGATGTTTAGAAAAATCACAATGTTTTTTACTTTAGATATCTTGTTTTCACTTTGACATTTCATTTGGTGCTAATTAAAAAACATTTCAATTGATATTGTAAGGTTAACCTATTTTCTTGTTAGCGTCTATGAAATTTTAAGTTTTTTTTTTGTTAATGTCGATGAAATATTGAGTTGTCTATCTTCGAATCATATTGAGTAAATCCAATACTATTTTTATATTTTGTCACTTAAATTATTATATTCATGTCTTAGTACTTCAATATGAGTGTCTAAACCATCCTCTAATTTTGAGATATAAAGCATATAAAATTAGTTTTAGAGCTTTTACATGAAAAAAGTCCCTCAACTTTACAAACTTTTAAGGACATTGAAGGGTACTCTTAATAATACTTAGAAAAGTAATACAAAGTATTTAATTAGTGAGAGATCCAAACCAATTGAGTTGTTCTTAGAACAAACATGTTTTAAATATTTACTTGAATTTTTATTTGGACTATTGTCCTTTTGAATTTAAATGTTCCATTTGAAATTCAACCGTCTAATCTCAGTCTCCCTAAATACGTACGTGTACTTTCATAATCCACTAACAATAGTTGTTCATTAATTTTCAAAGTCCACTAAAATACACTTGATGTATTTATTTTCAAAATAAATAAAAACGCTCATCCACTAATACATATACAACCCATCACATAAAAGATTAAAAAATCAAAATTTAAGATCTGAAAATTCTTTCCATTTGTAACATTCTCCAAAATTCTTGGAACTTTGCTTAGCCAAAAAAAAACATTCAAGATTAGTACTACTCTTTTCAAATCTGAATTAACCAAATTAAAACACGATACCTTTGGTGAAATGGGAAATTTTGAGCTACAAATTGTAAGCACTTAATTGAAGTCGGACGTGGAAAGGGTTTTGACGTCAGAGTTGCTAGCGGTAGAGCATTGAGCATAGTATTCGTTCCGTGCATGGCATGCCGACTGAATAGTTACACTTTTACGTACTTTTTGTTCGTCCTTTAATTTGAATCTAATCATATGTTTAAAGATAATGGGCAACTACCAACAATGTAGTATCTCCATGGCTTAGGATTGGTATAAATTCTTCTCTCAAAAACAAAAAGGAAGATTGGTATAATTTGTCTTTTCGCAACGTGGTTAGTTCTCAACTTAACTATTACTACTCCATATGGTCAAGAAGGGCAATTTTTTGTATAAACGAAGAGAGTAGAGGTTATTAGTAAATCTATTTCTCATTGTTTCCAACAGGGGAATTCCCTTCTCTCCAACCTCGCTCAAGTTGTATTAATGAAATGGTAAAATACATCCACTAGTCTATGAATTTGTATATTTTTATGAGTCAGGTCCTTATACTTTAAAATATTCAAATAAACCCTTAAACTTTACATTTTTTTATAGAACTCTATGCTGATTTGACTAATCGTTTTCAACCCACGTTCGTAATTACGCATTCAGTTCAATATTCACCTCTTTTTAATCTTACGTGGAACCGAATAAAGGCCATCAAACATTTAAAAAAGAGGTAAATACTGTCTCTTCGTTAATCTTTATTTAATTACACGTAAGATTAAAAAAAGACGAGTATTGACCTAAACACGCAATTACACACATGAGCTGAATGCGATTAGCTATAAGTGCTTAAAAGACCGGAAATTGTAAACTTTATGGGTCTATTTGAATATTCCAAAGTACATGAACTTGACCGACTAAAACGCATAAGTTCAAGAGACCGTAGATATATTTTGCCTTAATGAAAGTCTGCCTCTCAGTCTCTTTCATACTCATTCTACTCATGTACGTACTAATTAATCATAGATAATAATTATAATAATTAAAAAAACAGTGTATATAGATTTAAATATTCTGAGGAGGAAAATGGAGGGTAGACATGATGGATGGAGGTGGATGGTTTCCATTGAAGCAAAATAAAGCACAACTTATGAGGCGTGACAAAATAAGTGGATTATATAAGGCTATGGTTTTTAGTGATCGATGACCCTCATCATTATAAAGTCTTTTTATTTTATTATTGTGGAATTGTTTTGACTGTTGATAGAGTTTGTGTATTGGTGGGGAGAAGATTGTTGGGCAATGCATATGCATGCTTAATTTGCTTTGTGTTGTGAAGTTTGGATTCTCGTGACAACTCGAATGGAAAAGCCAAACATAATAATACTACAACATTACGAATTCATTTTTACGTATACCAGTAACAATTATTATATATAATCATGAAAAAGTTATAAAGAAGTGGGCGTGGCGTGGGAAGCATAAAAGGCGAAAAAAAAAAAAAAAAAAAAACTGTTCGGATGGGGCATGATTCATGAGCAATCACAATAGTACAATACTTTATAACTTTTTTTTTGTAACGAAAATAAACTAGCTATATATATATGAGGGAAAAGTTTTGGGGAGGAATTGATATTTTTAACAAGTTGACTTTTGAAGAAAATACAAGGCCATTCGTTAGGGTACCACTACTTTGCACAAAATGAGATCAAGGTAGTATTATATCATATCAAGAATACAATCTATCATTTGATATATACAGTTTTTTATGGGATAAGTTATTAGGAATAATATCTTAATATTATTATGTTAATTAGGATAGAAAGATTGTCTTAGTATCCATATTATTATATTATGCTTTAGATATTTACTTGTTCTGTAATCTCTGTATAAACATATCAATAACAAACCTTAATAGTTAATACGTGGCTTTTTTGTCCACAACTTATATCATTCACAAATCACATGATAAATTATGGGTTTGAGCCACTCCCTTTATTATCAATTGATTTTAGTGTGGAACCTCATGAATTTATATAGTGGGCAGTGAGCTTACCACGCATTTGTGCATGAACTAACGTTTGAAACTCCACCATATCAGATATGGCCCACTGAATTTAACAAGATTTGTCACCGAAAATGACTACATGAGCTCTTAGCTTGATGATATAACAATCCAAATTCGGAGAAAGTTAAGGTTGGATTTTGATTATTTAGAAAGTTTTAGACATTTTTTTAATAGAAATCGAGGTTTTTATATTGTTTAGAGTAACAACTTTCATAAACGAAAGTCTTGGTGTTTAGAGTAACGATAAGAAGGATTGAACCATATATAATAAGTTATAATTATTGTTGTCATCGACTAGTTCGATTCTTATAGATAGTCCTCTCAACCAAGAATAACTGTTGTTGTATTGCATTGAAAATCTTAGATTTGAAATAATTCTTTCTCTAAGATTGAATCATCATCTAAAACCAAATGTGGAGAGAAGATTGATTAATGATTGTATAGGTAAATGGATAAAAAAGAGACCTATAAGAATAATGATTTGACAATTAATGGCCACAGAAGCTATCAATGACATTCAATGTGTTGCACATGGCAAAAAACTTGAACTACCAAATGCTTATAATGTTCAACACTCACCTAGATATGAACCCAATTGATCAATATACCGCATATAATAACCCTAAGAACAATGACACCTTGGCAACCGGGCAGCGTAGCCCTCTATTTGGATTTAATTCAGACTTCTGTTTATGTTATTGTAAGAATAAATGTGAAAATTGAAAGCCCTTGAAGCACATAGCTCAGTAGCCAAATATTTTTATGAACTTGACATAGTGTCATTTGAACGATGGAGTATTGTAACTACTGGGTCATATTCAAGATTAAGGTTAGTTTGATTTGGGATCAACTATTTTGGGCTAAATGGAATATTGTCATTTGGGCTTAGGCCTTAGGGTATAAAGTTTGTGAACCATGACAAAAATGCACAAAAAAAATGCCCCTTCATGCCATACTTGTAAAACGAGGTGGTGATTTTGTTTGGGCTTCCCAAGTCATTCCACCGATCCACTATGCATATACATTTCGGCCCAACCTCTTACTAGTGGACTTGGCAGTGCTTTCAGGTCACACTGAGTAGTGTGTCCAAAAGGCCTTGTGTTTAACAACTATGCATAAACTTACAATCTCTTCCAATACAGAGCATAACAATCAAGTTGGCTCCTAATAAAATCTTCTTCTTTTTTTTCGGTTGCCCACTAGTTCACCAGAGCTTCATCTTGGCTACATCCAGCTCGATCTGGGTCGCGCACCTGGCTGTGTGAGTACGAATACGAGTACGAATACGACTTATACCGGTGTATGCGCTGAGGTCGCATGGCCACGTGTCATCCACCAGACTTGGTTTCCTGTCTCCTTAGGAATCAAGGATACAGAGGTACGAGCCTATAGAACTAATCCTGTTCAAGTAAGGTCGTGCCCATCTTCCCAAACTTTGTGCTTTTATACTAATTCTCTGCCCTGTTCATCTTACGATGTGGGAAATTGCTCTGCTCGCTTAAACCCGTGTCTTAACAAATTAAGGAGATTTGTGATTGGACCTCCACACCACTAAATGGGCTTCATTATGGGCCGGATTTGTTTGTTTAAGTGGTTTGAATCACCCTGGCCTCCAAAGTGTTCATTTTTTTTCTTCTGAACTTGACGTATTCAAATGTCTTCATATTTGTTTTAAGGAAAGAGTCTTGAAATTTATATTTGACATTCTCAAATGAAGGATCCAACATTGACTTGACTTATTTCAGATGTAGACAGTATAGTCCTAAGTCACAAAAAATGTCAATAATATTAGGTGTTCGAAAATGAAATAAAACTTAATAAAATAAACTAAAAATAGGCAGTTTTTGAGCAAATTAAATAAATAAAGACGCATATTTTTGTTACTAGCTATTTAAAGTTAAAATAAAAATTATTATGAAACGGGTGTTGTTGGTGTATGAATTAATTAATTGATCATAAACTTGAGTGCTTGACTTATAAACACCACAATGCACATAATAACACACACAACATAAAACCATTGAGCTGAAATAATGATTATTATCGCGACATTATATCACTGAAAGAGACCGATCAATCTTGTTGGTCAACTATTTTAAGCCATACGTACATAAGAAGGCAAATTGCACATGACGAAAAGGACGTCTCGGTCTTTTGTCAAACAAGCTTAACTTCCATGAAATTTCCAAGCAAAGTTAGCCCACTGAGGGATCATTGACAATTTGACATTACATTAACAGACCCAATAATTTAAACAACGACATTCCATGATTCTACTTACGCTAGCTAGCTAGCTAGCTAGCCACATTTATTTCATGAAAAATAAAAAAACATTCATCCATTCCACCAAACTTGACATCTACTACTAATTAAGACCCCATGCACCCACATGTGTGCGTGGTTTCTTTCTTAGCTTGTACCACTTAAACCACGTCCCTCCGGCCACCACCAACACCCGGGCTCCAACGGGGCAGGCCCGGGCTGAAATGGGCCGACACAACCCGTCCGTCGAGCAGCTCCACGATCGGCAAGAAGCTCACGCACCTCGGCACCTTATACTGGTTAATGGACGCCCCTCTCGAGATCGCATAGTCCATGAGCTCCTCGAACGTTCCGGGGCTCACGATCCGGATCTCGAGCGGGCCCACCGACCCGTCCGCGACCCGACACTGCCTATACACCGAGTTGAGCGACTCCTCCATCTCAAGGCAACACCTCCTCAGCAGCTCGTCGCTCGGCCACCCGCCGTTGACGTCATTTGGCACCATGAGCTCCATGTAGATGACGTAATGCCCCGGGGTGGTCTTGGCCTCGGCGTAGCTGGTGTACTCGGCTATGGAGGCATTGGAGCCTTCTTGGAGGAGGACGGAGGCGTCGTCGACCGCCTTCTGGAGCTCGGACTCGTCGGTCTTGTCGGAGTCGATGCTGAGGAGGACGTTCTTGCGCCGGATGAAGCGGAACTGTGGGGCCGAGTTGTGGAAGCCGGTCACGTGGAGGACGTCGCCTACGCGGTATCGGTAGAGCCCGGCGTACGTGGTGACGACGAGCTCATAGTCCCTGCCTACTTCCACGTTCGCCAGGTCCACTAGAGTAGTGGTGGTACTAGAGCCTGATGACGAAGGCTCAAGAGGAATGAACTCGAAGTAGCCCATGTTGGGCATGATGGTGTAGGTGACCTCGGACGGGTCGGCCATGGGCTTTAGGTTAAGCCCGAAGTAGCACTCGGAAGAGGCGTACATGGTGCACGCCTTGGGCAAGCCGCCGCTATAGTAGTCGAGCGTCGGGATGTATTGGGTCATGGCGCCCGTCACAATCACCTCGAGGTACTTGGTGTTGGGCCAGATCCGCTTGATGATCCCGGCCTCCCAATTCTCCCTCGAGCACTCACTTTCGATGACACGGGCCAGGTCCGGGTCGGGCCTCATGATCCCGGCCATGGCGTTTCGTATCGAGGGGTCGGTGATCTTGGGGTTGAGGGTGCCTATGGCTATGTCATGGCAGAGGTCCTTGTAGTTGAGGTGGAGGAAGCGGATGGCCCGGAGGAGGCCCGAGGCAAAGACGGCTCCGACCCGAAGGACGTCGAGACGCTGGTAGAGTCCCGAAATCATCTGGGAGTACATGCTTTGGAAGGAGTCGAGGCAGAGGATGGACTCGGTCGGGCTCGTGTACTGGTTGTACGGGTCGAAAGGACGGTTCTTGAAGTTGTCGCTCTTGTAGTAGCTGGTCAGGACGGGCCGGGCCACCAGCCCGCCCGGAGTCTTTGTCTCCGCCTTTATGAAAAGGAAGCAAAGTGCCTTTCCTTTGTCCATCCCGGGAACATATCTGTTTGTTTATCATTAAAAAAATAATCAATACTTTTTGTCCTCGTCAATTCAAAAGACATTTTATTATAATTATTTTGTATAGATAGCTATATTTCATTAAAAATCTCTGCTATATTGTATGTTGGTTGAAAATAATGACTATTTTATTTGTTTAGTGCTAGCTAGCTAGCTAGTTTGTTGCAAATTGCAAAATGAAAGAGTGAGGATTTGGATGGCTGATCTTCACGTGTTTAATTCATCAAAACAGATGAATGGACCACAAGCTAATACATCTGACTTTAAGACGTCTAGGAAAGTGAATAGTCATTGCATAGATATATGCGCTAATTGACGTAATATAAACAAGATAAGATGTGCAACTAATATAGAGGGACTACACCAAGTTGATCAAGGCAACTAAATATCACAAAAATATACAAAAACTGATTTGAAAGCTTAAACAGTAGTCAAAAGAAGAATTACATACAAGTTCATGACGGGCATTAGAAGGCTGTAAAGGAGCTCCCTTCTGTCCAACTCCTCCCGTATCGTCGGCATCAGTTTCCGTTCTCCTCCCGACGTCCCCGAACTACAACACCAGCACACAAAAACAAATAAATACGCGCCGTCGAGTCGTTTCTCTAGAATCTAAGACTACATAGTATTATATATTAACAAAAGTCGTCACGAGTATGTAAGAATGTATTTTATTTTACCTAGTGAGGAACTCGGAGATGGGGTGGGACGACAGGATCGGGGAGAAGTCCCCGTTGGCGATACGCTGGATATCCGGCTGGATATCCTCGTACGTCACCACGGGGACCCGGCTCTTGAAGGAGGGGCGGTCGGTCCGCCCCTCCAGACGGTGTCGCTCGAGGTACTCGGTGTTTGCGTTTCGCCCGAGTATCTCGGCGAGCACCCTCTCTTGCACGGCGTCGCAGTTCTTGGTCACCTCCTCGATGAACTCGATCTCCTTCACAACCCTCTCCACAGCCATTTCTTGAATGCAAGACAAGACTTTGTGAGTTGCAAGCGTTTTTTTAGTGTGTTTGTGTTTGTGTTTGTGTTTGTGTTGGTGTTGTGGTGAAAGGAAGGGGTGACAAGGAGGGTTTATATAGGAAGGATGGGGGAGTGGGGTGACGTGGCGGCCTACGTGTCACGGGCCACGTAGGCGGAGTAGGACGACGTGGCAATAGGGCTAGGGGGACAACAGGGGGACAGCCGGCTGAAACGGATATTTAGGGGAGGGATTTGTGTAGGGGTGAGAAGGGGACAGGGCGGGCCCACCTGCAGGCTGAAGAGGGGACAGGTGGGGTCCACGTGGCAGGGCTCTCGAGCTGAGTCAAGTTGGAGTTACGTGAGTGAGTTGGAGTGGTGCATGTCACAAAGAGACAAATACCTGAAAATGGTCAGGGCGCAGAATGAGAGGGTCAGAGACGGTTCTAATTTAATTACGGAGTAATTGAAGGCCTATTTGTTTATTATTATGTGATAATGAGTACAGGATTGATAAGGGAAACTGGCGAGAAATTAGTAGAACTAATGTGTATATAGAGGCTGCATTTTCAATGTTCTGATGAATAGTGCAACAAAGTTTGAATCTTCTAGTGTTCCATATGTCACTGTTTTTTATGGTTTTCTTCACTACATGTCACTGTTTTTGTGGTTTTCTTCACCAGAATTGAGTTACATGCACTATATGTTTGTTACTTTACTCTAGTATTTTGTGTGTTTTTTTCTTGTTTTTTGTGATTGTTGGTTTTATTTCACAATTTAGTAAGTCTGTCTGATATATTAATTAAATTATTTCTGTATAAAAAATCACACAGTTATGAAGTACAGTATGTTGTAATTATTGGGCTTATCATTGTCACATATACAACTTTTTATCCCTTAATAACATTGTGATTTATTTTCCGTGAAGATTGATGATGTATAACATCAACGTTTATGTAATATTACATATATATGATCAACTTCCAAGGATAAAAAAATTTACGAATTATCGTCGATGATATATATTAAGCTATAGAGCTATTGCGATTCGCCTTAAGTGGTTGGTGCTATTTTACTAAAATCACAACTTTTTTATACTTCAATATGTGTTCTTGTATTACATTTGAAACTCATGCATTGAAAGCATTTTAGTGGCTATCATAGACAGCATTTTGCTAAAATTCATGCATTGAAATTAAGCATTTTCCAATGTTGTTCCAATTTCATGTGCTGATTGTTTAATAAATTGAAACATGCAAGGTGGAATATATGAAGATTCTGCTTATAACTTTATTTTAAATCAAACTCAATTCAGGTGTATGCTGTATATTCTGTTTTTGTAATAATGGGTTATGCATGTTGTGATAAAATTACAATACAAGTTGGTATTTCGAATTTATATTTTGATTGCTTATATAGTTAATGGAAACATGCAAAGGTGTGTCATCTGGATCGGAGATGAGCTCATAACATGCAAGAACATAATGTGTATCTGGCATTTGAATTCCCCCCTCCAATAAAATATTGAGGTCTGAAAAATAACTTTGCAAGTTTAGAGACCTTACTTTATAAAAATATTGTTTTTCTCAATTAATTTGTTAGCGTTACGTACGTAAGCTAGACTGCTAAACGTAATGTTGTATGCATATTCTAACAATGGGTTGTTATCTAGCTAGCTAGTTGGTCTAGTGGGAGCGAGATATTAAATCTTTTATGCGTCTGTTCATGAGGTTCGCACCTTATAATGTTTATAAAAAAAAAAATATTCAACCCAAACTATTAATATTGTGTAGTATTATACATATTTTAAATTTTTATATTTTAAATGATCAAAACAGTATTCGATCCAAAATATTACCGATAATAATAATTAAAAAAATATTATAAACTAATTTATAGATTCGAGAAATAAGATAATTAAAAAATATTAATTAGTATATGTGTATATATATATATATGAATTGGCATATTTAATTTGTTTGACAAAATGTCGCACATGTTGGATTTGTTTGAATTAATTGTGTTGATTAAACATTAGATAATATTGGTTATTGTAATCGTAAAATCAATCCATCTATATGTTTTTTAAAATAAATGAAGTTTTCAAAGTCATAGGCGCAAGCTAATCCTCGATGTTGTTAGGCATCAATACCTTCTAATGTTTGGTTTCCGTATAACATGACAATACTTTAATTGTCAAAGACGTTACTTAATTTGATATGTCCTTTTATATACATCAGTCATCGTGCACATCATTTTAGAAATTGTATAATTTTAGTTTGACTTGCATTCTCCGCTAAATATTCTCGACGTACGCCTCGAGTAGGTTGACCATTTGGTTTATGTTAAGCAATTTGCAATTCACATCTCAAAGTTTAAGAGTATTACTTTATGTCACATGGTAGAAAAATCCTTTTAAATTTTCGAAGAAAATTAGTAGGTACTACATAATCAATAAAGAGATAGTCCGGCCAATTACATTGTCCATAATATATATAGGTGAAATAACAACCTCATACGGGTTCAACAATACATAAAATTCTATGCTTAAAAAACATTATGGATTATTTATTTCAGCATCAACCTTAAACTATCGATAAATATGACGAAATTGGACATTGTAACTTTCACAAAGAAAGCATTGGGACCTAATAACACATCTTTACTGAGCAAGGATAAGAGATCGGAGTCCCTAGCCTGCACAATGGTCCCTGATCGATCTTGTACAAACAAAACGACCCATCAATCTCTCTATCCCTGAAACCATCCATAGCTATAGCTCCATGCCACCCCATGCCATTAATTTAACTATATCGATCATCTAATCCATTTCTTTAATCAAAATTTTATAAATTAGTCCATTTCTATTATCGGAGTATATATTAAGTAATACGGAGTATCATGCTAATATATAGAAAATCCCACCAAAGACTTAATTTGTTTACAAAATAATGTGTCTCGTATAGTACAACTTTTCTAGATTTGTTGAGACATGGATTATTTTTTGGAGTTATGTGGAAAGATGAAGCAAGAATCGTACAAGTAAAAAAATGGTAAATATTGACTTATTGGCTCAATAATTCACAAGGACCATTTAGAGAGTTGTACAGAGTGCATGATGATGGTACGTAAGAAAATTCAAAATTGACGAAATGAGCCCCGACATACAAATGCTATACCGACGGAAGCAACAATGACTTGTGAAGTTGGAAGAGAAAAAAACAAAATTACATGCAATCTTTCTCGATGGCCAAAAAATCAGAATTATTGACTCTTCTTAATTAGCTTAGAATTCTAAGGGCTTCATTAACGGATAAGATTTTATTTGACTATGTACACTTACCCATCTAACAGAACTAAGTCATTTTCTTTGGGGGTAGGTTAGATTATAGGATAAAGGTTTAAATTAGAGAAATATAGGGTGAAAATTATAAAAATGAAAAAAGAAAGTAGTGTTTAATCGAATATATATGAAGGACACTTTGACCATCCCATATTAACATTTGTATGAGATTAACTTAACAATACATACAGGAAAGTTTGGCTTGTAATATTGTATTGTATTTGTATGTATAAGTGAAAGAAAGATTTTCCAACATTCAAAAAGGAAGCTAGCTAGACAAAAGAAGAAAGGATGATGGCTTTGAGAAGTGGAAGGTCACATATCTAATTTTATCTTCTCCCCCTTTGTATATCATTACAAAGTATGTTTACAAATTACAAGTACAAGTACTTATAAGTTAGTTTTAGGGAAATTCCGCCCGGTAACCACGAGGTTTTGCAAATTCCGCGTGGTGCCCAAAGTTTTTCGGTATTCCGCACGGTAACCACGGGGTTTTGCAAATTCCGCGTGGTAACCTTGGCCTATTATAAAAAGTTAAAATTATATGAATACTTACCCATAGTTTCTAATTAATTACACAAATCACCCTATCTTTAGTTTTTTTTTAAATCTACTAATCTATTTTTATAAAACATCTAAATTTATAATTTTAGTATTATATATATTTTTTATTTACTCTTTTCCCATGACACTATATATTCCATTTTTTATTATTATAAAAAGAACCAAAATTTTCAAATTTGTATAAAAAAAATTCCTTTTTCAAATAAAAAAAATCATACCTAATTTTTTTTTAAAAAAAATACCATTTCTTATTAACAAAATATAAACTTGAAGTTTATTAATAGTTGATATTTTAAGGGGGTGTTTTTTAAAGGTGGGTGCACTAGTTCTAGTAATTTGTTTTTAAACAATAATAAAATTGTTTTTTCTAAACATAATGTACATATATCATGACATTACGAATGTGTAAAAATTATAGGCTTTTTATGACATGTACAACTCTAGGAATTTTTTCATTTATAATAAATTAACATTTAGAAAAAATAAAGATTATATATTGAGTAATACTTTTCATTAGGTATTTTAAGAACATAGATTTTATAGTTTTGTTGAAAAAATCTATTTAAATGATATTTCTCATTAGGTATAATAAAATAGTTTGTTTATTTATTTTTCCAACAAACCTATCAAATCAATTTTGATTTTTTAATATAAATTTGAAAATTGTGATTCTTTTTTTTAATAATAAACAATGGAAGATTTTGCAAAGTAATAATACATAGTGTCATATAAAAAGTGTACATAAAAAATATATATAATATTAAAATTATAAAGTTAGTTGTTTTATAAAAATAGATTAGATATTTAAAAAAAAAAGATAGGGTGATTTATGTAATTAAGTATAAAGTATGGGTAAGCTTTTATATAATTTTAACTTTTTATAATAGGCAAGGTTATCACGCGGAATTTGCAAAACCTCGTGGTTACCACGCGGAATACCGAAAAACTTTGGGCACCACGCGGAATTTGCAAAACCTCGTGGTTACCGGGCGGAATTTCCCTTAGTTTTTCCTAAGTAATGGCAGTTTATTGGAGTATAAGTTTCAAGTGTGTTTACAAGTATAAAATCAACTCATTTCTAACTTTTTATCTAGTTTAAAAGAAAAGCTATAAAATGATTTTTGTAACTAGCTAGCTTCTAAGTTAAACTACTTTAAAAGCAATAACAATTCTTCATTTTCATAAAATTGTAAAAAGATAACATGTGACAACACTTGAATTAAAACTTGTTTTTATTATTACTTAATGTATACAAAATTATAGAGATTATGTTTTTTAAAATACTTTAACACTTTTATAATATAATTTTTAAACTAATTTATCACTTTATAAAAACATACCCTAATTGCTTTTATTATCATTTTATATAAAAAAATCAACTAATTTTTCAATTAAATGTACAAACATACCCTATATTTATACACAAAGAGATGGAGTGATTGTTGTTTCTTATCTAATAGGCTTTGAAGCATTTCTAAGGAAGTGTCTACATACATTTCATTCCTCGGTGTACAACTACTTTTTGCGAAGATTGCAACCTATTGATGTTGAACGTCTATTTTCAAACAACTCTTTATATTGTCGGCCTCATGGCTCCGACTAATTTCCCATCCTTTAACAACTTCATATTGTTGGATTTTTTATACTTTATATCTCAACTGTTAACATGCATTACCTTCTCTAATGTTACAATCCAAAGATTTTATAACTTTTAACGACTTGTCACATATGCAAGTCAGTTTTTCAACTATTTAATACAAAACTTCTTTTTTTTTGGTTGAATTTAATACAAAACTTCTAAACATAAGGCAGTAATGTTTTTCAATATAGCATGGAAGAAGTAATTTCTTGCCTTCCTTTAAATTGTACAACATGGGGAAAAACGAGAAAAACAATAATTATGATACGTATATTATAGTTTAAGCCTGTTTTAACTTCCGTGTAAAATTAGAAAAACTCTTAAATTGTTAAACAAAGGGAATAAGTTATAAGTGAAAGGTAAAAAAAAGTTGATTATCTATCGAGTTCATTTCATAATGATGTCTTACATATCGGATATCAAAATGCAAGATCTTTTTAGGGTGGAGTTGGAAAAATAATTCTACATAGAGTTTTGTAAAATCTCAGCCTTTGATTAATACCCATTGTGTAAGATTTAGAAATAATTAAAAAATCATATCACTTTTTTTTTCCCACTCGCCCTCTTTGTTTCACTCTAGAAGAACTTGGCCAAAGTACAATTCATTTAGCAATAATCATAGTATTATCACTCATATCCTCTTGACAAAACGATTCGGATTGTTTGTTATGGACACTTGTAAAAATACATAAGTACAAAGCCTTTATGAAAGCATTTTTCAAGTATATGTCCTAAGGGCACACCTTTAAAATAATAAGCTAATATTGAAAAATTTTGATAAATCAAATTTGGGATTTTAAAGTTTTTTAATGAAGGTATAACAATTTCTTCTTTAGGGCTTAACTTATATATTTAGTATGTTTATAATTTATTCACAATAAATTAATCGCTAATAAAAATGCACTGCTCCGAACCATCTTGATTTACACCCACTAACCCTAACCCTATGTAATTCCAGATTTTCATGACACACTTCTTCCACAAATGGATCAAATTAATCTAATAATGTCCAACAATAATTGATACATTTCATTCGATTAATTTTTTTTTTGGTTGAACATTTCATTCGATTAATTAAAAATACACGTCACACGGTCTTCTCGGTCCACTAGAATTTTTCACTCTTTCTAGCATTATCCTTTTATTTGCAAAGCTTTTAAACCATGTAACGTTACCCGATATATTGTTAAACCATGTATAAGTTTTAGGAGAGAACCTCGACATGATAACTTAAAGCCGATATGCATTGAATTCAAAATTGCTTTAAAACTTAAAGTTTCACCAAGTCTTTTGCTTTAAAAAAGTGTGGAAGTAACGAAACAATTGATCGAAAAGATTCATCTGATACTAATTAACCCGGCCATGAAAATAAATTATTGGTTCATAAAGGGCAGCTTTTTGTGACAAGACTTTGTTTTTAACACTAGTTTTTGCCGGCCGTAGCATTCCAGGATGTATGAGACAAGGAGAGACATTTCACAATGGAGATGAAAGAATATCATTATGTTCCTCTCGTACTTGGATTGCATTAGGTCAGCTGTTGTACTTCTTCTCATATTTGAATGACTACAATAATTCACCACAACGTTCATCACGAGGTAAGATGAATGTAATAGTTGAAGTCCGCTGAGTCAAGAGTCACTTGGCAATAGACGTGGGGTAATACACGTCCGTGTATACGACGTGATAGACCTAACACATAATTTGATAGGTTTTATCCTAAAATTAATTGATCATAGAAGAAATAAACAATGTTCTTGTATTATAGACGCTTTATGTTTTCATTTCCAATATGGGAAGAGCTGTATCTCTCCATATGGCCAACAATCTTACACCACAATATGTTTGGTTACACTTGATCGATGTCATGCCTTAAGGACAGTTTGTCCAACAATAGACCAGAAAGTCGGGACTCGTATCGAATAGACTTTGATATCAAATTAAAGTCCAATAAGACAGAAATGGGGGGTTTTGCATGCAGTGTCACATGTCGCGCCATGGTGGTATGCCACATGAAAGGTCGTATTTTAAAGCGTATGTGTTAAATCTCGGTGGGCCATAAATGACGTGGGGGGTTCACACGTCGGTTCGTGCGCATATGCGCGGTAAGCCCGACACATAAGCACATGAGTTTCCACCCTAAAACCAATTGGCAATATGGGGAGTAGCCCATGTACTTATATGGTGGGTGGTTTATAATCTAATTCCTGATGTAGGATAGATACTTAATCTCAACAGTATGAGTGAAGCAGTTTCGGGTCGGGTACCGCGAAATGCGAGTTGCATGCCCACCTACCTCGGTAACGGGTCGGTTTGTGATAAATCAATCCGAACACAAACAAATTTAGACTCGATTCATTTACAACTCTATGCTTAAACTCCCTTTGGGCTTGGATATATACGTATTAAGGGAACATTTTTTGCACATATTCTACCCTGTCTTTTAACGTAGAAGTTCCCCTTCGTTAAAAAAGATATGCTGGGTGCAAAATGATTACTGGAAGATTGCCTTTTTAATTGTATACGAAAGAGTCAAAAAGGCAGGATGAAATGTCTCTTTCGGTGAAAATTCACAAGGCGTATTATGAGTCACGAGGCTACCACAATTAGAGGACAAAGTGACTAATTTGTGTTTTATAAATGGGAAAAAAAATGGCATGAAAATCAAAAATAGATTTTTTTTATATTTGTTTGAAAAAAGTAAAAAATAAATAAATATTATCTCCAATTTGAAAATAAAAAGAGGGAAAAAAAAGATTTTTAAAGATAAAAAATCAATCATAATAAGATTGAGAGTGTATCTACTATTTTCGATTAAAAGAGAAAAATATTACTGTAAAACACAAGTCATGAGAACACAATTACTTATAGAAAAACCATGCACCAATCAACTACTCGAATTGGAAGACATTAAAATGATCTACTTTTATTAATATATAGAAATACTACTATTACAGCACTTTAGACTTCTTTGTTCCAAGCAACCACTTAGTTCATATTAGCACATGCCTAATCTTCCTATAATCTAGAAACCATTTCAACCAATAAGAGACAAATGAACCATCTATCATACTTTACCTTCAGCATCGCAAATCGCTCGAACGCATTTGTGAAAAGAAAGAAAAGTGCCTAACCCTTTGTCCCTTCCATGAACATACCCTAATCTTATCATGAATAGCTACGTAATCAACATTATTAGCCTCAAGATGATATGATCAAAAGCATCAATTTTTGATAGACGACTCATCATGTGTATAGTACATTAGTACTACTACGTTATATATGGCGCCTTTTGGTAGAAAATAGTGACTTGACTTTCTCTTTTAGTTGCTTGCAAAGACAAAAGAGACGGGATTGACAGCAACTGTACAAGGAACAACACATGTTAATTAATCAAACTAGCCCAAAAGAGATTAAGTGGTGGACCTCATGACTACGTACGTACGTACGTACAAGATAGATATACATGCATGATTGAGTAATCAAGGAGATACTGATTAACAAAACCATTATGACTACGTAATGGTTTTGGAACAATAGAGTTGTAACTTAACTCCGGCCATCAGCCTAGTTGAGGTTTGAAATTGAATGCAATTCAAGGGTGCTGGTGACGTGGAGGGTTACACACACGTACGTCATGGGCCACGTAAGCAGGAGCAGGTCAACGTGGCCACTATTTATAATACCAGTGGGCCCTCCAGGACTGGGCTTTGGAAGACAGGGAGGGGACATGGGTGGGCCCACCCATGAAGCGGAAGGCGTTAGCTGTCACGGACTTGGTAGAGGCCATGCATGGGCTACCAACCTACTTATATTAGTACTTCTTCCGTCCCTTTTTGTTTGTCCAAAAGGACAATTTACGCGGGTTTTAAGAACGGTATAAAATAGTATGGGTAATTGGGAAATTGGTATAAAGTAGGTGAGAGAGTTGAATAGTATGAGCAAAAGATGTGATTGATTGGAGTGAAAAGAGATAAAGTAAGTGAGAGAGTGAAATAATGGGGATAAAAGAGTGGATATAAATGGAAAGTGGACAAACAAAAGGGGACGCCCGAAATGGAATACTGGACAAACAAACCGGAACAGAGGGAGTATGAGATAATTGCTGATGATGATCGATCGCTCTCTCTCCATGTCATAACTATTTTGTTTTTGGTCAGATGATGACTTGATTACTACCCTATCATAATGCAAAAAATGAAGCCCGTTTTGAGCTCAAAGTGAATGTTGTATCTAATAATCATAACACAACGGGTTTTGAGGTCATTTTTGATGCCTTAGGTTTTTGAAATTGTATCTAATAATCTTTTAATATTTTGCACTTTTATAATTTCAACACCTCAATTTCATTTTTTTGACCATTTAAATTATTAATAGTTGATGTGGCTAAGGGCGTATAAGTTGTAGCAAATAATGACAAGTAAATTGAGGTCGATAGCCAATAAAATATAACGGAGTAGCATTTTTTAGTGATTATCCGTTGCAACATCGCGTTAGATGTTGATATTTATAGCCATTAATAAAAACTATGTTTAGGTTACTTCGGTGACATTTTAATGTACCTATACTTATATGTTTATTACTGTTTCATCCAATAGTAAAAGAGAAATAAAATGGTACGGAGACAATAATTACTTAACAACATCATTGATTATCCTTTTCAATGAATAACTTATCACTTATCATTTTTAGAAGTTTATTTCAAACAAGTTGTATGGATATCGTTAAACAATGTAAAAAAAACATCAACAAACTTTGTACAAATATTGTTGGTATGTATTAGACTAGCGAATTCAAGTATTAAGTATATATATGTTGGCTTTATATTGCATGTATAGCATAACTTTTCTTAAAATTGTTTTGAAGAAATGGTTAATGAATTTATCGGGATTTCATTAGATGAGGATTAAAGCTTGCCTCTTTACATTGAAAAGTCAAAAGGGTAGAGGTTGAAAGTTGAAACGTCCTCGTCTGTGACATGAATATTCTCACATGGTTCACGCCTTCCTTAGTAGGCTAGGGGCTCTACCAAAACTCCACTATCAAATTCGTTCGCAATAGGAATGATTAGGTTACGTTACTTGCTCCTTTCAAATCTTGAAATTTTAGCCACTTGTCCCTCAACATAGCAACATTCAACAAGAGTAGAGACATCCTATAACTTACCAACTTCATTTTTTTTCTTTATCTCCTTGTAGAATCTTCTTTAATTAATGCAATATTAGGAACATTTTATAAGATTTTATTGACATTTGTGGTTTATCTTGTTTGATAGTGTTTTTCAATATGTACGTAGGCAATTGCAGTCTACTAAAAAGATTCTTTAAGGTACAATATCTATTATTAAGTTTGACTATTACCGACTTATACATGCTATATATCTAGGGTAACCGCTAGAGTTGTAACAACATAACCGAAATCCAATTTTTACCCTAACCCGATTCCAAACCTAGAATAAAAGGCTCTTGAACCCGACTTGATTGACCTATAAATATAAACCATTGATGAAAGATTATTTTTTAAAAAATATCTAAATAATAAGAAATATATAAGCAATTTAAATATGTTTAGGTGTGTATAAATAAATCATATTTCAAATTGTACATTATTTTAATTCATATAATCAAAGCTTATTATAAAATGTACTTTTTAATATTAGACAATTTCTTCTTTTTTTTCAAAATGATGTTATGGATATGTTAATCAAACTAGAATTCGTAAGATCCATGCCCAACTCAACTTGACATGCAACCCAATTGGCCCAAAACGCATACATAACTTGAATAAAGAAAAAACGATTTCAAACTTGCTACACTTGCTATACAATGACTCAATTGACTCTTCATGGGGCTCCTTCACTTGGTCAGTATATCAAACAGGTTATATGCATCGCTTTGCAATACATAGCTTCAAACCAGTATCCACAAGCTCACAAGTAATGTACAATTGCGATTCCAATTGTTGGTGAAATTACACATATAATGGTGGAACTTGCACATACATTGAGATTTTCTTGTATGAATTGAATCACAATGTAGACAAAAATCTTAATTTGTTAGCTACAGATTGTAATTGCTAAAGTAGTTACCACCCTACTATAGGTCCATCCCAGAGACTCCTGTAGATAGCTATAATATAAGAGAGAATAATAAAACTTGGCATTGTAGAGGACTACTGGATCTGTCCAAAGCCTAGTCCAGACCTGTTGGAAATGGAGCAAAACATGCTGGAAACGGCGCCAATCAAGGCTAATTACATATAGACTAGAAAAACCACAAAAGCATGTTCCGGGCTTGCATTTGCAGGCAGAAAGCAAAGCAAATCAAGCAAGTCTGACATGGTCACTAGAAAGGTTCACAGAACTATTAGAGTAGCTAAAGAGCGTTTAGGACGCTAGAACAGGGTGGCCAAACATAGCCAAATCCACAAAACTGTACCTAACCATAGAGACCAGAAGTTGTCATTCAGCAGAGTTTTAAACAAAAGGAGACATCCTACTAGTAATTTACTTCCACTTCAGCAAAAGAACATGGAGCTGGACACAGTTGGGTTGAGCTTGGGCAGCGGTGTAACAGGAGCAGCATTAGCAGCAGTCATGCTCCCATGGCCAGAGGACGTCTCGGAAACATCTTCAAACTTGATCCACTGAGCCATCTGGGTGGCCGCAAGATGAGCATAGCAGACCGGAGACACTATACAGGACGAAAAAGACAGATTAGGTTCAGACATGTAATTACCAAAGTTGCACAGAGATACAGAGTCATCAGTGATCAAACTACTTACCCACAGATATGGCAGTAGTGCTCCTCTGATAACTGCAAATTAACCAGACCAATTAATCATCAGTCCAAGATTCTAGGTCAGTGAGATTAATAAACCAGAGAAAGCCACAAGAGTTGTTCTACTTACACATAGGAAAGGTTGTGTACGAGCTCTTGCAGATCATCTGGTGAAATACCAATCTCATCATGAAGGATATGGTAGTGAGTTGGTCTTGTGGTACCCTGCCATAGGACACACGTATGTATATATTAAATGACTAAGAAATGGAATGAATTTAGGAAAAGTTGAAGCAGTGGTTCAGTTAAAACTCACTATCATCCCCGCATGAGCACACAGGTAAAAGTCATAGTTTCGCGGGTGGCACACTTTGTTGTCAATTATGGTTCCTGACAACCGAGAAAATAATCAGGATAATATCATGGGAAAGGTGGTGCAAAAGAAGAGCTTTAAGATAAGTCTGATAAATTTACCAGGAGGAACGTTGTCAGGGTTGCCAGGTTGGAAGAATTTGGTGTGATGATTCTTCTGAGCAATAATCACCACAAACTTCGGCTCCCACTTTTCATCCAGGAACTTGCAAGCCTGCAGGTTTCCAATATTAAAAATTATTCGTGAAATCTATTAAAAGAAACCAATCCAAAAATCAGTCAGCAAAAGAACCTCTATGATTTGATCCAGCTCAATGTTCAAAACTTGGTTGAACTGAGACTCACTGACACCATCCCTGCAAGATTCAATAGAACAGTAGAATTAAAGCGGAGCAGAAAATGCAACCTTAACTACAAAAGGTAGGGAACAAACACATCTTATTTCTACAGGCAAGATCAACAGCATGAAAGAGAAATCAACTGCTGGTAAAAAATGTCACACCTGAATATGATGATCTGGTCAGGCTTCCTCTTTCCAGAACTTGTGTAAAAATCAATCAAAAGCTCCCTGAAATCAACGGCAATGACACAATAATGAAAAAATAATATTGCCTCACATAATGATAATAATTGCAATCTACAGGATGGATTCACAAATCCTGACAAAAATAACTGCAGTACTCAATGTAGAAATCTCACCTCATTATCCCCTCATCCTCAGTGTCAGACACACGTTTGAACAAATTGTCAATCATTTCCACCTTGGAGGACTGCGTCCTCACACATGCCCTGTAACGGGAAATTGATGGCCATGCTCTTGAGCTCACAACCTACAAGTTACAATCAAACAAACTTGATTTCACCAGATGAGCACAATAAGCTAATACTTTAATGCACACAGAATAGTAAACCAATATTACCGCTGCAATAGAAGGAACATCAGAGCGCCCTGGAGATCCATGGGACACATCCATACCAAGTATCAGTGTTGGAACCTTTGAAACCAGAGGCATGGCCGGCGTACGCTCAATAACTAGCATGGAATTAAGGCCCCCAAGCTGTACAGAAGGACGATCAAATGCTAAGATATAGTGTCTAGAGGCAAGAACTATAAAATCAAAAAATATCTTGTTACCTTTGCATTGATTTTCAGAAGCAAATTAGTCAGATACTGATCATTGACCCTTGTTGGAGCCATGCACTGAGTCACAACACCTAAATCAGAGAGGCATCTCTTTTTCCAAGGCCCTGAAAAGTAGGAGAGACATATAAATACTTATGGATTGATGAAATACATTGGTCAGATATGAAGAAGGGTAAAGATTTTACCATAAATATCACAGTTCTTCCTCTCAGGCAGAATGCACAGAAGAAACTGAGGAGCTCCAGGGAGCTTGGATTGTATATGCTCAAGCATTTTCTCGACTCTAACCACAGGTGGAGCTCTTCGGAATTGTGAATTCTCGTCAAACACCTCAGGAAATGGGTCAGCAATTTTCTGACAGATACAATGGGTACACATCAGTCGTCAATCAATAGCAAAATAACGCAAAAGAAGATAAAACTAAATACAATACAGCATTCACTTACAACTCCCTTCATGTTACCAACTTTAATCAGGTCCCGGATAATACTCTTCGGATCACAGCGGGCAGAAAAGTTGACAACAGCCCAGCGTTCTATCTTGGTAGGATCCACAAGCCTCTACAAAACATAATTACAGATTTGAGACACAGCAACATAAAGAAGCTTCCAAAATTTTAGAGAAAAACAACCTTGTTGTTGAAGTTCCAACGGCCGTTTCTTGGAAAGAAGTCATCACTTCCAGATTTAAGCTAAAATCAAATAAAAACCAGTCAGGACAAAACTTATAATATATAGTGTTAGTTATCACGAAACAACAATAAACAACACGAGTTCACTCAAGAAAATGCCATAACAAACCTTTGGAGCGGGCAAAACGCGACCTTCAATTTGAACAAAATCCTTGCTGATCGAGATCCCACAGGATTTAAGCATTGGATCAGCATCGTAGTTACTGGTTCTCAAAGCCTGTGAATAAACAAACACAAAGTTAAAGAACAACATTCAGCCTCATACAGTAATAGTAGTGGTAGGTGCTTTACATTGCTTAAAACATTCATCCTCTCTTGTGGCTTCTGCCTGGACTTCTCGACAAGAGATGCCCTTTGAAGGTTGGTTAAAGCCTTGGTGTAGCGCTGAAGTGAGACAAGTGTACAAAGCTGCACAAGAAACAGACAAATATCAATAAACTGGCAAAAAAATCCTTTTACCCATTCAATAGTAGATTAACAACCTCCACAGGTACGAAATTAGGACGCTTTGGTTTGCCAACATTGATGCATGGCAATTCTTTAGAGTACTGCAGTTGTACTTTGCGGATATTGGTAAAATAGTCATAGACTGTGATTTCAGTTTCTTCAGGATCACCACCACTTCCATCCCTGTTTCTCTGCCTCAATGAAAATCTGCATCAACAAGCAACATTAACTCCACATCCATCTAATAGAACATAAGGACATCAGACAAAGCAAGAGTAGTTTAACAAGTACAACAGGAAATACATACGTCTGCTGATCGCATGGAAGGTCGCTCAAGCCAGTTATCTTGAACTCTTGGTTTGATGTCGTAGTCTTAATTCTCAAGTTCTTCAGAGTTCTCTTAGCCTGAATTTAAGAAGACAACAAAAATGAATGTGAGAACATGTATTCGGAGGGTTTCACCCCTTTCGATCATATAACACCCTTACCTTAGCCCAGTCAATGGTAAATGGATCCTTAACATTCTGGCTTGAAATAAGAAAATCCACAAGAGGTCCAGGCTGGACTATCATGGTTGTTGAAACATCTACACACAATCAGATGAACAATTATTAGCATAATAGTATTTGAGTGGATATAACATATAGGAGTACGGGTATGAAGCATAAACCCACCAATGTTCAAGGACAAGCCAGCTTGAGTCCCTCGAAAACTAGAGTGGAAGCCCCTGCATCCTAGAACTCCAAGCCCTACATCAGCAAAGTTCTTTGGATCGTTGAAGAAAAACGATTGACGCACAAGAAGACAACCCCTGCATAGAACAATAATCTCCAGTTATAGAAATCACAAAACATTTAAGGCATTAACTAATAAACATTCATTAAACTCACTGTTTAGCAGCATGCTGCCTCAGAACAATGTCAAGAACTCTTAATGCTTCTTGGGTGTTTTCATTCTCTTGTCCCTTGATAACATTGGCTATAGCCTGCATTGGGATCTTAGCAGCAAAGCTGAGTTCAACCTTGTACTGCTTAGAATGGTATGGCCTCCTCACCCTTTTCCTATCCGAGTCGTTCGGTTCATCATGAGTAGGGCTGGCATTCCCATTGTTCCTGCAGGTAGAGTAGGAGTTAGTACAAGCAAATAGAAATAGGTAATAAAGAAGAAAAAAATGATTGAAGCAATGTATGGATTGCATGCATACAACAAAAGAAATTCAGCACTTTTACCTGCTTGAGACCACATCTTCTAGTACAACCATGAACTCCAGCTTGTTATTTGGCAGTTGCCCAAGAGTGAACAGACTCTTCTCTCCATCATACGCGAAGTCCTTGCCTCCGAGCTCGGTATCATAGGTCTCTTTCACCCTGTCAAGTATTTTCCTTCCAACACCCTTTGCATCAAAAGGGGTTCCATCCTCATAACAGAGACTGACCTGTCATTAGAAAAATTGAGCTCTAGTCAGTTCAACACACTTAAAACATATAAGGAAGTGAAATCAGATGAACAAAAATACGCACACTGTAGTGAAAGAAGTGCCCATCAGTTTTGCCAATGTTCACTTTAAAGTGATTGCTCAGCAATGGGATCTTCTGGCCCTTGGTTCCCAAACCTTTCCTAGCTATTGGGAGCCTCTTCTTCTTTGGTTCTGCATCCACTTTTAGAGGCACAACATTCGGTGGAATTTCAGGTGGTGGAGGTGGAAGAGCATCAGCAGCAGACCCATTACCTTCTTGAGGATCCATCTTTCAAGCCTGACAAGCAGAAGACTAAAGTCAGCAAGACTAATCTTCTTAAAAAATAAAACTGAAGAGCACTAATAAAGAGCTGAAATGGAAATATATCACTAGTCAAACATATTCCCAGTCAGCAAGACTAATCTTCTTAGAGTAATCATCTTTCAGACCAAAGTCATTGCCCTGGATTACAAATCATGACCGCAAACAAAGCAGGAAAACATCACCAAAGCATATAAAGGAAAAAAGGGGCATAGTGGCCGTTATCTCCGCAAATTAACCTCAAAACATGCAGTGACAGAGAAAGTTAAGAGCAAAATAAGTAACATAAGCATATTATAAGGCAATAAGAAATTAGGGTATGGACAAAGCTAACAGGTGTCTAAAGGGGCTCTATTATACCATGAGAATTAACTAAATAACACAAAAGAAAGGGACAACACAGTCAGTATACTATAATCGTTTAAACTAAAAGTCAAACTAGCAAACTGTGAAAAGATCAACCATGAAAACCAAAAGACAAAGCCAAAGAATCGACATGCATCGTACAAGGGGCTGAAAGCTGGATCCTCAAGAAGCTAATAACAGGCATAAGGCACAACATGTAATGTCTTAGAAGCTAATAACAGGCATAAGGCACAACATAATATGTCTTGGAAGCTAATAACAGGCATAAGTCACAACATTCGGTGGGATTTATATTTCTGCAAATTAACCTCAAAACATGCAGTGGCAGAGAAAATTAAAAGCAAAATAAGTAACATAAGCATACTAAAAGGCATAAAGAACTCAGGGTATGGACAAAGCTAACAGGCGTCTAAGGGGGCTCTATTCTACCATGAGAATTAACTAAATAACACAAAGGAAAGGGAAAACACAGTCAGTATACTATAATCGTTTAAACTAAAAGTCAAACTAGCAAACTCTGAAAAGATCAGCCATGAAAATCAACAGACAAAGCCAAGGATTCGACATGCAAAGACCAATTGAGCAGAACCCGTAAATCTAATCCAACCCAGGTAAGAAAACACGAGCCAAAAGGACTGGAAAGTCTAATGAAACCCAAAATCACCGGAGTAAAACAAAATAAGGAAGCACAACACGATTAAGGGAAACCAGAAGAAATTTACTCAAAAACGATCGATTTTCCAAACACAGAGAACAGAACGCATGAGAATAGAATACAGCAGCGTTGACCTAAAATAAACAAGTTCTTACCGAAAAAACCCCTAAAATCACTCACGGAAACCGAAAACCTAAAATCCGATAACGTACAAAAAAAACCTAGAAATCAGCCCAGTACAAGAGAACACAAGATTTCCTCAACGAGTAACCAAAACAGGAGAAAAATCACACGGATCAAGTCAGGAACGAAGCCCAGAGTGACGATCCTCCGTACGAGAAACGAAATCAACCAGTTTTACACAACGAATTCAAACATCCGTCTCAAAAAAATCGAATTCGAGCGAAACAACGAGAAATTTCCTAAAAAACCCACCGGAATTTAGTCAAACCGACCGAAAACAAACCGGAAACGAAGAGATCAAACCAACATTGCGACAGATCTCAACCAAATTCCGTCAAAAACAAACCATAGACATGCAATAGTCAAAACCAGAACAAGAGAGCCTTAACAGAGGCGGAAATCAACACATACCAAGCGGAAGAGAAAGGGAGAGGAAGAGAGGGTTTGGAGAGTGGAGTGGAAGAGAACGAGGGTTTTACCCGAATATATATGGGGTCCCTTCTGGATAAAGGGTAAATACATTGTACCGTGTCCTGTATTTTACAAATGAGTCCCTGAACTCTCGTTATTTCTAATTAGTCCCCCTTTCTTGAGCTCATTTACATAGGATACCCTTCCCTATAAACTTTCGAGTCATAAGCCGTTACACTTGCACGTCATTTAATATGGATGACACCATCATATCATATCTTTGAAATCTTCTTTCTTTTACTATATCATCTACCTCTTCGTCATCCTACCTTTTACCTTTTTTAACTCTTACCTCATTCCTTAAAGGAAATACAAAAATTCAGAATCAAAATCTCCATGCTAGTTTTGAAATCAACAAAACCAACCAACCCACACCTAATTTTGTGGACATGATCAAGAACCCATTTGGGTTTTTTGTCCTTTGAAAACTTAGGTCTTGATATTTTTTATATACAAAAATTTTTTGATTACTGTACATATGTTTAAAATTATTAGAGCAAAAACGATATCAAGCAAAACATTAGTATTCTTAGTATCTAACTTTTGTATCGACCAAAAAACAGTACCCAACTTTTGAATTGCTGAATTTAGGTCCAATTGAAATGTGTTCCAAAATGTACACATGTGATTCGAGATGGATACACTTGGTAAGTTCAACTGCAAGACTTTTAGTAGCTCAGTTTTGTATTGCTAAATTTAGGTCCGGTTGAAATACTACACACTGATTTTTCTTACCATGCAATGAAGAGAGATGAAGTGAGAGGAGAGGCAAAGAAGCTCAAAATATACACATGTGATGTGACACCTCATTCAAAATGGATGAACCACAAGACTATCATCGGTGGTTGACCGAATCAGATCTTGTTTGGTTCACCTTAGGAATTTAATTTTTGAAAATGAATAGAAAAAATGGTAAAAATAATGGAGGTGAATGCATAGAATAGGAACTTTTTTTCGAGAAGGGTATAAAAAATCGAATTAGGGATCTTTAGGTATTATCATAAAGACGGTATTATCATAAAGATTTAACTGGCTGAGTTTTTTAGGTATTATCATAAAGACGGTATTATCATAAAGAAATAAAGACTTAACTGACTGATTTTTTTAGGCATTATCATAAAGACTTAACTGCTTAATTTTTTTAGGTATTATCATAAAGACTTACTTGTTCGTTAGTAGCGGAGAAGCAGAGCTGGAGCGAAATCGCAAACTTTCCGGTACTTGGATGGGTGTTCGGCGACCAGCGTGCGCAGTAGTTGGAGATGAATTCCGCTCCCGAACTCAACGATCTGTTGTCCCCTCCTACCCCCAAAGGGACAACGGAATGGTAGCGTTTCCACCCTTTTTCGTCAGCTCCTTTTGCTCCCTTCTTCCTCACACTACCCCTCATTCTCACATTACACATCTGGAAGAAGCGAATTCGAAGGTCTCCCTCCTGCACAACCTCGTAGTCGAAGAAGGTGTTCGTCCTACTTGGTTCTCGTTCAATTTTTGTTTCAATCTCACTCATTTCCCTTTGTTCCTCGCTCTCGCACCCTGCCCTTTCCCGTTCGCTCCCACTGCAAATTCTCTAATCTGGTAGCCCCCATGACGACAATGGAGTGTTGTTTAGGGCAAATCTGACCTCACTCGTCGGCGTCGACGGAGTGCTGTTCGGGTCGGGGCCGCAACGGATCTGATGAGGGGCGAGAAACCACGGGCGACGACGGTCACAATCACATAGACGACACACGAGAGATCTCGAGGGTGAGGATACTCGATGAAACATAGGGCAACTGGTGTGGTGCTCGGGCAAGTATGAAAATGGGGGTGGAAGGCAACACATTTGGGAACGAGGGGGGATACACATGAAAGTCACGTATGTGTTAAAATGAAAAGTTTTTTTTTATGAATTTGGGGTATTTTGGTCATCTGCTATGGGTGCTTTCGAGATTCGGCTAGTTACCTTTCTGAACGCTCATTTTAATTTATACTTAATTCCTCTAGCAATTCAATTTCGGTTACTTTTTAGATTCAACTTTAAGCTTCAGCTTCAATTACGATTACCGAACGAAGCCTTAACTGATTGATTTAGTGGCGGAAGGCATATGGACCCTTTTTTTTGGACCTTATTAAAATAAGGATTAGTATAGAAAAGAGAAAATGTTAGGGACCATTAATGTAATTTACACTTGTACAACTCTGTTGTCACTATGATAGTGTTAGAAACGTTCTTGCGTTTACCAACCTCTTTTTTCACTCCACATAAACCTTTTTAGTCCAAAAGTTTTGAAGTGGATAGAAAATTCAAGATTTAGAAGGAAAAACTGAATTCAAGTTATTCATGTCAAATCAAATTGTACCAAATCTTAGATGTAAAGTATCCAAATTTCTTATTAGAAAATTTAGAATTATAATGTCAAATTGTTTTTCAAAGAAACGTGGAAAGGAGTAATAGTAATTTGGGAAATTCCGTTTGGTACCCCCGAGTTTTGTACTTTTCCGGATGATGTCCTCGAAAAAAACTTATTCCGAGATATACCCCTGAGCTTTTGCTTTAGTTCGGTCCGTGCCCAATTTAGTTTCTCCGTCCTTTTTCCCGTTAAATGATTTTTAAAAGAAAAAAAGAAATTCTGAAATTAATCAGCCGGTGGAAGACAGAAGCGTGAGGGCCGGAATCGGGGTAGTCGGAGTCCGGGCGAGGGCGGCAGTGGTGAGTTCGAGGTCGTCGGTGGTAGGGCTAGTGGCCTGAGCGGCGGCGTAAGGGTACATAGAGGAGGTCGGGATTGGGTGGCGGGTCTTCGTGGGTGGAGTAGCGAGATCTTGAAAGAGGGGTCACCGGCGTCGGGTTGAAGCTATGGAGGCGGGGGTAGAGCGAGGGACGGTCAGGCGGGGGATCGAGAGAGGGCGAGAGCGGGCCGCCGGCGTATGGGCGCAGATCTGGAGCAAAAGAGGTCGGGTGTTGGGTGGTGTGGCCGGGCAAGCAGGGCGAGGTGATGGGTGAGAGCAGGGGACCGGTCGCCGGGGCCAAAAGCAAAGCAAATTGGGAAAGAGTTACGATCTGCATCTTTCCTTCCCAGATTACGAAAGAATTAGGGATTTCTATTGCTCTAGAGCAAAATTACAAAATTCCAGAGCCAACCTTAATGAGTTGGGGAAGAAGCTGCGGATTTACGAAATTGGCAAGAAGAGAAATTGCAAACACGCCGGAAAGTGACGAAAGGAGGTGCACAGAGAGGAGATCGGACGCCGGCGAGGATTGCGCTGAATCCGCCGAGTGAAGAAGAAGGTACCAAACGGATTTGGGCACGGAGAAACTAAATTGGGCACGGACCGAACTAAAGCAAAAGCTCAAGGGTATATCTCGGAATAAGATTTTTTCGAGGGCACCATCCGGAAAAGCACAAAACTCGGGGGTACCAAACGGAATTTCCCTAGTAATTTCAAAATTTTAAAAAGCAATAACAAATCCACAAGCCTTGGGCATGCCTTTATAGTTCATACTGACTTGTTGGCCCATTACGTATTTTGGGCTTGTCTAGTTCATTGGCCTAAACAAAGGTTGATTCAACCCATAGATTGGTAACAGTTCTATTTTGCTAACATCAACAAGGTACCAGTAGTACTTGGCATCATCATGAAAAAAGATCTACAAATCCTACACAATGTTGGTAACAAAGCCAAAATGACACCAGAAGGGCAGAACAGGTTCCATGTACAATAACAGTCAATTAAGAAATACTTATTGATTTGAACACTAAGCAAAACTAAATCAAGAGATGATTTTTTTAGTAATCTAATTGAAGATACCCATGAAACATCCCTGACATCATGCTCAAACACCATGAGAACAGCACTTAATGGGTGCTTAATTTCTTGCAACTGAGCCGGCTCAAGTACCTAAGGCACATCAAAACACTCCACCATTAGATTCATAAAAAAGTGATACAAGCTGATGATGCATTTGGTATTGCAATAGCTACAACTTCCATTAAAATTATAAGTAGAAAGCTAAAGGTAGGCAGCAAAAGGCAAGGCTCCACCATTGATGACTACAGCAAATGTAAGACCTTAGAAAGCTAAAACCATAACATTTCTCAGGACAAAGGCAGCATACAGTACACAAGTGCACAAACTACTTAAATTCATAGCTTGATAGTTGATTCAAGCTCCTATTTCATCAACAAAAAGCTATAATCAAGTCCAGATCAACTGTTCGTGTAGCTTAAAGGGATAAGACACCAATACAAGAGCATTGAATCATCTTATATCTAATAATGACTGCAACAAATGTAGAGAAACAGGAATCTTCAGCAAGAGCATAACAATTGAAATTGTAAGACCTTACAAAGCTAAAACCATCACATTTCTCAGCACAAAGGCAGCATACAGTACACAAGTGCACAATCTACTTAAATTCATAGCTTGATAGTTGATTCAACCTCCTATTTTATCAACTCAACAAATAGCTATAATCAAGTCCAGATCAACAAAGCCCGTCTAATTTTAATACAGATAAAGCAAAAACTTCAATCAGCAGAGGCATCAATTAGGAATTGAGCACATGAAAGCAGGATTCTGAGTGAATGAACAGCCAATGAATCAATTGATGATGACAAATTGACAAGAAGATCAACATTCAAAGAGACAGACTCACTATGAGGAAATAACACAAGTGCACAAACTACTTAAATTCATAGCTTGATAGTTGATTCAAGCTCCTATTTCATCAACAAAAAGCTATAATCAAGTCCAGATCAACTGTTCGTGTAGCTTAAAGGGATAAGACACCAATACAAAAGCATTCAATCATCTTATATCAATAAAGTCCGTCTAATTTTGACACAGATGCAGCAATTAGGGATTTAGCACATGAAAGCAGGAATATCAGTGAATGAACAGCCAATCAATCAATTGATGATGACAAATTGACAGCAAGATCAACATTCAAAGAGACAGACTCACAATGAGGAAAGAATAACGGGAAAGAGAAAACTAGCGATCTGGACAAGTTCGACGGAAGGTACCCTGAGAGAGCTCGCAAAAGGCGCGGACGTCAGCGACGGCGTAAGAGGTCAGGCGAGCGCTCGACAACGATCTGAGCATCGGCAGCATGGACGGAATGCATCCGAGCTCACCTAATGTCCTGTCCGAACAAAGATTTCACGAATCAGAGGTGAAATTGAAGGAAAATGCGAAGAAATTTTGAGCGATTCTCTCTTGCTTGTAGGCTACCTGGGATTGGTGAATTGGAGGCGGCGAGGAGGTCGGAGACGATGGGCGGGGGAGGCGTTGGTGGCGGAACGGAGAGAAGCAGATCTGGCGGAGTTGAGGAGAGTCCGAGAGAAGGACGCACTTCGCCACGCCATTTTTTCCGGTGTCCAGAGTCTGGGGAGGAACTAGGGTTTGGGATGGTGCGCGTTGATACCGATATCTGAGAACCGGAAACGGCGCCGTTTGAAGCTGTTTTGATTCATCGTTTGCTCGGCCTTTATGGCCCAAAAGCATATGTAACCGGGCACACCAATGCACCATCATGAATTGTTTATTTTTTTGTGCAAATTGTTACTTATTTTTACAAATAAGTACCTAAAATTTTAAAATTGTGTAACATCTACCTCGGACACTTATAAGAGTATCATTTAACTTATTTTAACTAAAAAACTATTTATTTTAATTTTACCGAACTCACTCTAAATATTTGAAATATTCATAACAAGGGTGATGCTTTGGTGATACACGTTAATTTTAAGGTCTCGATAATCACAAAATGAGATCATAAAACTAATGCTTACAAACAATTTGTCCGCGATGTAGCTCACCGGATAATTTTACTTGGAATAAATTCAAAAAAATTCTAAGAATTTATTTGTATTGAGGTTTCATTGGATGGGTGTGGTCTCATCGTCGATGGACACCTAGTGAGTTTAGGAAGGGCATGCTTGCCCGGTACCACCATGACTCTGTCAAGCAACCTTGTTATGAGACATCCTTCGTCGAATTGAAGATTCTAAGTCAAGCTCTATCGTCCTTCTCTATGCTCTTCCACTGTACTTCTTCCTTTAGAAAACATGATTCTAAATCATAACATTACCTAAAAACCATGTTATCAAAAAATATGATACAAACAAATCAAATTGCAAAAAAATCTCACTAAAATGGTTCTTATTACATTTGTGTTGGTTTTCATACTTTGAATTTCTCTAAAAATCAAGAGCTTTGATCGCGATTTTCTAATATATTAAGAGGGCTAAATATGTCTTTTCATAATTCATTTATCTAGGCATTTTCTTTTTGAAAAGGACATGGATGTTAACCTATTTAGGTGGTGAATTAATAATGCTCAACTTAAATAAAGATATACAGTATATCTTGATTTTGTGTAGCAACCCTAAAAATATAGGGAAAATATAACCCTTTAAAATCAAAATAAAATAGAACTGCTTGAAAAGTCTTAATTTATATCTTTAGATTTAAACTACTTTTTAGACTCATTGATACTGTTTACAATATCAATAGTTTTGGGTTGCAGTTTGGGTAAAAATGAGTCTTTAAAAAATAAGAATGAATTTCAACCACTAGTTACAAGCATGGGAGCCACGGGACAAACGGGTAAAATTTTTATGTTTTTAACTTTCGGAATATAGGTTTCGGACATGACTATGTAGTCTCATACAACATGAGTACATGACTATACTTTCATACATAATGGTTACTCATGATAACATTAATATAATGTTTATATATTTCACCAATTGTATATTATATTACATGTGAAACAAAATCATATACAAATAGATATAGACATGCACAATCGTGTGAAGTGCAAATGGACATCTATGATAAATGAAAATACAAAGTCATGTTATTTGTAAAAAACCAAAATCATTCGTCACTTGCACATTGAAAAAAACCCCATACACAATAAGATAAAAGAGCATGTACAACCATTTTATATGAAAATACACAATTATGTTACTTTTATAAGAATAGTCATGTTAAGTAAAAAAACATTGTCATACTCCATTTTGCACTGCCATTACATACTCATGTGAAAAATTATACACAGTGCGATACAAAACATGCACATTAATATCAATCCCGAATGCACAATCATGTCATTTGAAAAGGAACGGTCAGATTAAGTAGTAATACATAGCCATTTTCATCACATTTTGGACACTCATTATATGCCCACATGAAAAAAAACACAATGTGATTTAGAGTATGCTCATTCATATTAATCGAAAACACACTGTCATATTACTTTAAAAAATACAGTCAAGTTAAAAAAAATAACAATCATCATAATCACAATTTGAGCATTCTTTATACATTTTGTTCTTTGTGAGTCGCCGAGACCTAATTCGTTGAACACCTCTAATATCTGTCAATGAATAAAATAATTAATTTTTATCTATTAAATAATTACTTTTATTTATTAAATAATTAATTTATATCCAATACTGAGTAATTAAATAATTTTGAAGCATCGGCTGTTCATAAAATGAAGGACAGACAGTTACACAGAAAAATCCCATCACGATGGAAACAGAAAATCCACACACGTACTATCTAAGCCATACATACGCAGAGGGAGATCTTTCAAGACTTATCTTCTTCCTCTGCCATTGCTTTGCACCACAAATCTCCTCCACCCAAATTCATAATCCATTTCACTACAAACCGAACCCCATAAAACTCAAAACAATTTTTTTTCCAAAAAAAAGAAACAATCTTTCCCCCTCCCATTCTCTCAAACCACTCCAATTCTCCCCCAGGAATTCTTGATCTGAATTCCTTCCTACTCATCCATGGCTACCGCCGTGACTGCTGCCGTGTCCTTCCCTTTCACCACCAAATCAACCTCACTCTCAAGCCGACCCACCATCGTTTTACCAGAGAAGAAGGTCTGCATTCCAATTTTGCCCTCAATTCCCATCATGGGCATTCTAGGGTTTTGCTAATTTTTCCCCCCTTTTCTGGGTTTTGATGGATGCAGCTTGCTCTACACCACACCAGGAAAAATGGGTGTGTTGGGGTCATCAGAGCTCAGATCACAACGGAAGCGGTGACACCACCACCACCAGCAAAGGCTGAGAAGCACTCAAAGAAGATGGAAGAAGGGGTTGTGACCAACAAGTACAGGCCCAAGGAGCCTTACACTGGCAGGTGCTTGCTCAACACCAAGATCACTGGCGATGATGCCCCTGGTGAAACCTGGCACATGGTCTTCAGCACTGAGGGTATTTTGGGGATTTTTTTACATGCACTTCTAGTTTGAATCCTTGTGTTGTTGTCTACAGTTTTCTGTGTGTGTACTGTAGTGATATTGGTTTTGATGGTGGTTTATTAGGAGAGATCCCTTACAGAGAAGGGCAGTCTGTGGGAGTTATTCCTGATGGTACTGACCCTAAGAATGGGAAGCCTCACAAGGTCAGGCTGTATTCAATTGCCAGCAGTGCACTTGGGGACTTTGGTGACTCTAAGACTGTGAGTTTTAAGTTGCATTATGCTTTGATCCAATGGAGTTTAGCTGATTTTAGTGCTAGTTTTATGAGTGGCAATAGTAATTTGTACAATTTGGTCTCTGGCTTGTAGGTTTCCTTGTGTGTGAAAAGGCTTGTGTACACCAATGATCAGGGTGAAGAGGTGAAGGGAGTCTGCTCAAACTTCCTGTGTAAGAGCTTGTTTGATTGTTTCTTTAGTTGGGTTAAAGCATCTTTAATGGTGTGATATTATTTTTGATTGATAAGAGTTGACCCAGAAAAACAAAATGGCTTTTACAAGTTTCTGTGTGATGGCTTTAATGTTAGTGACTCTTAAATTTGTTGCCTGGGAATTTATAGGTGACTTGAAGCCTGGTAATGAAGTGAAGTTAACTGGACCTGTGGGCAAGGAAATGCTTATGCCCAAGGACCCTAATGCAACTATCATAATGGTCAGTTGCAACTTTAGGCTTCTTTGTGTTTGTCTCTAAATTGAAGGGAAATTGCTTGATATGAAAAAGTTCATGTCATCTTATACTAATCTGGCTCTGTACAATTGCTGTTATCACCTTGCAGCTTGGAACCGGTACTGGAATTGCTCCTTTCCGCTCTTTCTTGTGGAAAATGTTCTTTGAAAAGCACGATGACTACAAGGTGGGTGCATCTTCTTAGCCTTGCTCTTTTTTATGCATTTCATTCAGGCTAAGAACTACTTGTTTTGTATATAATAAAGGATTTTGTTCAATCAGACAGATAATCAGAAGTATATTGATAGTTGTTTGCTATAGCTATGCTTAAAGATGGAGTCACATTCTTAGTTCTGAATTCTGATCTTATCTCCTATGTACATATATTTGTTTGGTTGACAAAAGCTACTGTATTTCAATTATGTTTTCTCAGTTCAATGGTTTGGCTTGGCTCTTCTTGGGTGTCCCAACAAGTAGCTCTTTACTCTACAAAGAGGTAAAAGCTGAATCCTCATTTTGAGCTTATGTTTTTCATTTATAAAATGTCAGATGATGTTCTTACGTTTGGTTACAATAACAGGAATTTGAGAAGATGAAGGAGAAGGCCCCTGATAACTTCAGGCTAGATTTCGCCGTGAGCAGAGAGCAAACAAACGAGAAGGGTGAGAAGATGTACATCCAAACACGTATGGCTCAGTACGCGGCTGAGCTATGGGAGTTACTCAAGAAAGACAACACGTACGTCTACATGTGTGGGCTCAAAGGAATGGAGAAGGGTATTGATGACATCATGGTTTCTTTGGCTGCGGCGGATGGTAATTAGCCAAAACATGTTTCAATCCTTTTGATAGTGATCAATAGTTTGAATTGAGATTTCAGTATGCTTATGAATCTGGTTTGTGAAATATTAGGAATCGACTGGCTCGACTACAGGAAGCAGTTGAAGAAGCAAGAGCAGTGGAATGTGGAGGTCTACTGATCAACTTGTAAAGAAATATCTTCCTTTTTTTTTCAATCCTCACTTGGAATTGAAGCTGCTATCCTACTGTTCTTGTATCTCTGCACTTTGTTTCCAGATGGGTGAGCTTCAATTTTCCATTATTATATATACTTGTAATTCTTCTTGTAACTCAAGTCACAAATATATTTCATTTGCCTCAGTAGAAATCTAGCAACTTTTGAGGACTACTCATCATGCAATATATTGTGCAAATCCAAAGGTCTTTTTTGCCCCCTGTAAGAGTTAGTTGATCTGGGTTGTGTTTGGATGACTGTATTTAGTGCATGAAGCTTTCTTAACTGTCAATTTAATGCATTCAATGTGGCAATCGTGTAGTTAGGTAGTTCTGGTTATGAACAGTCTCATTGCTTAAATGTGTAGTTAGGTTTTCAGCAATGGAAAATCTCAACAAAAAATTGACTGAAGCTGCCTAAGATTTCTTTAATTAATCCAAACACTAAAGCTTCAAGTAGTGAACAACTCTATTTCTCAACTGCCCTCGCCTAATCCAAAAGTTGTGAAAAAAATATACTACAAGTAGATGTTTAGAAGACAACCAACGGAGCTAACTTAGTTCAATTAACGTGCAACAATTACCATCCTCAGCTACCATAAATCTACAATACATTTTGCAAGCCAACTTTTCTTCCTTATATCCCATATAAGAACTATAATCTTCTACCACTACTACATCAGTCTCATTCTCTTCTCCTCTCGCTCTCTTGAGTCATCGTTTTCGAAAGAATTGCAATGGCGTCAAATGGAAACCAAGAAAAGGCAGATGGGGTTGTAGGCTACACTACTCTTGTATCAGTGAATGGCAAGAAAAGGGAGAAGCTTGCGCTTAGAATTCTCAGAGTTGTGGCCATTTTCGCTACACTTTCGGCCACCATTGTCATGGCTCTTAACAAGGAAACCAAAACCATTGTGGTTGCAACAATTGGGACTACTCCCATCAAAGCCACCCTCGTCGCCAAGTTTCAGCACACCCCGGCTAACATGTGAGTAACTAAATTCGATTCAATACAAGAAGTTGTGGAAATAACTTTCCAAATCGGAAGATGGGTGGGTTTCAGGATGAAAATCCAGTAGGCTTATGTGTTGGGCTTATCGCACGTATGTGCAAGCATGAACACGTCCCCGCTCATAGGATATTACGGTTCATATAGAGTTAGGATTAACCTATTTGGTCTTGTAGAGTCAGAACCAACTTTTAATTGAAACATGTCCTACATTTTACTCTACATTCCCTACAAATAACAATCCCACTCCTCTTCCACTACTTTGATCATATCTGTCAATATGCTAACATGTATTAATTTGTTTAGAAAATGATTATGTAGTCAAATTTCATCCAATAAACTACCAACTAGTTGGTACTTTATGTGTGCAGCTTCTTTGTGGTTGCAAATGGGTTGGCTACGCTGCACAACGTTCTTATGCTTATAGTTGAGGTCCTAGGATGCAAGCTCGACACGAAAGGATTCCGGTTCGTCGCAGTGCCCATCTTAGACACGGTAATAAGCCTTTCAAGTTTCCGACACGAAATAAAAACAAAAACAAAGCTTTCATATTAGAGCCTGTGATAGATGATCACAACTCGATTGTCGCTATCTTTGAATGCGTGTGTAGGTGATGTTGGCTTTGGTGTCAGCTGGGGCGACCTCAGCTGCGTTCATGTCGGACTTGGCAAAGCACGGGAACTCACACGCGCAATGGAACAAGATTTGTGACAAATTCGACAAGTTTTGCAGCCATGGAGGCGGCGCTATGATCGCCTCTTTCATTGGAGTCGCGATACTGTTGACTATATGCATCTTGCCAAAGCTCGAAGTCCCGAAAGAACACCGCTCTGACTCCGTCCTAGAGGCTTAAGTATTGAAGCATCATGTCATGCTTGATGAATGTGTACGTAGTATATTGTTAGTGTTCATCTTTGACATATATGGATGGTGGTACACGTTTGTTTTTTGTGGGATTGTTCAATTAAGACTATCATATTCTCATACTTCATCTGTACTTGTGCTTTCTCATGTATCGTGAAATATACTCTAGTGCAAAACCATGTTGTAGATTTTATTTTTTAAACTTAACAAGGGTATTGCCTCAAAAAGTCAAAATTGGTCAAAGAGGAGAGTGAAAAGATGGCGGTTTCTGGTCCAAATACGGTTTGCAGTTTGAAGCCTAATATCATTTGGGCTTGGTGTAGTAAGATCACCTAGCCCAAATAGGCCCTTAGTATTCAACATCTTGTTTCTTTATAAACCAATCACGCTTAACTTAGGTCAAATTCTATTGAGATGCCTTCATATACCTTGATTTTGGTAGCTCCTAATCAGTTTGATTTGTAGTTGTTCTTGAGAAGGAATGAACTACATTGTCGATTTAGGTTTTCACGATAATATTAATGCAATAACGCTCTTGAAAAGTTTCTTCATTTTCCTTTCAACCAAAAAAAAAGTTTCTTCATTTTCCAGAAATAGATGGAGATGCTCTTATAGAGCAAGTTTTCCTAAAATATATTTGTTTATACTTAAAAGATGTTTTCTTGAAGCTTAGTCGTTGATACTTCTTCATTTTCCATTCGGATAACACAAAATAAAAGATAATTATGTGTGATAGTTTTAAACACGTGGTTCAATCTTGTGCGCTCACATGTTGTTAGAGTTTAATTGCTTCTTTGTATTGGTCCTTTTGCAAAATATGCATGTGTATCAGACTATCAGTCATCTGAACATCCATTTGGATAGAACATTCGGTTCTGCGTACTCCACCTTTTTGAAAATTCAAAGACATAAAATACTCCGTATGTACGAAGATCATCTTTTTGGTTAAAGATACTCCGGTATATTGAAAAGACAAAGAGCTTTGAGATTGCTTGGCAATATTAGTCGTATTTGCTTACGTACTTGATATGACGCACATAATGACAGGATATATAGATATTCAACTTCTATGTTTTCGTTATTAAATGGAGTAATTATTTCTTATGAAAAACAAATCTATACCATATATATTAAAATCGAAACCTTTCAAACTTCTATGTTAAATTTTTTTTCTTTTTCGCTAGACACATAATAAGTAAAGTGTTTTTTTTTACCAATGTATTCTCATATATAAATCAATGAACTAATCTCGTTTCATTGCTGGATTGGTTGCGACCTGCGAGTAGAAGTGGTCGGGGGTTGAAGGGCCATTGCGCAGGTCCGCCCCTAAATCTATATCATTTGTTTGATTAAAAGTATCACCTAATTTTACGGAAGTATTTGATTTCAATTACGGAAATATAAATAGAATTGTAGAAATGAACACATGCAATCCAATTAATGTTATGATACAACATCAATAGATTATACTTTCTGTTTTGATAAAGAGTTCATCTTACTCCATAGTACGTAGTATTCTTTTCAAAAACATTGTAACACAGGCGTAAATGGAGACAAAATCTGCTCAAAAGACGACATGAACATTTTACCATGTTTTATTGCTAACTTAAAAGGTTAGGTTCAATTGAACAATAATTCAATTGTAAAGGGCTACTTTTAGTAATTACTCCCTCCGTCCCGGAAAGTTTGGCCAAAAGCACATTTGCACGCGAATTAATGAGAAGTGTTAAAGTTGATGAAAAGGGTATAAAAAGGAGTAATTTATAAGATTGGTTGGGGATAATTTTGTAATTTTATAGGAAAAAGTGATAAAGTTGAGAAAAAAGTTAGATAATGGGGGTAATATATGAGATTGTACGAGGGTAAGATGGCAAAAGCATAGTGATATAAATGGAAATAAAGTAAAGATAGACAAACTTTCAGGACGCCCGAAAAGGAAAGACGGACAAACTTTCAGGGACGACGGAGGTAGTATTTAGTAATTAATTCTTTGGTCCACAATTCTTCAAATAATAATTATAATATAATAATGTGAAGCGAAAGAAATGTGATGCAAAAAGCGGCCCGAGTGAACCGAACTATAAATACGCTCTCACCGTCTTCACCGTTTCGAAACACACAACAGAGCGAGTGAGTGAGAGTTGAGAATTGTTCATCAATGGATCTTTTCATTTCCAACGGATACTTGTCTCTTCTCTTCTCCATCGCCATGCTCTTCAACTTCATCGGTACTAAAAGCTTTCACCTTTTTTCACAGTTGTTTCTAACTAATTAATTTGTAGCTCTCTATGATGAATCAATCCAAGCAGGTCTCTCTATTCCGGCGACAACATTCACGTTCGAGAACAACTGCGACTACACAATCTGGCCGGGAATTCTCGCCGGCGCCGGAAGCCCCAGTCTGGGCTCCACCGGCTTCAATCTCTCCGTCGGCGCCTCCCGCTCCTTCGAAGCCCCACCGGGCTGGTCGGGCCGCTTCTGGGCCCGAACGGGCTGCCAGTTCGACGCCTCCGGCAAGGGCTCCTGCTCCACCGCCGACTGCGGCTCCGGCGAGGTCGAGTGCAACGGCGCCGGCGCCGTCCCGCCGGCCACCCTCGCCGAGATCACCCTCGGCGGGGCAACGGACTTCTACGACGTCAGCCTCGTCGACGGCTTCAACGTTCCGGTGGCCCTGCATCCCTCCGGCGGCGGATGCGCCGCCGCTGGGTGCTCGGCCGACATCGGGAAGTTGTGTCCGGAGGAGCTGAGGGTGCCGGGCACGCGCGCGTGCAAGAGCGCGTGCCTTGCCTTCGGGCTGCCCGAGTATTGTTGTAGGGGCGCGTATGGCTCGCCCGCCACTTGTAAGCCCTCGGTTTACTCGAAGGTGTTCAAGAGCGCGTGCCCCAACGCGTACAGCTACGCCTTCGATGATCCTACCAGCACCTTCACTTGCTCCGGCGTTGATTATTCGGTCACGTTTTGCCCCAATTCTCCAAGGTATACTTGATCGATTTCTCATTTGATTTACCTTATACGTACGTTTCTTTTATGAGTTTAATTGAAATTTTTTCCAAAGGCAATTTTAAAATTTTTATCCTGAAAATAGGCACGGATGAAAATTTATTCTGAGAATAGGCACTTTTAGATTCGGAGACGCTGGCTGGGATAGCGTCTTTCGCTTTTCTGTGCCTCAGGATAAAGACTCTGGCCCGGCCAGCGTCTTTCATTATTTTATTTTTTTTTCAAAATTAAAATAATATTATTAAAATAATATTAAAAAATAATAAAATAATAATAAAATTATAAAAGACGCTGGCTGGGACAGCGTCTTTCTGTTAAAGACGCTGGCCCAGCCAGCGTCTTTTATTATTTTATTATTATTTTATTATTTTTTAATATTATTTTAATAAAATTAAAATGAATTAATTTAAATTATTTGCCCAAATGATTTAATAAAAATTTGTAGTTTTCTTTTGTTATGGTTTAAGGGAAAGACCGGTATACTTACATGTCTGATCAAAAGACGTTATCTCATTCGATTATATTCCTCGTTATAAAAACTTAACTTGTGTATATCTTATATATATATATTTTAGAGGTGTTAAACGGGTCGGGTCAGGTGGATTCCGGTTCGGGTTCAGGTTGAGTGTGGGTTCGGGTCAATCGGGTTACAGGTCAAGTCGGGTGGATTCTTGACATTATTTAATATTATTTAATAATCATTAATCATTAAAACAAGTCAAGTCGGGTCGGATCTTGATAGGTTATTGTGTGGGTTCGGGTCGATCTAACGGGTCAAAATTTTAAAATTTTTAATGATTATTATAATAATATTAAAAAATAATAATAAAATAATGAAAGAAGCTGGCTGGGCCAACGTCTTTCATTATTTTATTATTATTTTTTAATTTTTTAAATATTATTTTAATAATATTATTTTAATTTTGAAAAAAATATTAAAATAATGAAAGACGCTGGCCGAGCCAGCGTCTTTATCCCGAGGAAAAAAAAGCGAAAGACGCTGTCCCTGCCAGCGTCTCCGAACCTAAAAGTGCCTATCCTCGGAATAAATTTTCATCCGTGCCTATTTTCAGAATAAAAATTTTAAAACTGCCTACTTTGGAAAAAAATTCAGTTTAATTCATACTATATTTGACAACTAGCTAGGTTTCGGTTACATAAAGGTAATTATTATAACAGGTTAGATGTTTGTTATGATGGAGCTCAAAGGTAGGTTTGTTCTTGATCTTTGGATGGTTCTTAACATCTCATAAGATTTCCACACAAAAGTACTAACAAACATATACTCCGTATAATTGACCGTTGCGTTTGCTTAACGACTTATTCGGTTTTTTCGTTCACTCAAAACCTCACAGGTTTCCCGCGCAAAATTAAACGCTAACGAACTTGTGTAATTGATTGATCGTTATGTTACTTACCGACTTATTCCGTTTCTTGTTTTTTTTTTTTCAAAATCTCACAAATTTCCCGCGTAAAAAAGCTAACGAACTTGTGTAATTGATTGATCATTGTGTTACTTACCGACTTATTCTGTTTCTTGTTTTTTTTCCCTCAAAATCTCACAAGTTTCCCGCGCAAAATTAAACGCTAACGAACTTGTGTAATTGATTGATCATTATGTTACTTACTGACTTATTCCGTTTCTTTTTTTTTTTTTTCTCAAAATCTCACAAGTTTCCCGGCCGGGCAAAAAAGCTAACGAACTTGTGTAATTGATTGTCGCAGTTATTTACCGACTTTTTGGGTTCATTGTTTTCATTCGGGTCCTCCCGATATACTAACAAATGTAACAAGATTACACAATAAGAAAGTTAGAAATTGAACATAATTTGCTACTTCTTAGTTCTTACTAAGTAATTGGCAACTATTCAACTTTATAAAGAGTGTTACGTAGTAAATAGGCAGAATGGTGTTTGATTTCTTTATAGCTATGTTTTGAATGTATATCTATATTTACACAGACACAAACTGTATTGTCTAGCAACAAATGAGTTTTATAGTTTTGACGTGAAATGAATAATGAAAGACTTTGCCCCATAAGGATTTCTGAGTAACATAAGCCTAGAGCAAAGATGGATTATATTATATGTACGCTACTAATCAACTCTTGCTCATTTTTGCATATGTATATATAGAATTTGATCGATTTGAGTGCTTTCATCTTGGTTTTCAAGCAGTTTGAAGTCGTCAATGATGAACTCATCGTCAGCCGGATTAGGACCCGAGTCCGGGTCGGGAATTGTGGACGAAGCAGACGGGTCACCGGGAGGAAACATGGCAACAGCAGATTCAATCATCTTAAGAAGCCCATCTATTGTTCTCCAATTTGCAATGTTTTTTCTACTGATCGATCACTAGTTTAAGCTCTCTATTTTCCTTGAACAGTTCTAAAAAGTGAAAATGTAGAAAGAGAGGTTGCGATTCTTGTCTTGTTGAAGCTAATGCATGCGAGAAATATGAGATATGGAGTACCAACTTTTTCTTTTTATTGGATTGGATGCTTAACTTTTTAGAAGAATCAAAATTGTCAGTTTATGACTTTCATATATCTCATCTTAAATGCATGCATAATTGCATATCCCCTTGACCCTCTCATCTTGCTTTCTGGTTGTGCCATCATAAGTAGTGAACATAAATGATTTCACACAAGGATGCCAGATCAGCAACCAATGCTAATTAGGAACCTAAAAAAATCATGTATTGACAATATGATTGTATTTTATTTTTTCAAAATATAAACTCTTCAATTGCTACTACTTTTTTCTTTTTCTTATGATCGATCTTATCTTCAAATAAAAATGTGCCAAAAGAAAATATGGATTTAACTTGTTGAGGTCTTTCAACCTATATAGTTTAATATATATGATTTGCATTCGATTGGAAGCTTTCAATAAACTCTATGAATTAACTCGATCCAGCATGTACATATTAGCAAATTCGCCTAATATCATCATAACTATATACTAAACCGGAGGTTAGATTTATTATTTAGCTCGACACGTGACACTTCCTCATTGGACTGCCTCACCATCTTTAGTAAAACAACTCAATTTGTTTAATTGGTTGAAATTTTATTATAAACCTCACGTTAGATTTCTTCTTATCTACTAATGTTTATTTTAAATTTACATTTTAATTATCTACTCAAAATCATAGAGAAGTATAATATGTTGATCAAAGATCTCGATCAATGAGTGAAATAAAATCCAGTTAGAAATATTCATGGAGAAGGACTTTCTGGTACGTTTTTTCATCTTTTTATTTTTATTTTATGAAAAGCACTTATATTTTTTTTGATTATTTAGTCGGTAGTTTGAAATTGTATTTTTATGTTTTTATTCTTGATCTATTTTGATCTGAAAATTGGTAAATAGCATATACATAGCCGAATAAGAAGGTCATTTCAAATCATATCAATGATATTTAGATTTTGTGAATCCAAAATAAAATAACTATAAAAATATAACAAAAAAAAGTATTATATCATAAATAATTATTTATTATTTTTATTTTTATTTTCATTTTATGATTTAGATTTTATTTTCTTCAAAAATAACTATAAAATAAAAGTATTCATTATAAAAAAAAAATTATTGATAAAAACAAGTATTCGGTCCTTATATGTATAATACTGCAAATCTTTGTTCGATTAAAAAAATGTGTTATAACATAAATAATGTATCATTAAAATAATTCCAAAAGGAAACAAACTATATACAATAATACCAGATTTTAGATCAAACTATTCTTTTGAATAAATTTATATGAAATTTAAGCAAATTTTTAGTTAAATCAAATCGTGGTTCCCCAATTCACGGGGACTGATACTAGTGTTGTTTTAAATCTATATATATATATATTAAAAAAAAGCCTTCTAGACATCTTGTTGTATGGATCATTTTGCAAGTATAGGTCTAAGTCGTGGTTTATTTTTCATACGTAGGGTATGATGTGGAGTCTGTGGAGCCACCTATCATTCAACAATTCACCTCTAATAACAAATAATTAATCTATTTAATTGTCTTTAACTTTTCAATATCGATTTTTGTACTGTGTACTCTAGCTAACTGATTGTGAGATTTTTTTTATTTTTTACGCAGTATATGATTTATATATCTTTTTATTAATGTGATTTTTAAAAAATTAGGGTTAGGTTTCGGTCTTTATCGATGCTCCGCTACCATGTATAGATAATCTTGAGAAGAATAATCTGATTTCTATTGAGCATTAACAAGGATTATATAGCTACAAAGACAAGCCATATAGATCATTGCTCCCCAAGATATACAAAATATCTATAATAGTATATTTCTGTACTAATAGGCATGGTATTGTTGGGGGCTCGATCTGCTCCTGATCCCCTAACGGGTTCCGATCAACGATAGATTTAAAACATCATAATAGTTTTTTTAGAAGGTTTACTACTTGTTTGCTATAGTTTTTTCTCGATGACATAAGGTGTTGTGTCAAATAGCCATAAAACAAGGTGATTTTTTTTGGTCGAATATAAAACAAGGTGATTAAGTTAGGGGTGATTAAGTAAAAACCATAAAATCCGACCAAAAAAAAAGTAAAAAGCATAAAAGTTAGGGGTTGTTAAGTGAAAACAAATGCCTACAAAAATACAATGAGCCCACTTTCACTTGGACCGGTATTAATTTCATTCCGGTTTCCCAGGAACAGCGTTTGATTGAGAGAAATTTGAATCGATTATGGACTCCTCGTCTTCCCGAACGGTTTTGATTTTCAATATAAGAGCATCCACAATTGAGAGTACAAAATACAATTTCTTAAATTACCTTTTAGTCTCCTCCCTCCTTCCCATTAGGCAATAAAAAAATTTGACAGAGAAATGTGTCAGACCACATCTCTTCTTCAAGAGAGTTCTCTCACAAATTAGAAATCTCTCCCTGACACAAATCTGATTTTTTCTGACATTTCCTTTTTTTTTAAAGGTTAAGAGAGCTAAGTAGTCTCCATTGTGGATGCTCTAAATACAAAGACACGCACTTCCACTTCCATAGCTAATCTGAACGCCATTTGCGAACGGGCGAAAGAATTTGGACTCGACTCGGGTATTTCCTCTGCAGATCAATTCGTCTACCACCCATCTCAATGTTATATGGTTTGATCACAATCCGAGTTCTTTTGTGTAATTTGAGATCTCATTTCAAGTTTCCTCATAATTTGTCTCTTGTAGATATTAGTATTGTCTGACTAAACTTATGCATAATCGCCATACATATGTATATATTAGTGGTAGTTGGTAATTTTGTGTGCAAGTGTGACATTTTGTTTCTCTTCATGTATGCTATATATTTAATTTAACCTGTTCAAACAACAGGGTGAACCCACTTGCACTATTTGCAGCTCTGAGATGATGGATAAAGTTTTGGAGACTGTAGAATGGTAAAAAATACTAACCAGAAAGTCAGAATGTTGGTGTATAGTTCATGAATGAATCAGTATATGGAATATTGAGTACATAAGTACATTCCTTGTTGTATTTAAAACAATGTGCCTAGCTTGTTTTTGAAGGTTATTGGATGGTCTTACTCCTGAGCGTATTGATCTCTGTTGTACGGCCATTGCGGCGTGTACGAAATCAGCCGGAATCCTCAAGGTATGGTACTCTTAAGCAATTAAGTTTCCAGCTTGATTACTATTCTTTGATCGATTACCCACTTGACTTGACCGATTTCGGCTTGGAGTGTAGGGTGTTGTGTCACTAGTGTATAACAGGGCAGTTATTGAGCCGACAATGTGCCACCTCTATGCCCAATTGTGTTCAAAACTTGATTTGAGACTTGCTGCATTTCCACCTGATGAGGAAGCTGATGGAAAAGAAATTACATTCAAGCAACTTCTTATAAACAAGTGCCAGAAGGTTTTTGAATTGTGTGCTGAAATAGAGCAGATGACCGCGCATAAACAAAGATTACTTAAGCTCGGGAATGTTCGTCTGCTCGGAGAGCTTTGGAAGCAAAAGATGTTACCTGAGATAATTTTGCATCATGTTATACAGGTCCAATTCAAGAGTCCTTTGTTCTGATGCATGTGTTCCTGAATCCTGATTGAGCTTTCTTCATCTGCATTGCAGAAACTGCTTGGAAAGGACAGGGAGGATTGCCCCTCTCTTCAAAATGTCGAGGCAATATCACAACTCTTTCAGACTATTGCTAAGGAATTTGACGAGAGGCCTACTTTAAGGCGAGTAATGGGTGCGTGCTTTCAAAGATTGAATGAAGTGGCCATAGACGCAGCGAGTGCTGTTTGCGTGGTGTCTTCCATGGTTCGTCTACGAACTAACAGTTGGAAGCCTTCTCCTCCTCCTCCTCTAGAGGTGCAGGCATATATCACTCCCTAGTCCCTCCTATATGATTTTCCAATTTGAATTGAAGTGTGTATCAATGCTTTGGTATGGTCGACACGCTCTCCTAGTGAGAGCATCCTTGCGCTTATGGACCTAGGACGTAGTCCGATGAGTAACTTAAGGATTTCTACATGCTAGGCATTCTTTCTTTATACTTGAGATATGGGAAGGGTTTCATGTATATTCCAACAATATTTATCATTCTTTGCCACCTATGAATCACACAGGCTGCGACCGAAATTCACCTGTTGGAGGAGCTTGAAGAGAATTCCAGTGACACTAATAACAACCAGGATGATGATGATGAACTTGATCAGAGGAGGGCAATAACTGAGCATCTGTTGGAGGAGGATTTGAGAGAGAGTCGAAACGTGGGCAACTCATCGAACCACAACGGGCTCCTTTAGTACAGTGATTTCTATGGGTCTGAAGACAAGCCCTCCATGCACTACTCGGGTCTCAGAGCTCCTTGAACACCTTCTGTTAGAATTTAATTCATATTCCAAATATGAAGACTTAATGGATTGGATTTGAAGGCCCAAACAATTTGGGTAAATGCTATAGTGATGATGGATCAAAAGGCCCATGAGTTGGAAATGTAGAGATTATTGTGGAATTTACTAGGATAAGTGGAAGCTTTTGGTAATTGGTAGAAGATTAGGGAGAATTCTAAAGAATAGGAGAATGTTAAGGACTAGAATTCTCTAAGCAAATATCTACTTTGAAAGTTGTAATGTTTAGTTCTAGAATATTCCTACAACATGTATAAATAGGAGTAAGTGTGATCATTTTAGGACATCACTCAACTTAGAGTGATCATGTGTGATGTAGAGTGAAGTCTCCCGTATTATAAAGAGTCTCGAGTCACCCGTATAAACTAGTCTTGTACATTTCCACTATATAATACAAAGTCACTTTTGTAACATCGTGTCTTTGTGTCGGTTGGGTTTCGGTGGGTGTACAAGAGTCCTGGGAGGGGTCGATTTCCCAACAGTGGTATCAGAGCCAAGGTTGGTGAGATTGTCGTTGTTGGAGATACGAGTAAAACTCGTTGGTGGAAGGATCTCGTGTTGGCATGAGGATGACCAACTTGTTGAGGATGTTTTCGAGATTTCACTCTTTGATGGGAAGATTGACTTCACGTTGTGACGGAGTTGGTTCGAGACATATTGGTCGTGAATGTTGAAGGTACCGGTCAAGTCGGCATGGTGACCAAGATGGAGTGAAGGGTCACATGCGAGTGAGATGTCCGCGGTTGAGGGAGGACCTAGAAGAGATGAGAGAGGTCCTTGTGGACGAGTGTTGGTGACCGGCACGCCAATATGGTATGTGCAGTTGGCGAGGATGATGTTATTTGGTAGGCAACGAGTTGAGCAGTTGCCCAGATTGTGTGGTTGATGGATGTCGCCTTTGATGCGTGTGTGTGGAGATCAAGCGTATATGACACCTTGAGGAGAGATGAAGAGTTTGGTCACCTCAACTTAAATGATGGAGAGAAGTTGACGGTTGTAGGTACCGCAAACGAGGAAGAGGTTTGATGACGGTACACGCCACTCTTCATGACGTGAGTGGAGCAAGGTGTTCGAGAGAGGAGGTGCTTGATCACATGGCGGCAGTAGAACGAGAGCATTTGTGTTTTAGAAGGAGTTGGGTCATGCATGAAGTAGATGCATTGACGGAGGAACGAAGACGGTGATATTTACCGTATTTGGATATATGAATTAAGAGAGGAATTGTTAGAATTTAATTCATATTCCAAATATGAAGACTTAATGGATTGGATTTGAAGGCCCAAACAATTTGGGTAAATGCTATAGTGATGATGGATCAAAAGGCCCATGAGTTGGAAATGTAGAGATTATTGTGGAATTTACTAGGATAAGTGGAAGCTTTTGGTAATTGGTAGAAGATTAGGGAGAATTCTAAAGAATAGAAGAAAGTTAAGGACTAGAATTCTCTAAGCAAATATCTACTTTGAAAGTTGTAATGTTTAGTTCTAGAATATTCCTACAACATGTATAAATAGGAGTAAGTGTGATCATTTTAGGACATCACTCAACTTAGAGTGATCATGTGTGATGTAGAGTGAAGTCTCCCGTATTATAAAGAGTCTCGAGTCACTCGTATAAACTAGTCTTGTACATTTCCACTATATAATACAAAGTCACTTTTGTAACATCGTGTCTTTGTGTCGGTTGGGTTTCGGTGGGTGTACAAGAGTCCTGGGAGGGGTTGATTTCCCAACACCTTCTTGCCAAGAAATTCATCACACTCAAGGATGTGGCAGCAGACGGATGCATATCGTATGGGCGTACGTTGAATGTTCTTGCCACTGATAATCCTAGAGCCCCCCATGAGTTCGGGGAGATCATGGGGAAGCTGGTTTTGGTGGCGGGGTTGGACTTTGGTGTTGTGAAGGAGGTGTTGGAGGCGACACGATGTGACTTGTTCAGGAAGGCCATGTTTAATTCAGCGGTTTGTGCGGTCGCGCTCTCCCCTTCTTCTCAGACCGTGTTGGCTGTCCAGGCTTCTGAGATTAAGGCGTGCAACCTCTGCTGTGGCCTTCTCTAGCCATGTTTGTTTATATATGGCTCGTGTTCGCCTACGGCCCGCAGATATAGCTAGTATGCTTTGCTTGTCTTAAGACTTGGTTTCTAGTATGTGCTGAACCATAGTGTGAAATTTTCAAGTCCAAGAGACTGGCTTTTGGCAGAACTTACGCTTTCTTGCATGTTTTGCATATATGTGAATGTGATTTGACCCATATATATTGCATAAAACCGATCATGTCAGTCGTCATTTTTACAGGCCGGTACAAATGGACAAAGGTAGGGCTCTGCATCCGGTCCAATCCAACCCGGGACAAGGTCCGGACCGGGATCGGAAAGGTTTTATTTTTTTAATAGGTTTATATATAATTTAAATACATTTTATAAATAAAATTTACTAAAAATAATCAAAAATCGTATTAATATATATATATATTTTATTATTAATAATAATATATCTCGGTCCATTCTGGTCCGGACCGGAAAATTCCGAATTTGGACCGGACTGGAACACGGAATCCGGGAAATTGATGGACCGGAATGGACCTGGTCCGAGTCCGGTCCGGTCACAAAATGCACAGCCCTAGATAAAGGATAGCGTAAAATTGCCGATTAATGAAATTCTGACAATCTATATAGCTAACATATAAAATGATACTTGATTTTATCTGGGTATCATAATGTACAGTGAGAGAAAGAACGTGCATCCATTATATCATCACATGAATAAGTTCCTACAACAATGCGATGAACGTTTCGACCAAAAAAAATAGGAATGCGATGAACGTGACATAACGCGACGGAACAGGAATTTTAGAAAAAAAAACCCGGTCAGGTCAATCAGCACCTGATTGGCTAATCTCAATCTACAACTAGAACTAATCAACACTTAAAATGACTAGTTCCAATCTGCACGTACTCATAATATAAACTTCGATCGATCGCCCATAATTCAACCATTAGTTAAACCAATGGCAACGTCTCTCACCTTAGAATCCTTCAATCTTCTCCCTCTCCGGTACCGGAGACTCGACTCGTCTTTCCTCTTACTCGCCTCCGTCGCCTTCCTCTACGGCTCCACCTTCCTCCCCTTCTCTTCTTATTCTTCTTCTTTGAGGGATTTGGTTTTCTCATCCGGCTCCGCCACACACGAGGTCAGCATTTGATCACTTACTCTTTTTTGTTTTGGTGTAAGGAGAGGCGACACTCTTGTTTTCTGTCTAGATGTATGTGTTGAAATCGAAACTTGGATTGCGGTTTTCTAATGTATGAAACATTTTTCCAAGTAACAAGTTAACTTTATAAACATATTGGATAGTTTTAAGTTTCTACACCAGTCTATAATGTGTCCACATACATTGATGTCAATCTATGTTTTTCGTGTTGGTGTGTCATTTCCGTTTGTAGGCCTATGATAGGTTATCTATGCTTGTATCATTCCTAATCTCATGTCTGTTTTTTGTGTACATAGCTTGTTTTGGTCTTGTCGTCTAACATTTAAACTGTTGTTCGTCTTAAATTGTCCGATCCCTTTGTGAATATTACCAACACATGACTTGAACTTACCCAAATTTATTTCCTTGTGGTATATATAGAAGGAAGTACCCAGCCTTGACATGATATTGAAAAATGCTTCTACAACTGATAAAACCGTCATCATAACAACTCTGAATGAAGCCTGGGCGGCTCCAAACTCGGTGTTCGATGTCTTCCTAGAGAGCTTCCGAATCGGAAACGACACCAAGCACCTTCTGAGCCATTTGGTGGTTGTAGCCATGGATGACAAGGCCTTCAAGCGATGCTCACTCTTACACCCACATTGCTTTGCTCTTGTCACTAATGACACCGATTTCTCCGAGGAGGCGGACTTCATGACCCCCGATTACCTAAAGATGATGTGGAGAAGGATCGATTTTCTTCGCTCCGTCCTCGAGATGGGCTATAGCTTCGTGTTCACGGTACAGTATTAACTGACACATTCTTGTCCTTAAGTTGTGTTTAATTTGGTCTTAACATCCAATTCTTGTGTGTTTATGTGACTTGAATCTGAATCACACATTGCGACAGGTAGCATGGGGGTCTCATAATTATAACTAGGGTTTCTTGAGTCACTATATAAGCTCTCGAAATACTTATATCTCTGAAATCCGAATTCAGTCTTCCATAATACTCCCTCCGTTTCACAATAAGTGTCGTTTTAGCACTTAAAATTTGTTTCATAATATGTGTCGTTTTAGGTTTTCAAAGTGATTTATTAGGGGTGAATAATGATAATTTTTATTGGAATTTGTATTTGTTGACTAAAGTTGTTCATTCATTGGCCAAAAAAATGTAATGAGTGGTAATATTAAGAAAAAGTTGTAAGTTTTAAAGTGAATGATTGCTTTTCTTAAAAATTGTGTTAAGAGTTAAAACGACACTTATTGTGAAACAGAGGGAATAATATATTGTTTCTCTGCCCGTGAACGTAGGTAACACACCGTTATCGAATCACGTAAATCTGTACGTGTCGTTCTTGTTTATTGTTCTCGTTCGATCTCTCGTTACAACATCGTGCATATATTATATAGGATACAGACATCATGTGGTTTAGGAGCCCATTTCAACGGTTTCATCCGGACGCAGATTTTCAGATTGCTTGTGACTCCTTCTCGGGCAACTCCTCCGATCTAGCAAACATGCCCAATGGAGGTTTCACTTACGTCAAATCCAATAACAAATCCGTCGCGTTTTACAAGTTTTGGCTCGCGTCTCAGCATAGGTTTCCGGGTCACCATGATCAGGACGTCCTTAATTTCATCAAACACGATCCTTTCATTTCTGAGATTGGACTGAGGATCAGATTTCTTGATACCGCTTACTTTGGTGGCATTTGTCAGCCTAGCAAAGATCTGAATCTAGTGTGCACAATGCATGCTAATTGTTGTATTGGGATGGATCGGAAAGTGATTGATCTTAGAGTCATGCTTCAAGATTGGAGAAATTATATGGCTTTGACGCCCACTTTGAAGACAACGTTGGAACATCATTGGAGCGTTCCTAAGAATTGCAGGTAATTAAACTCTATCATACGTACTCGATCATGTTAATTATAGCTCTAACTTCTCCTTTCTTATTGTAAATGTGTTCTTAATCTGTTCTATTGGTTTCTTGCAGCTTCGACCCTGTTCATCACTCCAAGCACAACTTTAGATAACAAAGAAGAAGATGCAAGTTAATTTTGTTGTAAAACCAACTTAATTAATTCGTAGAATCGTAATTGTACGTATGTAGTTAGTTGTACGTATTATGTTATGTTTGTGTTTCAATGTTTCTAACATCTACTTACGTTACGTTTTCAAGCTAAGATCGAGTGGAAACATTTGCAAACCCATGTACAAGTCGCTAGCTTAAATTGGTTGGTCCTAGTGTACGTACGTACGTATTCATTATACTTTGCTTATATCTATCTCTAACAGGATGGCAACAACCTTCAATATATATATAGATTGTGAGTTGGTGGAAACCCTTGAATTTAGGAGGTAATCATCCATCAGATTAATAGTACTCCTGTTTGATATTTTTATTTGTGATTGTAAAAGGATTTGACAACTCCAAATAGTTTTTAACCTTGTTCGATCAAGCTGGCCTATACCTAAATTAATCAATTAACGTAATAGCCCCTTACTTTTGATCTTAAATTAACCTTGAACCAAGTATTTAAGCAGGATGGGATTTCGTTCTTTCTTTTTCATAGCAATCTCTCTATCTAATCCATTTTTTTCTTGTTAAATTCTCTTCGTCGTAGTTATCATTAGCCAATTAAGTACTTGTCCTGTTTCCAAAAGGCCATTCAAAATGCTTCAGTTTTTATTTTTCTGGCCATCTTTTGTTTTTGCTTTTAGATTTCCCTGGTTTATCCTATGAGCAGTTTCAAAAGTTGCCATATTGATTATTAATCAATATACTAATTAGTAATAGAAAAATACAAATCCTAGATCAAATAATATGTATGATAACTCCTTCCACCTCGAATAGCTAGCTAATTAAATAATTATTTCTTATACAAAAAGTCAAATACATTCAAAATGCACCTAGTATATAATATAGCCTCTTTTTAAGGTTATGTTGCTATTACTTGCTATACGTTCACCATGCCAATTCAAATTTATATAGCTATGGCCATATATGTACGTGGTTGAAATCTAATTAGAGCCTGGTGTATACACACATTTGGATAGGGTGTGTAAATTTCCAAGCTATATCATTTGCAACAATGGAAAGAGGTCCTCAATATATGGAAGAATTCTACGAGACAAGACTAGAGTTGATGGTGTTATATTAGGGCATGCAAGCCTATTCAAATGTATAATTATGGGCATGCAAGCTTACTAATTGGCATATATATTTTGTGTTGCATCACAAACGTTGTACTTGATTAGCTGCTCTATTGTAATTATTTATTTTAATTATCAATATATAAGTCTTGAACAATGTATAGATACTATATTGTACTTATTTATTTGATTTCGGTATAAAAATGTCAGATTAATTCATAGATTAACAAATTTCAAGACTATCAATTTTGTTAATGTACTTAATAAAATTAATTTATTAATGTTCTTGTTTGTATTTTACATTTGTGAACGGATTAGAGCGGTAAATTTGTAAATAAATTAAATTCAAGATTTCGCTGTCATTGAGTGTCGAAATGGAGACCTCGAGGCCCTCCTCCACTTGGTTTCTAGTTCCTTCTCGGTATAAAAATTCTCTCAAAAGAAAGAAAGGCGAAACAATACCAAAAATCGAAATCCGCCTACTCGAACACACTCCAGTTCTCCCATCTCTTCTCGCTCTTGAATTCTTAGAGTTCGATCATCGGCAACAATGGTGCTCGAGGTGTGTAAACTCATCTCTTCCTCTTTCTACGCAATCCTTGCTTATGAATTAGGGATTCGAACTTCTGATCGTTGAATTATTGGTTGGAATATAGGCGACAATGATCTGTATCGACAATTCGGAATGGATGAGAAACGGGGACTACAATCCTAACAGGTTTCAAGCCCAAGCAGACGCTGTCAATATCATCTGCGGTGCCAAAACACAGGTTTCGATTCTCTTCCTTTCCCTCTCAATTTCTGTTGCTCGAAACCCTAGCCGGTGAGTTCGTTCGCTAGCTTCGAGTAATTGATGATTCATGCTTGCTCGGCAGTCTAATCCGGAGAACACGGTTGGTATATTGACGATGGCTGGCAAAGGTGTCCGCGTTTTGGTTACTCCGACCAGTGATCTTGGAAAGATCTTGGCCTGCATGCACGGTTAGGTTTTCTTTATTTTACCATCTAGATAGTTTTCCTGGTTCAATTTCAGTGTTCTTGCCTATTCTGAATGATTATGCAATTGTTTTGAGTATGAGAAGCCTAGTACATCCTGAGAATTGAATGATGATGCAATTTTAGTTTTCCTGGTGGAATTTTAGTGTTCTTGCTATTGTGAATGATGATGCAATTGTTTTGAGTATGAGAAGCCTAGTACATCCTGAGAATTGAATGTCTTGAGCTTGTGACAAACATGACCTAGTTAGGCTGTTGTTTGACTTATTTTATAAGGAAAGAAGGTGGGATTAAAGGTTGTGATTGTTTTTCACTGATTTAGGCTTGGAAATGGGAGGTGAAATGAACTTGGCTGCTGGGATCCAAGTGGCTCAGTTGGCTCTTAAACATCGTCAAAACAAGAAGCAGCAGCAGAGGATTATAGTCTTTGCTGGAAGGTTATATATAACTTTGTGATACTGGACACATTTGTTCTAAATCATTTGGTTTAATTTTCAGAGAGTGAATCCTTATTGAAACTGTGTTCTTGGCTTCTTGCTTGTAGTCCTGTTAAGTATGAGAAGAAGACCTTGGAGTTGATTGGCCGGAAGCTAAAAAAGAACAGTGTAGCACTTGATGTTGTCAGTTTTGGTGAGGATGAAGAGGGCAAGACGGAGAAACTTGAGGCGTTGGTAGCGGCTGTTAATAATAGTGATATCAGCCACTTTATCCATGTCCCTCCTGGCCCTACTGCTCTGTGTGATGTACTTATAAGGTAGATTTGCGAAATAAACATGTGTTTATGAAGTTTCTTGAGTGTGGACTATATTAATCGCTCTTTTTGGCTTTCACAGTTCTCCCATCTTCAGTGGAGATGGAGAAGGAAGTGGTTTTGCAGCAGCAGCTGCAGCTGCTGCAGCTGGCAGTGTTTCTGGATTCGATTTCGGAGTGGATCCTAACATGGATCCTGAACTAGCGATGGCGCTCAGAGTCTCAATGGAAGAAGAACGTGCTAGGCAAGAAGCAGCTGCAAAAAAGGCTGAAGAGGATGCTTCTGGACAGGACAATGCTGAGAAGGGTTCCACTTCAAAAGATGTACCTATGTCAGAGAGTACTAGTGCTACAGAAACTGATAAAGGCAAGGGAAAAGATCTGACGGTAAGTGCAGGAATACTTCTGAATAGGAATACTCTGTTTGGTGCTCATTTGGCCCACACATCATCATAGATTATAAGGACACTATACATGATGAGGAGGCATTGCCGTATGACCATAATTTTTTTAATAATAAAGGAATAAGATAGTGGTATCAGCAAACTTCTTTATTTGAACCTCTCTTGTAAATCCCTCATCCATGTCAATGAATGATCCTCCTTTGACTGTCCTCTTCTTAACAGGATGATGAGAATGCATTATTACAGCAAGCTCTTGCCATGTCCATGGATGAGCCTAGTGCTACTGCTGCAGTGCAAGACACAGATATGTCTGATGCAGCTGTTGATCAAGATTTACAACTTGGTAAGCACATATGTGCTCTCACTATTGTTTTTGCACTATTGGCTGTTCCTAATAAATTGATTACTAAAACAAAGACGATGTGTTCATACTTGCTGATGATTTAATTTGTTGTATGAAACCCCTTGGTCTTAATAGGAACAGCCATTGAAGCAACATTGGTATTTTATATTAATACTTAGTCTTAATACGAACAGCTATTGAAGCAACATTGGTATTTTCTGTTAATGCCTACTCAATTCCACCCTTCCCTCTCAATCTATGTTGAATGGGCAGAAGTGGTGCATCGGAATCCATGGGGATATCAAATTATCAACTTCTCAAAAAGGAAGTAGAAAGTCTTCCATTACTTGTTTCAACACATGATTTAGCTAGATAAAAAGGAAGTAGAAAGTCATTCATTAAACTATGTAAATGCTATACTCTCATAACATCTGCTTTCTTAATATACCAAATCCTTTTAACTTCTTTCCACCATTCGGTTTATCTGTGCTGTATATCTGTTTTTCTCTTTTCTCTTAGCTGATATGATCTACGTCTTTTTGGTACACACTTACCAATGTTGCTTCTTCTTTTACATTACATAAACATGTTTACTGTCATTCACTTTGTGTTTGTGTGCAGCTCTGCAATTGTCTGTGGACGATAGCACAAAGGATTCAACAAGTCAGACAGATATGAGTAAAATGTTGGCTGATCAGTCTTTTGTGTCATCAATTCTTGCCTCGGTAAAGCACTGTTCCTGATCTTTCTGACACTTGACTTCCACATTTTAGTTATTCTGTGAAAATTTGGTAATAGGATTTAGTTACTAGAAATATATACAAGAGTGAATAAGAACATCCATTGCATCAGCTTTTCTGACTGCCGTATGATCTAATTTATCCACATGTATGATGCTTTAACTTGTGAGTATTTGCATTTTGCAGCTTCCTGGTGTTGATCCAAATGATCCTTCAGTTAAAGACTTGCTTGCTTCCATGCAAAATGAGGTATGTATTTCCTTATTATGACCTGTTTCTGTAGAATAATCCTTTGTATATTGGTTCTCGCCAGAAGATGTTATGCAAGAGCAAGCCATCCAAAAGTTAAATCGTTAGTTAAGCGTAGGTTGAAGATAGATTGCAATCATTGCATAGGGTTCCTCTACTTTGAAAGATGAGCCCTCAAATGGGCTTCTTGTTTATTTAAATATTAGCTCTATGCACTTTAATGTGTAGAGCAACTATAGGTGGAATGTAGATAGAGCTCTAATGTAAGATTGATAGTACCATACATGCCAACAATTTTTTGGCTTTTAATACAAACTAAAGAATATAGACCCATGCATTGAATGCACTTATTCTTAAGGAAGCAATTAGCAAGTTCCAAACTCATGCAATTAGCAATTATTAATAACTTTTTGGTTCTGCCAGCACCTTTGCATCTGTTGTTTTGTAGTTCTGAGTAGGTTATATGTTGGTGCTATGATTTGAGGCTACTTTTTATAGTTCAAGTTGGGAGGAGGTACTCACCACCCTTTTAGTTTTTGTAGCTTGCATATGGGTTAGCATCAGACTTGCTTGTGCTTTAGTTATATGGTAGATCACTAGGTGATTTTGGTAAATTTTCCCTCTAAAGTGAAACACTACCGATTTCTTTGAGGCTGCAATAGGCATGTTAAACTAAAAGCTATGTATGTATCTTCGCAATGAAAATATGCAGTGATGAATGATATAAGCTAGGTCATCCACATCTCTTTGGTTTCCCATTGTCATGCATCTACTGAAATGTTATCTTACGGAACCTTTTTATTTTATTTTTTGCAGGCAAAGGAAAAGAAGGACGAAGACAAGCCTCCTGCAGATGAGAAGAAATGATGTTGTTACATGCAATTCTCAGCAGTAGCTAATTTCCAAGAAAACTGAAAACACCAATCTCCTGATGTACCCACACTTTGACACCAAGGGAAACTGCAGTTGGCATATGAATGAAGAATCTTAGCAGTTATGACCTTGAATTTTGTTTTGTTCTACTCTTTAATGGATTCAAATCATGTTCTTTTCTTGACCTTATATTTTATTTTAATTGGTAGTTTTAGCATACACAAAAAAAACATACAGAATCACCTTATGTAATGAAAAGGAAGCACCATCAACATGAACAGTAATGTCAATAGGGATCTCCTGAGAAAATTACAAACCAGAAGTACAAGTTAAGGATAAGAAACGTCTCTAGGACAGGCAATTAACAAAATCACCTTGTGTTCAGTTGGTCTTGGTGAGTTTATAGCTACTTGATTGGTCTCATGAGCTTGTTTGGATGCGGTTTCAGTGTGACTCGACTCATGACTCATGAGACATTTAGGAAGCATTGGACGACCACAAATACGTACCAAACGAATAAATGATTTTTGAGTTTGTTAGAATACGAAAATCTTGAAAGTAAAAATAAGTAGTATAAACGTACGTGTAATCAGATTGTGAATTGTGTAAAGGCTTCTTGCCTCTCTTCATTGATTAGAATGATATATATACAACTAGGGTTTTGGATGCTCCTTGGAGCTCAAGATATAAAAAGATAAGATTTTAACGATATACAAGATATGAAATTATCTTAAAAGATATTCTATCCTAATAAGTAGTTGTTTTGAAATGTAAGTCGAAATCGCCCCGTTTTGAATTTGAGTTTTTTATTGAAGAATCCAAAACTTATTAATTTGAGACAAAAGGATAATGATGAACTTATATGCGATCAATTCAATCCATCAAGTCCACCAAAAATCCAATACAACAAAGGGTAAAACTCTTGAACAAATATCTCAATTAAACAAACCCACCTGGAGATTCTACTGTACCAAAAAAAAAAAAGGAAACCCACCTGGAGAATTTAAATAAAAAATGGGGTTAATTTTGAAAAGAGAAACGGGTCCGATTGTCGAGTGTGACGGTGCCATTGGGAAAAGGGGGAATCGTATTATACAAGTAAAAGCGCGGGAGATGGACCTGGGTCGAAGACAGTTACTTTTCAAAACCCAAGAGCCTTGCCCCCAAGACCACCCATTCTTCCTCGCTCTATTCTTCCCGTTTCTTTCGATCGATCCGTCTCTCTCACACTTTCTGCTACACCATTTCCATGGCGTCTCAAGATCCTCGCAACCGCCGGCCTTCTCTCTACCCCACGGTCGATCAATCCAACCCTAACGCCACTCCCACCGCCATCCCTCCCTCCTCTTCTCCTCTCTACCCTCCCATCCCCATGGAAGATCTCGTCGTCAACCACTTCGCCTCTGATCCCCTAAATCAGACTCCCAATTTCACCTCCCCTTCCGCCCCGCCCCTATACCCCTCCCGTGAAGAAACCCTAATTTCCATCCCCGGCGCAATCCTCCACCTGATCGACAACCAGTACAGCGTCGAGCTCGCCTACGGAGTCTTCTCCGTCGTCCGCCTCTGCCAGGGCGACGAGATCGTCGCCGTCCTCGCCCGCGTTTCCGACGACGTCCAGTGGCCGCTCTTGAGCCACGAGGCCGCCGTCAAAGTCGACCATTCTCACTATTTCTTCTCTCTCCCGCCCCCGTCCGATGCCGGATCCGGATCCGGATCGGACTCCGATGACAAGGCAAAGCGGAAGGGGAAAGGGAAGAGGAATCTGGATTCGGATGACGATCCATTGAATTACGGGCTGAGCTTTGCCTCCAAGGGCCAGGAGAGGCTTCTGGAAGAGCTGGATAGGGTTTTGGAGGTGTATTGTGCCTTCTCTGTGCATAAGGTGTCTGTGAGCAAGGGAGAGGTGTTAGATGGTTCCATGGAGAGGGAGATCTCGCCGGAGGAGTTGAAGGCGGAGGGGAAGAGGCATCAGATGGAGGAGAGGTGTGGGGCGTATTGGACGACGTTGGCTCCCAATGTGGAGGATTATAGTGGGAAGGCGGCCAAGCTGATTGCCGGCGGGTCCGGGCAGCTGATCAAGGGGATTCTATGGTGTGGGGATGTCACTGTGGATAGGTTGAAGTGGGGGAATGAGGCTCTCAAGAAGAGGATGACCTCTTCTGATAAGGCTGCTGAGATTAGTCCCAAGACAATGAAGAGGATTAAAAGGTTTGGCTATGTTCTTACTGATTTTGGTGAATGCTCATTTGGTGGTGTTTGAGAATTTGATGGTGTTATGGTTGTCTTTCTATGCTGATCAGTTTGTCCTTGCTAGTAAGATTTGTGAGTATGAATGTGAAAGTATAGCGTTTAATTTCTGTAGGCTTTAGTTGGAGAGTGAATGAGGTCACAAACTTAGTGATGAGCAAATACTGGTATTTGTAAATCCACTTTCTGTTGAACCAGATGAGATGAGTAACTTGACTTAAAACTGGGCACGTTTGGATTAATATGGGGCCTCTTTGTACTTCATCAGGGCAAAGAGGGTGACAAAGACGACGCAGAAAGTTGCTACTGGAGTACTCTCTGGGGTTCTTAAGGTCTCGGGATATGTTATGACTTCATTTGCAAACTCAAAAGCCGGGAAGAAGTTTTTCAACATGCTACCTGGGGAAATTCTGTTGGCCTCCTTGGATGGATTCAGTATGTCTCTCATTTAATTCATTGATTCTCATATCACACACCGGCTTTCAAGTCTCAAGTGTATCTTTACTGTCTTATCCCATTGCACAAGTAATCCAGTTGGTAAACCTCACATGTTGCCAAGCTAGCATATATTTGAGATTTTTATGGTTTTGTAATTGGCAATATACTTGAGTGAAGGAAAACAAACAGTTGCCAATAGAATCTAGAATGTCTGTTGAGATGGTCAATAAGGTCTATACATGATTGCTCAATTGTAGCTACCTTTTATGTTACTAGGCATCTAATATCTCTGAAACTTAAATATCCAACGCTATCAGTATCTTGACTATCTTCTGTGTACACTTATCTGTTTTATACTTTGGTTTGTAATTTGTAATTTTCCCATTTGGCTCGCTAATGGATCTCCTGGCTTGAACAGATAAAATATGTGATGCTGCGGAAGTAGCAGGGAAAAATGTACTGTCAACATCATCTGATGTGACAACTGACCTAGTTACCCACAAGTACTGCACTTGATTGCAATCCTAATCTAGTTCACATTTTGTCCTCAATAGAGTCTTAGTTCAACAACGAGTTGGTTATGTCGTGTTGCAATGTAGGTATGGAGAAGAAGCAGGGAAGGCAACAGACGAAAGCCTGGATGCAGCAGGGCACGCGTTTGGGACAGCATGGGCCGCGTTCAAGATCCGAAAAGCATTAAATCCTAAAAACGCTGTAAAGGCGTCTTCCTTGGCAAAATCTGCTGCTAAATCAGCAGCTGCTGATTACAAAGCCAGAAAAGCCTCCAAGTAACAACTCCTTAGGGCACCTGTGTTAGATAGCAGATTCTGAATACTAGAAACAAGTTCTTGGTTTCTGACACCAACTGGAAATGGGGGACGTCTTTTCTTTCCCAAACACATTACACATTGTTTCAAAAAAGATCAATAGGGAGATTGATTCTCTGTTAGGATTGACACATGGAAATTGTAGTCGTGAAGATCCATTTATACGAGGAGCTTTTCCTATGGGCATCCATATTTCAGCCTTGATTTCTCAAATATTGTGCCATCTGTAGTAGTATCAGTGACTTTTGCCCCCTCTGTTTTTAGACTGCTCAGTAGGGAGAGTGATTTACTCCGTGTAACAATTTGTTTGATTATGAATCAAGATTCTTTATAGTTTATACTATGCGTAGTTTGTTATCGTATGGAATTTGGTCTCTACAACTACATGTAGTGGTAGCTAAGGATAGAAAACAATGGGCAGTTTGTCACTTTGTTGTTTATCGGTGCTACACGATCGCGATTTCAAGTAAAATGGAAAGAAAATTGGAGGGGATTACAAAGACCACAACAATATCTCTAGGTCCAAAAAGTAAAAATACAATGGCCCATGCAGGTCTCGAACCTGCGACCTTCGCGTTATTAGCACGACGCTCTAACCAACTGAGCTAATGGGCCGTTTTGATGAGTTTCTACTGCATGATTATCGGACCTATATTTTATTGCCAAACTTACTATGACTTAATATAATGTGTAGGTTAAGGTTTAATACTTTTTCCCGTCCAGTAGTCGTGTTAAAAATGAATGCCTATGATTTATATATTTTCAATTTCAACCAACTCTAGAAGGGAACCTAAAATCATAAACACTACTCCGATGGTAATAAAAGGATAACGGCTTAGACATCAAATCAAGTATAAGTTACACTCTTCTTTGACTTCAAAACATAGACAAAAAAACCCATATTGTTTGGTGTGAGGGTGACAATTAAATTTTTATTTTCAGATATAATGTAAATGTAAGCATATTAGACGAGATTAGACACTAATGTCAAAATGAATGTAAGAATCGGAATTGGTGCTACTCTTACAAGTTGTCAATTTGAATATTGTCTCCTAGTAATGGTATAGATTGTATTTTTTCCCCCTGATATTTACATTTTCACATTTTAGAAATTATGATATTGGATTAAACAATTTAAACATAATAAATTCAAATGCAATAATTAAATCGATACAATATAATAGAATATGTTAAAAAGTATACATATATAACTATTTGATACTCCCTCCGTTTCATTATAAGTGTCGTTTTAGCACTTAAAATTTGTTTCATAATATGTGTCGTTTTAGGTTTTCAAAGTGATTTAATAGGGGTGAATGATGATAATTTTATTGGAATGTGTATTTGTTGACTAAAGTTGTTCATGCATTGGCCAAACAAATGTAATGAGTGGTAAGATTAAGAAAAAGTTGTAAGTTTTAAAGTGAATGATTGATTTTCTTAAAAACTGTGTTAAGAGTTAAAACGACACTTATTGTGAAACGGAGTGAGTAAGAAGGTAAAAAGATTTATTAATGTATTGTATTTTTTAATGTTTTCAATATGATACAAAGAAATGTTACTTTAATTTATTTTAGACTAAGGGAATCTGAAATCATTAGATGGAGATGAATAGTCAATTATAAATATTTATTTATTCCCTATAAACAAGTCTTCCTATTTAGAAATTGATAGAAACCAATAGACAAGGCATTTACTTTTGCGAAGAGGAAATATATAAAGAGAAAAATCCCACAATAATCCTCTTTTCAATTATCAATTCCAAAAATATACCCCTATCTAATACTATTTCCAAAACTATATCTTTTTATTGAAAATACCAAAACACCCCTATTAAAGAAGTAAGAATAAACACTCATCAATTTAACAACTCTGATCCAAAATACATATTACAAAGAAGCCTTCCAACGCATTCCGGTGACTACCAAAGCACCACCCAATCATCACCAACGCACCACCAACGACAATGATGCCGATCACAAGGTATGTATTGTACACAAAATTTACTCTATATAAATTAAAGTAATACTTAAATAAACTAGACTAAATCTACATAAATCTTATCTACATACATTTAACGTAATAATTTAACATACATAAATTATTCTACATAAAATTTATTATAACAAGATCCTAACAAATATTATGCAATAGTTGCTTAACATTTTTAATTTACATAAAATCTAATCTACATAAAATTAATGTAACAATTAATGTAACACATACACAAAATTACTCTACATAAATTAATGTAATACTTAAATAAACTAGACGAAATCTACATAAATCTCATCTACATACATTTAACGTAACAATTTAACATACATAAATTATTCTACATAAAATCTAGTGTAACAAGATCCTAACAAATATTATGCAACAAAATCTTAACAACTTTAATTTACATAAAATCTAATATACATAAAACTAATGTAACAATTAATGTAACACAAACACAAAATTACTCTACATAAATTAATGTAATACTTAAATAAACTTGACTAAATCTACATAAATCTTATCTACATACATTTAATGTAACAATTTAACCTACATAAATTATTCTACATAAAATTTAATGTAACAAGATCTTAGCAAATATTATGCAACAGAATCTTAACAACTTTCATTTACATAAAATCTAATCTACATAAAATTAATATAACACATACACAAAATTAATCTACATAAATTAATGTAATACTTAAATAAACTAGACTAAGTCTACACAAATCTTATCTACATACATTTAATGTAACAATTTAACCTACATAAACTATTCTACATAAAATTTAATGTAACAAGATCCTAGCAAATATTATGTAACAAAATCTTAACAACTTTAATTTACGTAAAATCTAATCTACATAAAATTAATGTAACACATACACAAAATTAATCTACATAAATTAATGTAATACTTAAATAAACTAGACTAAATCTACATAAATTTTATCTACATACATTTAATGTAACAATTTAACCTACATAAAATATTCTACATAAAATTTAATGTTACAAGATCCTAGCAAATATTATGCAACAGAATCTTAACAAACTTTCATTTACATAAAATCTAATCTACATAATTATTAATGTAACAAACCCTAGAAAAATTAATGTAACATACCAAAGTTGTGAATTGCAGGTATACGCATTTCGACCTAAGAGGTGGAGGGGTGGCCGGCGGGGGGTTGGTGCGGCCGGCGGGAGGGTGGTGGCCGGCGGCAAGGTGGTGGCCGGAGGGAGGGTGGTGGCCGGCGGGAGGATGGTGGCCGGCGTAGATGCGTAGATCTGGGCAAGGCTATGACGGCGGTAAGGATACAACGGTAGGGCGGCGGCCGGCAGGAGGGCGGCGGTAGGGCGGCGGCTGGCGGGAGGATGGTGGCCGGCAGATGGAAGGTGGCCGACGGGAGGAAGATTGCAGGACTGAGAATTACGTAAAAACTGTAGAAGGGAGGTTTGTAAATTTACGTAAATTGGTTCCAGAGGGCAATTTTGTCCAATTTTATGTAATGAGTTATTATTGTCCAATCTATTATCTAGGGGTATATTATTGGAATTCATTAATGAAAATAGGCTATTAGCGTCTTTAACCCATATATAAATAGTTGGTTTCCCAAAATGCATGGAAAATCCAAGGACTACATATAAAGTAGAGGCCGATCACTCCTTCCCTCTGTAACATTTCAAATTCGATTTCTTCGGCAATCATTTCGCTACGTTCAGCGAACGCTTCAACGGCATTGTTCCCCGATTTCGCAGGTACGCCCCCAACCTCCATTCTTCCTCATCTCTCCTCTCGATCTTTCTCTTAAAACAGATCTAGTTGCGCTAGGGTTAAGGTTTCCTCGTTTCAATTCTCATCGTTCATTCTCCTCTCGCGTGCAATTAGGGTTTCCAGGACTCCGATTCGTGATGTGCGATCAGTTTCTTGCCGAATTTACAGCTTTCGATGGTGTCTAATTGAAGACCGAGGCGCCGGACTGTCGAAATATTCGAATTAACGAAAGAATTGCTGGTTGAGGTTGGCAATTGTTGATCAGGTCTTCTTCTGGTGAAGATCTGAGGGAGAAAGCGAAAGGTTAAGAGAAGATGAGCGCTTCCAGGTTCATCAAATGTGTCACTGTTGGTGACGGTGCCGTTGGCAAGACTTGCTTGCTCATTTCCTACACCAGCAACACTTTCCCTACGGTGAGAAAGACTCTTCTTTTCCTTGAAAATTTTCCTTTAGATTTTGCCCAGATTTGTGGTGAAATTTGGCTGGTGTATTTATGGTATGGTTCTACTTTGAATTCTCTTTCCTGCGATATTGCATTTCTTGTTCTTTTTTTGAATTCAAATTGCTGTTCTGGTAAAGACGTTTTTGGAATTTTCAAATTGTTGCGTTTCAGGTTTATCCTTGCAGACAGGGAAAGTTATTTTGAAATATGGCTTGCATTGTCAAAGTTGCTTGGTTTTAAGGAAACGTATTGCAAGTTATCTTTGTAAATAAACCTCATTCTGGTTTTAAATTCAGCTACGTAGTAATTCTCTGTATGCTTGAAATCTACTCCGCTACATAGTTGCATATCACTAGTTCATCTATGAACAGTTTAAAACAAGTGTTGTTATACTGTTCTATTAGCAAGAGTGCAAGACAATATTTTACATTTATCCTTTAAAGATTAAGCTTCTGAAATGTATTGCATCACGGTAAACTTTGAGTTCTGCTTTCTTGGAGCATTCATGGTGGAGAAACTCGTCTCGTATTACTTTCTAATAAAAAAACAAAAATAATTCGTGTTTGACATTTTCAGAGTGAAGTTTCTTATTTTCCAGTAAAAGTCCCTACAATTGACTTTCATATGACATTCTAAAAAAATTGGGGATTTGTATAGAAAATCAAAATGGGGATTTGTATAGAAAATCTTTTCCTGTCCCTTCAGAATAAGTTCAAACCATCAGGAGTGTTGTGAAGTTGTAAAACAGGTGTGTTATACCAGGCTTCTTAGGTGCTTTTTCACCTTCTTGATCCTGAATTGGTTCTTTCTCTTATCACCACAGGATTACGTGCCTACTGTGTTTGACAATTTCAGTGCAAATGTGGTTGTCAATGGTGCCACAGTTAATCTTGGCTTATGGGATACTGCAGGTTTCGACTTCATGCACTTATATCCATTTGCTTGCGCGCTTGCTAAGTCCACTTCCATTGGCTCTGATATTTTGTTTGCTAAACAGGACAAGAGGATTATAACAGATTAAGACCTCTGAGTTATCGTGGTGCTGATGTTTTCATTCTAGCTTTCTCTCTGATTAGCAAGGCTAGTTTTGAAAATGTTACCAAGAAGGTATGTATTGCTCAGTTATTAATCTTCTGCTTCAGCTGAATGGGTCGGTCAATCTTTATTCTTGATCCTACTTGTCCTTTTTCCTGATTATTATTATTATCTGGATTCAATTTTTCAGTGGATTCCAGAGTTGAAACATTATGCGCCTGGTGTCCCTATTGTTCTTGTTGGAACGAAAATTGGTTAGATTTTCTATTGGTTCTATTCATTTCTTTTGTTGCTATAGTTGTCATTACTGCTTAAAAGTGTCACGGGTGAGTAGTTTATTCCAAGTTGTTTTAAACTTGAGTTACCCAGCATGTTACCATTACTATAAATGATATAATGTTATTGCCCAACCAGATTTATTGGCATATTGTAAAGAGAGAAAAAAGTTATATTTCATCACTTTGTTCAAGTGAATATACAATTTAGAATCTGAGTGGTATAATTGTTAAGAGTTGGCCCAATGGTTTTAATGTGCTCTCCTCAGATCTTCGAGACGACAAACAATTCTTCATAGACCATCCTGGTGCTGTGCCAATTACGGCAGCTCAGGTGAAATAATCTTTCACTGGACATTTTTTCCAGTTTTGCTCTGAATCCAACTTGGTAACTTTAATTAATTGGCATGTGAACGTTAAATCTTACAATTTAGGGAGATGAATTGAAGAGGCAAATTGGTGCACCTGCTTACGTTGAGTGTAGTGCGAAATCACAGCAGGTATTTTGTGATAGTTGTTTTAGCCTTGGAACTTTGCTGATCATAGTTGTCATTTTATAAAACATTTTGCAAAGCAGTTGCCGATGGATTATAATGATTGTTTAGAAAATTTTATTTATATTCATTTTTCTCTAGTATCTGTACCCATTGGTTTCCATAAAGGCCGGCAAACTTTACTGAAACTAGAGAATTTTCTTAGAATACTGAAACTCTTAAAAGGTGTCGAGAGGCACAATGACAATTTATTATTGCAGAGAGGTGGGATTTTTATATGCCAATGCTGTTCTTGCTTTAACATGCTATTTGATCCGAGACTTTGATGGTTTGTGTGTAGAATGTCAAGTCAGTATTCGACGAGGCGATTAAGGTTGTTCTCCAACCGCCAAAGCAGAAGAAAAAGAAGTCAATGACACAGAAAGCTTGCTCTATATTGTAATCCAGAAAACTGTGTAAAGTGGAGAAGATTTCTTTTACATTATCCTTGAGCAAATGTACTAGGTCTGTATCAGACATCAGGTGTTTTTTCTTTTGGTCTTTTCTTGGAATCTCACTTTTGTTGTATTTGTTGTCGACTTATTAGTGATTATATTTCTCCTTAATTAATCAAGATGATATATCCAAGGAAAACGACCTCAATGTGCAGTTGAGTTATTTGTTTTCCTGCAGTCTGCTTTGTAATGATTGCATGGTCGTGTTCTCATGTTGTGTATAGTTTTGCATTGTCATCCATGTTTTCATGTAGTTCTGGAAAAAATTCTCAGACCATCGATACATGCAGCGTCTCCAAAGTGGAATTTTAAACAATGTTCATAAATTTTCTACATACTTTCTAGATACCATTTAAATTTTATGCATATATTAAAAGATCTTATTTCTATTCAACCAAAAAAAATGGTCTTATATCTAGAATCTCAAATATTTTTCTGACTTAACTTTTTAGCTTTTATCATTCACGTTTTAACTTTTAGCCATCCGGCCAATTTTGTTTACATGTTATGATTGATTCTAAATTGCCATTTTATGAATGTCTCATTTTGTTTACAGGAGACATTAATGTCTCATTTTTTAAAAAACTTTTATTTAAAAATTCTAACTTGTTTTTGTACTAGAGGTAGTAAAGAAAATTAAAATCACACCAAAAGCAGTAACAGAAGTTTGAAATTGTACCAGAAACAAATAGAGAAATTTGAAGAATTGTGAACGGTAGGCAATATCACTGTTCTTTTTGTTTGGACATCTTTCTCCTGATATCAATTCCACACAATTGAGTCTCAAAATTCTTTTGTAAATCTCTGTAGCTCAATATCTATTAGCAACCACTCCAAAATGTAAAATGTACGTATCAAGACTGGGTAACCAAATGATACTGCAATCTTTCCAAAGTAAAGTGTACTGTGTCAAGATTGACTCTCAATGCCAGAGTGAACACAGACTTCTCTATATAACGTGATACAGCATTATTAATTGTCAGTTTTTCACCCTTGCATCTACAATCTGTTGCTTAAAACACAACAAAACCAGCAAAATAAAAGTGAAAAGGAAATCTCCTGTGCAAAAATCTACTATTGTAGCAACAATTAGTGATATACTGATACACAAATTATTCTAGATTGAAACACCCGCCACTCTGGAAATTTGTTTCCAGTCATGAAACACAAGGCCTAGAATCAGCCAGGCTCTGTTTTGTTGTTGATTTTAGACCTTGAGGGGCTCATACTTGTCGCTCACAGAACCACCCTTTTGTTTCTGAAACCGAATATAACGCAGTGTACTGGCAAAGAAACCGTCAGCTGCAGGGTCAGTTGTGTTATTATCACTCTGAATCTCGGTTGTGATTAATTCAATTAAGTCTTGGATGGTGTCCACTGTGATCTGTGCATTTCCCTTCTCGAAGAAGTAGAGATACCTAAGAATTCAATGAAACAAATATCAGTTTGGGTACTGGTATCAGTAAGGATATCAAAAATCTAGTTATGAGTGATATCAAAATATCAGGTATGTGTATGAGTAATAGATCTGATGCAAACTAATTTCATGGAAACATCACACTGATCTCAACATCCCACATACCAAACAGCCAATATTAGTTTCATATCGACATTAGAATATACCCTACACTACACATGATTACAAGTCATTGGCTGAGAAAAATAGCTTACTTGTTGAGAATTTCGATGAAGAGAATAACCGACCCACTGCTGCCACGTGTTGCATTAGACATCTGTTGAGCTGCATTCGCAATTTTAAGAGCCCGTTTTAAGCAAAGAAGTACCCTGCAGAAAGTTGGGAAATGTCAAACAAGCATATAAAATAGTGAAGTTCCACTGCAAATTTACATAAGAAATTTCATTGCATGTAGGCTTTTTTTGTCCCCCTCCGATCTTCACCAGAAGACCTTACTCATCCACAATATTCAAAATCATCAATTAATGTCTCATACTCTCATCTCATCCACATCAACTTGAAATCTATTCTCCCCCTCCCAGCACCTCACATCAAAAAAATATGAGTATTCTGCATGTGAACTCAATATTTTTTATTCAACTTTATACGGAGAGAAATGTGAGAATTTTTTTTTTAAAATAAAAAATCAAGATTCGTATCTTGCAGCTTTTGCTGCAAGATTAAGGTTTATATATTGATGGCCATAGATTTTTGCTTCACAAGAGAAAAAACAACTCAAACGCCTGATCCTGCAAAGAGGTGCACATGGGGTAGATGCATGGACCAAAACAAAGACAGCACGACTCAATCCTTGACAAAGCAGAAACATGGAAGGAGAAAGGAGCAAAATGAAATGAGAAATTATATCACATGGGAAGGGCTGATATCAACATACCTCTCTCCATCCCTTGGCCCATCTGGATTATCAGCCCAGAACAGATGAGAGCACGCGTAAACAGCTCTACACTGGTCAGGCTTCTTCAAAAGCTTTGCAGAATACTGCACAAATTACACGAATGACGGGATCAAAGAACAACTTCAGAGGTTCGTATACCAACAGTTATACCAAGATACTGAGACTATTATTACCCCAGTTGCTTTGTGAGTAAGAGCCTCCCTATTCTCAACACCAAATACAAGTATACGTTGAAGAGTGCCTATTATCAGGTACAAAGAAGTCACTTGTGCTCTGGAATCCTACGATGGCAAACAGGAAAAGGGTAAGAAACAAGCACAAAGGTAATTACATTCAAATAATAACTTATGAAATGAATACCGATATTTCTTCTTCATATAATATATACGCCTGGGTGAAAAATTCATAGGCAACAGGTTCAAGATCGCAAGAATTTGCAGCCTACAAAACAGACATGGGATCAATTATCAAATGCCGCTAGCAAGATAAATTCTGATGTAGAATCGCAGGTCACGATAATATACCTCAGCACATAACAGGTACAGTCTTAATGATAGTTCTGGAGCTGGAACGCTTGAAAGATGCTCAATGATCTTGCAAAGAGATCAAACATAAGACAAATGGATTAATTACTTTGCTGCAAACGCTTCTAGAATCACAAAGACTATATGTTCTCTTTTTCCATAGCTAGGGCTCTGCCTCCATCAGTGTTTTTCACATTAAGGAAACTATATAACAATAAGCTGACTGTATTCCTTTGTAAGAAATGTAAAATGGGAAATAGAGATTTGACAACCAATTTTGAAAAATACAAGGTGATAATTTTGAGAAATATTTAGAGATTAGAAGCTGTATAGAAGGGATTAAAGATTCGCAAAACAACACCGTGATAATTGTAGTAAATAAAGAATGAAAAGACTGTTCCTGACAACAAGAGAGAAATGTTCAGATATGTCCTTTGCACTATTTTCTTCTTTTCAACAACAATTACACGTATTTCTCATCTCTGCATATACAACTCTTACATGGTAAGTTACAAGGAAATTTGAAGGAGGCACAATGGAGGGAGTGAAATTTCATGTAAGGATGAAACAAAGGGGGGAAAATGAAGAATATAGATGACATGTAAGGGATAAAAGGGGAGGAAAGAAGGAAGTGTAACATTGACCTTCACACCCAATCAAAATCGCTAGAGATGCTATCCAATAATACTTTCAACTTTTATCAATGTTTTGTTTTCTACATTACCCCATGAAAAAGTTCCATGATATCAAATAATCCCATCAACTTTTGTCAACGTTTTCTAAATTACTACATGAAAAATTCCAACAAGCAGGAGGAATTAGAACTACTTCAGTAAAAGTTACCTGATTTAGTAGCTGAAAAATCTTCGTTAACATATCCACAGTTTCTTCTCCAATTTCATCTTTCTCTGGGCTTTTGAGCATCCTTACCAGCTTCAAATAAAAAAGTAAAGGGAACAAAACATAGTCATTATTTTGAAATGTCATAGAAGAAATTTTAAGGTAAAAGTTGTATTAGAGGAGAATCACAAGATAACATGTTCCTTCAACTTCAAATGAACGAAGAAAAGCCCTACTTTTAAGCCTACTTGTATGCATGCCACTATAACATAATGCTTGTACATAGTAAGCTTATGGTAACAAATTGATGAAGATATGAACTTCATTCATGACATCATTTGTTATTCAATTTTCTTGTAATAAGAATATTTCATTTAATACAAAAAGAACCATTTCAGCTATTAATGTAAAAACTATCACGTTAATAGCAAACTGAAACAGTTAAAGTTATGCGCAGACATCTTATTCAGATCATTTTCATGCATGGAAATGAGTTTATTTGTGCATATGCATGAGAGGTTGAGAGAGATATTAGACCTTAAGAGAGGAAAAAACAAGAGGAGGGACAGTAAATTTAAGCCGCCTTAGCCCACCAGCTAAAATATGCCTTTGCACAATAGTTATGATCTGCAACTCGAAAAAAAGAGCAATCATCAGCAAGTAATAAGAAGTAATGAAATTACACTTGGAATACAACTGGCAATAATTAACTGAGCCATTCAAGAATCTTAACTCCATCCATTTCGCTGCTCGTCACCAACAGGACAATGGGCACAAAAACCAAAAGAAAATGGCATACTAGTTACTAGAACCCTCAAAAACGAAGGCAAAAGAGAGTTCCATACTAGGCCCATACATACTTTCCACTTTCTAAAAATAAATATGTTTATCAATCATAAGAACAACAAGAGAAAATATAGGTTTCAAATTTGAAATCTAAAATAATACCACATAAAAAATCCAACAAGATCATCAACTAGCATCCCAACAGTAAGAACATAGAGGAGGCAACAAAAGTCCAAAGAAATCTGCAGCAATGGATAAAATTATTCTTAAAGCACTCCAGCCATTTTCACTTTTGGAATTTCCCAGATTACTGTTTATTTCCAGTTTATCCAACCTCTTTTTTTACTAAACACAATGCGACTAAGAAACCATACAGGGATGAGGTGCATAAGACAATCAGATGCACAACAAATACTTATAAATATGCCAAAAATCTGTGTAGTAGTCAATATAAAGACATCATTATGATTTAATTTCCTTGAAGAGTATTACAGCACCTTAAACATCTCCTTTGGATCTTCATTATGAAGCATTTGTATCAGGCGGGCAACAGAATTCTGCTCCTCCTTGAAGTCCTCTTCATCAACCTAGTAGTGCGAAGAAGATGAGCTGTTAGGAATTCTAATCATAGATTTGTGCAATCGTATCAAGGAACATTTAGTTCTTCCACAGCTGTTCTAAGCAGTAGATATCTCCTTTCACCAGAACCCTGCTGATTCCTCCACCACACATGCCTACCCGAATTTAGGCTGCAGTTGAAATTTAGAGTTAAAAGAAAATGTGCTTCAGTTTGTCAGTTTACCTCATCCTCCTCACTTCCATCTATATCCTTGATGAGCCCCTTAATCAACTCAAACAGTGCTTCCACCTACAACAGAAACCAATTAATAGTCATTGCAATGCAATAATATAAAAATAAATAAACCCAAATAAACTGTATACCTTATCACTCGTAGAAACTTGAGTGTTGTTTTTCATGATGCTTTTAATAATAATGGTTGCCATCACTTTCTTTGTCGCACTATCAAGGTATTCTATCACATGAGAGTAATTGGTGAGCTTCAATGCTGTCATTACGTTATTGTACTTGTCCAATGGAGCACTTAAAAGAGTGACTATCTGCTTAAATGCTTTGCTGTCATCAACTTTATTCATTAGAGATAACCTTTTCACACAAGATCCCTGATAGACAGAAAACAAAACAAGGACAACCTTAAAACGAACCCCAAATATACTCATCATTTTAACTTGAAAAGTGAACATACCAAACAAAGAAACAAAATAAAGAAAGCATGTTTACAATATAAGAAAAAAGAAGAAGATGAAAACGGAGTAATCTGTTTGGGGATTGAAATATTAGATTTTTTTGAGCTAGCAAAACATTACATTAGAATTTGGAAGTATATTCATTATTGTAAACTTGATTCCTGAATAACTATAAAAGGCACACCTGATCTAGACCATTCCCATTTGCTATAGCAGCTATAGCATGTCATTTAAATTTGAAATGGTAACTATTATCGTCAAATGGTCATGTTAACCAGCACTGTGTATTCAGTGACTTATTTTGTTTATTCGTTGAGAAAATCATAGTTAACTAGATGTAAATTTTCAACTCTATATTCAGTGTCTACCAGTCCTAATCAGTTGCAATACATAGTGCTAAGTTTTATAAGATACAAAACATTTTCCTGTACACATCTCAAGTGCAAATTTGAGGCTCAAGAAAAATTCATGCAGAAGAGTGCCACATCAGTAGCCAAAACAAGTCTTATTTCAGTGAATATAAAGTAGGCATGTATTATGCAAGTTCTTATAGAAATTTGAGACTGACATATTCTGTGTCATAAAGTATTAAGTTTAAACCTAGTGGTAACAAACTTCAGTCAACAAGCGCAGGAACAGCATAGAGATACAGCAGTCAAAGATAGAAATAGGATGAAGACAACATACCAGAACTTGATCTGCATAATCAAGCCGCTCAGGGTATACATGTAGTGTAAAGGTAAGAAGAGAGGAATATAGAGTTACAACCCCAAAAGCAGGCATGTCAACCTGAGCTTCCACGACCTGGAAGTGGCATCAATGTAAAAACCATTTAATCATACATGATAGAATGCTCACGGTAACCTTCATGCATATTTGAAGCAGACAAGATCATGATATGGTCCCACGGAAACCAGCAGGCTCATGAGCTAGAACATGCAACCTAGTCAAACTGGTGGTTTCATAATCTATTGCATGTATGGAAAGAAACTTCTGATGCATTCAATCCAAAAAACGATTAATCATTCTCCAATCTGATTAACTGGATATTGATGAATCAAAATCCTTTTTAAACTTCATTAGGTTGAAGAAATGAGTTAACTACTATCATTTTTATTAGCTCCACTAATCGGGTTATCCATATGATACATACTATATTGTTGCTTACCTTCCCAATAGAATTATTTAACTTTGAAAATGCATCCACTTGCAAGAATTCAGGTAAGGCCTGTATGAAAACAAGGCAAAACAAATTAGTACGCAATTGATTCAAATCCAAGAAGCACCATGACCAAGAACAAGTAGCTCACTTCTGTGCTAGAGGCAGCATAATTAGACAGCCGTTCCATCAGAGAAGACAGTACTGTTTTGATGTCAACGGATGGCTGGAAAAATGACAAAAAAACATATTAGTTACCATTATCAGTACAATTTTCAGACTATGATGCACATTAAAGAAAGAGGCTATGAGTGCTAATATGCGACACTTCAGATTCCATCCTTACTCTGCTTGTCCATATTTAAGGCCTCAACTAGATGCAATTTCATCTCAAGATAATCAATATTGAAACTCCAGCCCACACCATGATAACCCAGTAGGGACAACCCTAAAATTCACACTAATTCAGTAATTTCACCCATGACAATTATAATAAGTACTCGATAGATGCTTATAAATTTTCTTGAAACAGAAGATAGATAAAATCAGTCAGTAGAAACCAAAGAAGACGTACATGGTTTTTTTAACATGAAATCTAGATATTTATATACCAGAAATTTGATATATCAAGAAGATATACAAATTCAAATGCAACGTCACGGCCTTGTGTAGGGTTTATGAGAGAGACAGAGAATTATGAGAAGATCAAAGGAAATATCAACCTGAAGTTGGGGAAACGCGCCCAACAAAATGTCCAAAGTTTGCAAGTGGTACTCATCCGGAAAGACTTGAATGACGCAATCCATCAAATAGAACTGTGCAAGCTCATCTTTACAGTTGACAACCTGCAATTGAAAGTTAAAAGTTATATTTACAAGCAAATCAGCAGCATCTGGATTACAGATGAAAGATCAGTAAGCTCTTGACTGTCTATACTAGAAACTACAAATCTGTATGGGTCTAGGAACTGGTCTAATACATCTTCTGTCATCAACTATTACAAGAAGTGTGCGTGTTTTCTATGTTTGTCAAGAAAATATCTCCTTAGAATAAAAAAGGACAGAAAGATGTAATTAGGAATTCTCTAAAATTTTCTTATACTTGGCTTAGCCACTTTTAAGGGATCCTTCTGCTGGTAAAATGCAATAATAGCATAATAGCTCGTTGGAATTGGCATTGGCATGTTGGTTGTGTTCATTGTGGTCATTGTGCAATGGTGTGTTCTTGCATTCGTAACATCAGAAATACTGCCAAGAGAAGTCTATAATACCTGTTCCAAAACTCGGGGGAGAACTGTATCTCTGTACAGGTTAAGGTCGACACCCTCTATCTGACTCAGGATATGTAGATTTTTTCCAACCTGAAAATGAATTATTAAGAATAAAAGCAGTAGGCCTCATAAGTGTCTACTAGCCACCATTGCTCAGCCGAAGTGATATTAATCAGTTTCAGGGCAGCAATATTACAAGATCACGGAGTTCGCTCCTTTCTTTTTCCTTTTTGTCCTTGTCACGAGCAGGTCCCTGCAGACCAGAAAGTCCGATTGCAAGCCTCAACTCAGGGTCAGCAAAGAGTATGAATCATTGACAAGCACTATAACCTGCATGGCCACAAAGCATGCCCTGATGACTAACTATTGCCTTTATGACATGCAAGGATACCATCACACGAGGGGACAGGTCTACTATCTAAGATGGCCAAGTCCTAAGAGTAAAACATGCATGCTGGGAATAATATTGTTCCCTGACCAATTTGAACTATAGAGCACGGTAATTTGGTTATTTTTATAGGTATTTAATCTTTCATCTTTCTGTAAAATAATCTCTACTAGCATTCATTGTAAAATCTTTTCCTTAAGATATAAATGAATTACTTCTGCTTTCATGCAATGTCAAATCGTCAGGACGCTGAAATAATCAATCATGGGGAATTAAAGCAATTTCTCAATGAGACTATCATTCTATATAATGGCAGCCATTGACACACTAGCATGAACTACACAAAAGAGAACGCTTATGCAAAGTTCACTTTTCAAGAAAGTTCAGTGGGGACGCAGAATAAAAAACGAATCAACCTTGTTCTCCATAAATGGTCTTAAGATAAAAATTATTCATAACAGAAAAGTTTAAAACAAAACGAAAAGAAAAGTCTTAAATCATATAGGAACACAATCAAAGTCCGTAACCTTTTTGCTTACATTTAGATTCCTGACCATAAGTATTTCAAAGTAATCTCAACCCTATATTTGATCAGTTCCATCTCTAAATGCTAGTGTTCCATTTTTGCCGCTTACCTTTACCCTGTATTTCTATTTTTGTCTCTTAAACACCTTTGTCTGTATTTCATCCAGCACCTAGAATTTTCACCCTTTTTCATTTTGATAATTCCCCCACTTAAGCATAAGGACTAATGTGAAGCAAATACGTCATGTTTAGGATTGATTTAAGTCAAAATAAAGTTGTAAGTACAAAAATGAACATGGGCAATAGGTTAAGAACTACAAACATGCAACTCACCCATCATAAAATTCATATTTTACCATCAATATCTAGGTTTTACAATCACAAAACTTCAGAAGCCAACCAAGCAAGAAATGTTTTCAATAGCCAAACCCACCTGATACTGCATTCGGACCCAGAGCTTATTCATCTCGGTAAAATTTTGGATTACAAACTCCACAGAATCCATTACAGTATTATCATCCCTGTGTAAGACCAAAAAGGGCAGAAAAATATCAATTTAGGCTCAGAAACGCAACAGTATTGCATATCACCAATAACTGATATAAGTAGAAAAAGAAATGGCAAATGGCAAATTTTCAAGGTGATACGTTTAACTCAATTAATTACAGTATCACAAATGCTAATTCCTTTTACATATGGTATATATTAAGGAAATTATTCCATTAAGGGACATGTGCTTGAGGATGGGATAATGACTGTCCGAGACCAAGGTTAAGAACGCTAGACCAGCAAGGAGGTATGCAGTGTGGGCAAGTGAAAAATTCCATTTAAATCAGGAAGAGACTACATATTGCACTTTGATGCACTTACTTGCTTTCCTTTTAAAAAAGCAAAAGATATCAAATTTCTTGTAGTTAATTGAGCCACGTGAATCTAATACTTAAGCAACTGTACTGTTGAAATTCCTTGTAAAATGGCATGCTTGAAGTTCAAAGAAAAATCTAGAAAGATGAGCAAAATTATTACACAAAATGTAACATAAGAAGGAAAAAAACATCAAGTGTCACTACCTAGGAATGTAGGAGCAACTGAGCAAATGATCATCAACAACATACAAGCAAGCTAGTAAGTTTAGATACAATGCTTAGCGTATGACCCCAATAGAATCCCTTGACATCAAACAAATGGTCTAATAAGATAATTAATCAAAGAAGGAAATAAGTAATTTAGAAACGTGAAAAAGAATTGCAGAGTATATAACAGACATCAAATCATCACTAGGGCACTAAAATCTCACCCTTGATACTCAGAGCCAATATCAGGTAATTTATCTCTGCTGATTTGACAAAGGTAACTCCTTAAGAACAGCCCACGCAAAGGATGTTGGATTCCACGACACAACTCTACAAGATCCTTAAGAATATCTTTGGCAGGACCCTCCTTTGATTTAATGTATACAGATCCTACTGTACATAGGAGATACCTGGAAACATAATTAAGAACAACACGAAAAACCATATGAAAAACATAACAGCCACAGGACAGTATCCATATATGTAGAAACATCCAACCGATGCATCACATAAATCACAGAATTGTAACACCAATACGAAAAAACGCACTAAATCTTTGAAAAGCCAAGAAGCCTGCAAACTCTGAAAGTGTGCCAGGATAGCTGCTGATAACACAAAATCAGAACCTCCACCCATTCAGCTTAATAAGGATTTAGTGTATTCAGGAGATACTAGAGGATGTCCTCATCATAGTAATAAATTGATAATTATTTGTCATCACCAGCTTGAATTTCATATCAAAAAGGTTGTTGTTCGATCATTTGTACTTTAAGCAATCCCAAATTTCAATGACTATACGAAGTGTAATTCCAAGATATAAGCGCACTATAGCAAATCAAAATCTGATCAATATTGAAGAATCAATGAGCCATTAGCACGTTATTCAAGTAGAACAACTTACAATCTAGGCAAGATGTTGCCTGCATGCTGCACGAGCTCATAGAGCTCCACAACCGAACTACCCCGTCGAGTCTCTTCCGAAAAAAACATCTCTAGCCTCCTCAACTCATCAAAAGCCCGCATATCTTAGAAATTCAAACAAGATCACACTAAATCAACGCCGAGAATGAATGCAATTGCAATGCTAAAACAGGGATCGGGGACAGACTTACATAGTTCATAGTATTTGTGAGGGGAAAGCTTGGAAGTGCGTAGCTCGGCTAGCATCTGAGCAGAGTACTTGAGAGCGTCTTTCAGATTATTCGAATCCTGCAAAACAATTGAGGAGAGAGCGTGATCGGTGAAAAATTAGGGTTTCGGGGGGGAATTGGGGATTTAGTGAAATTTAGACGGTGATGGGGGGATACCAGAGCGCGATGCATGTGAAAGGCGTTCTGTTGAAGGCCGGTGATCCCGGAGGAGAGCCATTTCTCCTCGTCGTCGACCCCGCCGCCTTGGATCATCTTCTCCGCCAGTTCGTCTGAGCTCTTCTCCGTCCGAAGCTTTGACTTGGCGTCCACGGTTGAGCAGTCCACACCTGCTCTCGTCTGCCTGTCAGTCACGGATCCGGAACTGGATTTGTGGTTGGATCTGGTGGGGGTTGGCCTCCGCTGATTTGATCTTCTTCTTGAATCTTGACTTCCACTATCGGTTATTGAGCGAACAGTCAGTAACGCTCGTTTTCATGAGTCGCGCTCGGCCCGGGTGTATAATTTCCACATGGGCCGGTTTCGGCCGAGAAATTCAAATTATAAAGATTACCATCTTTTAAATACTTATTTTTATACAAAGTTATCCTTTAAATTAATATTTATATCAAACCATCCACTAAAAAGAATAAATCTCGTCCACTTAATCACATGAAGGGACAAGATCATGCACATGTGTAAAAATCATTTTTTAACCTTCGTGTATGCAAAATGTAATAAAATTAATGTATATTTTCACTTAACATAAATGTATGTTTTCAATTAATATGAATGTTCATGCCCCTAATTGCATTGTGCATGGTTTTCCATATATGAGTGTGTAATAAGCATGCAAAATGTGACTAGAATGACTGTGTATTTCTACTTAAGTTGATTGTGTCTTTTCACGTGATATGATTGTGCATTTTAGGTTAATATGAATGTGCATATTTTGTAGCGCATTGTGTGTGATTTTCATATGAATGTGCAAAATGTGACGAAAATGATTGTGTATTTTCATTTAATTTGACTGTGCTTTTTCATATGTCATGACTGTGCCTTTAAGATTGAAATGAATGTGCATGCTTTAAAATCTAAATTGCATTGTGTGTGATTTTTCATGTGAATGTGTAATGAAAGTACAAAATGTGACGAGAAATTCGAGCTAAAGTCCTGGATCACAATAAAGAAGATAAGAATTTACTTCCTTCGGTGAATAACCGGCCTAAAGTCGTGCCAAATCAAAAATAAATCCCTAATTACACAACCAGTATAGTTGGTAATTTTGGGTTTGAACCAAATGAATTTGGACGTCTAGCTTAATACTTTTATCAACCAAAGTAACAAGTAAAAGAAGAGTTTTAAGATTATCTGAGGCCAAGTAAACAATCGCAATGAAACAAATAAGATGGGTTTTTCAATCAGTGAATTAAACAAGTTCATCCACTTTGATAAGTTTGTTTGATCATTGGTTTCCAATAAATTCCATTTTATTCATATGGTTAATTCTTATCTTGTTCATAAAAAATCGCAAGTGTACGGGCCATGCAATTCTTAATATTGAATAAAACAATAAAAACAATACTGGCATGAAGAACAAGGATAATTTAGATACATACAAATATAATCACAACGAAATAATAATAAAGGCATGCAATTATTTCTCTTCACAATGAATCTAAGCCTATGAGTCCTAGAACATCAAGATGCTACAAAGATCAGGTTTTGCTACGAGAAAACCTAGATCTAGCAATATAGCACGATCAATTCTAATTCGGTGATCAAGCTAATAGAAAACAATTAATATTCATAAGCAACTAAGCACCAATGAAATAATATTAACCAAAGGATAAAAAGATATATAAAAATCTCACAAACTTTCAAATCAAAGCTTCAATATCTTGACTAACTCTAAAAGATTGAGCTCTCCATAACTCTTCTAAACACTAAAGTTATGACCAAAGATATAAAAATAAAATACAGCTCTAACCTTATATATACAGCTTCATCACCTGGCTAGCGATCTTGAAACGCCTCCCTACTCTCTCTAGGCTCTTGTATTGGGGCATTGTCTCAGATAACACCTGTCCGCTCTGTCACAACGCCCCGGAAACGAAAGATCACATTTGGAACCGTTGTTCTTTCACCAATTCAGTCTTGCAGATCGTTAACGGCTGGCTCGGTATTGGCATCATCTTCCCCGACCTTGATTCATGGTTGAGCTGGCTGTCCAACTCCACTGGCAACAAGAATTCCCTTGTTTATCAACTACGGTGCAACTCAATCACCACTTTTGTGTACTTCATTTGGAAAATCATAAATGGGGTCGTCCATTAAAGTAGTACCGCTGATGTTGAGTCCTGCAGACAGCTGATCATCCAATCACTGAAGGAAAATATTCATGCGAATTGGAAGAAGAACAACGGCCACCTCACCTATTGGAGAAGCATCTCAGGGACCTAACTGCTGGAGTGCCGCTTTTGTTCTTTCTCTTTTGGTTGCTCCTGTTTCATTAGGTTCCCTTTTGCTGTATTTTGTGTTGGCAAACTAGTGCTTCTCCTGGACCCATTTTTTTGGATGTAAATTCTTTCCCCCCCTTAATATATTCCCACAGTAATTTTTCCAAAAATAAAATAAAATAAATCATTCGAAAAGAAAAGAAAATAATAATAATATCTAACATATGTGAACGGAAATTGGCGCCGTCATAAAACGATCCACCGCACGCGTGACCACATCACCGCGCTTGCGGATACGCCGACCTTAGAGATCCTCAATAGCTTCTACCGCACACTCAGCAAGAGCCACCGCGCGTGACCTTTAGTCTTCCGCGTCCGCGACTCTCCTTTCGCGCTCGCGGATCTTCGATCAGCAGAATGTAGCTCATGGACTTTAATCTTCTATATATACTTACTCTCATAAGCTTCTGATATTATAATTTCGCACTCTAACTAACCTAATGCACTCAAAAGTCTACTAAAATGTCCTTGTTACACTAAACATAATGCAGTGTATACGTGAATCACAATGTAAGGAGGAAAGTGACACCTAAGATTTATGATTATAGTAGATTAGCTAGATAGAGGGGAAATTCGAAATCTAGACCTATAATGGTGAGTAGTATGGATCATGAACGGAATCAACAACACTGTGGAAGGGTTCGACTAGACATACATCAACGACCGACAAGTTGGCCATAGATAGCCATGATTTTGAGAAAAATGTTAAAGGAAGAAGAGGATTATTTTAAATTTAGACTATTTTAAATTTATTTATTATTTATAAATGTATTTAAATATTACATGTAAGTGACATGATAAAATTAAGATGTCATGATTTGTGACATATGTACATAAATGATATGACATGATTTAAGTGACATGTGATAAAATATATATGAGATGACTTAATATAGAAACGACTTATCAAAAAAGAAGCTGAGGCCAATGACACAATAAGATGACTCCAAAACTTACCTTTTCATTTATACACTAGATTTCACTAACCTTCCAATTAATTTTGAGAAATTTTGAGTCGTACGCTTTGAGTGATCTCCTCCCTTTCGTGTCACTCTAACCACCACAATCACAATAGTTGGCTCCTCTTTCTATGGTTGACTAGCTTATACATTGAAGGGATCATTAAGGGTGAAAATAACAAATTAACGGGTAAATTTGTCTTCATTTGCACTATTCATTTTGGTTTCATTGATCAAATCTCTCTTTCTTTCTCGCTCTTCCATCTCTCTACGATTCAGACAATTTTTGTTTCGGGCATCACAAAAGAAAGGTAATTCCAACGTTATTTTTATCATCCATTTCTTAATTTATTCATATAGATCGATTGAGCTGGGTTCGCCTACGAAGGTGAAAACTTTTCAAATCAATCTAGGGTTTTCCTTGTAGGTGAAATATATTGTGTTAAACTCTTTATGCTTCCTACTTGTAATCTGGGTTGTATTTACTCTACTTCACATTATATGATCTTCCCCATTGACAAAAAGAAAATGTATATGATCCTCCCCTTGGATCCTTTGACCAATTGTTTTTTTATTATTTACAATTAATTTTCTGTAAGTGTACAAACAAACATGGAATATTTTAGCTAGTTTGTGTTAATCCGTTGATGGTTGTTTGTCTTATGGTAAAAAAGATGTTCACAAATGGCCTCCTATTACACCATTCCCGGCATGAGCTCAGAGCCAAGCTTCACACCATCTCTACCACCTTTCCTCCTCTAAAGGTACCTACAAATCCCTCCTGATCTAGTATATATGCATGCTTTGTATCTAGTGTTTTGGTGCTCTTTCTTTCTAGTTACGTTATACATGCTACGTACACATTTGGTACGTTGCTATCATGTTAGGTTTACTTACCCTTTATAGTACGATCATGTTCTCTCATTTATCTAAGTAATGTATATACTAATTTATAAAGTAATCTTTTCATTTGCTTCCAATTTGTGTTTGATCCGACTAGACAATTTATACTTAATTTCTATATATGAGCTTCATTCAAGTTATTTAGCACCTAAAATGTCAAACAGTTAATACGTATACTTATTACTTTCGACCAAACGTATACTTATTACTTAACGTGGCTAACTTGGATCTTGTTTTGACAGCGTTTGAGTAACCAAGGGGCACTAGATTGTGGTAGACGACTCAACACACAAGCTGCTTCCACTTCCAACAGCCCACAACCCCCACCGCCACCCCCACCTCCCCAGAAAACCCACTTCGTCGGGCTTAAAGACGAGGACCGTATTTTCACCAATCTGTACGGGTTACACGATCCCTTCCTCAAAGGCGCAATGAAGCGCGGCGACTGGCATAGAACCAAGGACTTGGTTCTCAAGGGGACCGACTGGATCGTCAACGAGATGAAGAAATCCGGCCTCCGTGGGCGAGGCGGTGCCGGCTTCCCATCCGGCCTCAAGTGGTCCTTCATGCCAAAAGCGTCAGACGGTCGCCCGTCCTATCTGGTAGTCAACGCGGACGAGAGCGAGCCCGGGACGTGCAAGGACAGGGAAATCATGCGCCACGACCCGCACAAGCTGCTGGAGGGCTGCCTCATTGCCGGTGTAGGCATGAGGGCGTCCGCCGGTTACATCTACATAAGAGGCGAGTACGTCAACGAGCGACTCGCCCTCGAAAGGGCGAGCAAGGAGGCCTATGAAGCTGGCTTACTAGGGAAGAACGCGTGTGGCTCGGGCTATGACTTCGACGTTTACATCCACTATGGCGCGGGGGCCTACATTTGTGGCGAGGAGACGGCGCTGCTAGAGAGCCTTGAAGGGAAGCAAGGGAAGCCAAGGCTGAAGCCTCCCTTTCCGGCCAATGCGGGGCTCTATGGTTGCCCTACGACGGTCACGAATGTGGAGACCGTGGCTGTGTCTCCGACAATCCTGAGGCGTGGCCCGGAGTGGTTTGCTGGCTTTGGTAGGAAGAACAACGCTGGGACGAAGCTGTATTGTGTTTCAGGTACATGTGTCAAACAGGTCGGGTCGGGTGAATTCGGTTTCGGTCATTTCGGGTTCGAGTCAAGCCGGGTTGGGTCTTGACAGGTTATCGTACGAGTTCGGGTCGACCTAACAGGTCAAGAATTTGATTTTTTAATGCTTATTAAAATAATATTATAATTAAATAATAATATTTAATAATTAAATATTATTTATAATACTTCCTCCGTTTCACAATAAGTGTCGTTTTAGCTTTCAACACAGTTTTTAAGAAAAACAATTATTCACTTTAAAACTTACAACTTTTTCTTAATCTTACCAATCATTACATTTTTTTGGCCAACGAATGAACAACTTTAGTCAACAAATACACATTCCAATAAAAATTATCATTATTACCCCTAATAAACCACTTTGAAAACCTAAAACGACACATATTATGAAACAAATTTTAAGTGCTAAAACAACACTTATTTTGAAACGGAGGGAGTAGATTTTTATAGTAATAGTTTATTTATAATAAAATATATTATAGTATTTAAAAGAAAATATATTTATTTTACATATATAAAAAAATCGGGTCGGTCAAGTCGGGTTAGGGTTTCAACCCAACCGGATTCGGTTTTTTCTTTACTCCCTACTATTCGGGTCGGGTTTCAACCCTAAAATTTTTGGTCGGGTCAGGTTTTGACAGCTGTAGTTTCAGGGCATGTCAACAAGCCTTGCACGGTCGAGGAGGAGATGAGCATACCGCTGAAGGAGCTGATTGAGAGGCATTGTGGTGGGGTGAGAGGCGGCTGGGAGAATTTGCTTGCTGTGATTCCTGGAGGGTCTTCGGTGCCGTTGATCCCGAAGCATGTGTGTGATGATGTGCTGATGGACTTTGATGCTCTAGTGGCTGTGCAATCGGGTCTGGGGACGGCTGCTGTCATCGTGATGGATAAATCGACTGATGTTGTGGACGCGATTGCGAGGCTGTCGTACTTCTACAAGCACGAGAGTTGCGGGCAGTGTACGCCGTGTAGGGAAGGGACCGGGTGGCTGTGGATGGTGATGGAGAGGCTGAAAGTTGGGAATGCTAAGTTGGAGGAGATTGATATGCTTCAGGAGTTGACGAAGCAGATTGAAGGGCATACCATTTGTGCATTGGGAGACGCTGCTGCTTGGCCTGTCCAGGGGCTTATTAGGCACTTCAGGCCTGAGCTTGAAAGAAGGATCAATCTGCATTTTGAAAGGGAGTTGCGCGCTTCACACTAATAATGCTTAATTAAGTTATATATTTGCATTTTAGTTAATTAAGGTTATATATGGGTTCTATCCCTTCCTGATTCGCCGTATCATGCCATTCTCTTTGGAAGTTAGTATATGAAAAAACTTAAATAGAGAGAAACATAAGAGTCTGTTTTGTGTGAGGACATGTGGTTTCTAGGCTTTCAACAAGACAGTCTATAAAATTTACACAGATGCAGATACTTTTCCAATAAAGGATTAGTTGCCAAAAATAGTACTGTAAGATTCTGTGTGTTTGCCTACATTGCAATATCGGCCAAAGTTTATAAACATGTTAGTATTTCATTATGCCTCATGCTTTAAATATATATTATCACGCCGGCGTATCGTTACAAATCACACAAATTGTCAGTAATCAGTATTCAATTTGAATGCATAAACTTACCAATTAACTTCACTCAAATCTTAAATCACTTAGGGAAAAAAAAGTTTAGAACTCTACTCTCAACTTCACTCCTCTTTATTCAAATTATTCAATTACCATGGTATAATTTGTTTCATAATATATTTCAAACCCATAGCCTATAAACATAACCAACATCTCCTACAACGATAATAAAGTTTAATCACATCAAAGTTGTGGGCGATTTTTCGTAAATATGCGAGAGTTGTGGGTAAAAGCATCACTTGCCTGTTAAGAAACCCATCCCATCCGGGCCCACCACCGTCCACGCGTACCAGATTCTTCTTCAACCACCCGGTGGCGGATGTCGGCTTACACCACCGATCAATCCTTTCCCCCTCTTCTTGTTCCTTTCGTCTCCCCTTTCCAATTGCTCAATCAAATCGTCCGATTCATCCTCAAATCTCAATTCCACTGTAATCCCCAAAATCAATTCCACGATGCAGCAAGGCGACACGAGCAATCCCTACTACCAATTCTACCAGCCACCTCCACACAACCCTAACCCTAACCCTAATCCTACTCCCATCGATCCCCACGCACATGGATCCTGGCCAGCCACCGCCTCTTACGCCTCTGCTCCGCCGATCTCCGGCGACGGCTACGACTCCGCCCCCGTCTCCTCCGATCCCGCTAATTATTCCGCCGGGTACGCTCAAAGCTCGAATCATGGCCCCAATTTGAATTCCGCACCTCCGACTGGCTTCCACTACCCCTACGATCAGAGCCAGCCTCCGTATTACTCGTACGATCAGAATCAGGCTGCTCTCAATTATGCCCCTTCCAACCCTAGCCCGGCTCCCCCTCCGCATCTGAATCCGTCTTACTCGGGCGATTCTTTTGCTCCATCAACCTACCCTCCTCCTCCTCCTCCTTCTGCGGTGCCCAATTACGATAATTCTTATGCAACCGGAGGGAATTTTAACAGTTGGGGAGGAAGTGGCGATCAAGAGAGTTTCAGCGATCAAGGTGTTTATAGGTATAAGGGCGGAAATGTGGAGCCTTATGGCGCTAGGGGCACTTCTGGGTCGAGATTTTCGTCAGAGACACTGTTTGATGACTATGGGAGACCCATTAGTTTGTCCAAAGGGCAAGACAATGGAGGATCAAGGGCACCCCCCCCCAAGGTAGTCAGGGCGTCTCCCAAGGTGGAGATGGAGGAGGATGTGAAAAGTGGGGTGCAGAAGTTCAGGGTTAAGCTCCTATCTGAAGGTTTTGGGCAGAATGATATGGACGTGCTTTGCCAGGTTTCTCTAGTTCTTGTTATAATGTTTTCAATGATCAAATCATAAGGGATAATGCTAAGCAAACAATTGCCTTGGATGGTTTCTAAATTGGTGCACATCTTTTATTTTGAAAACTTCGTAAGCAATTTGTAGAACTGTTGTTTTCCATGTATTTCCTGTGGAGCACAGGTATTATGAACCTTTTGATCAAGCCTCGTAAGTTATATGTGCAGGTTGGCTTGGATGGAATTCGTTTGCTTGATCTTGCTACTAATCGGACACTGAGAATATATTCACTCGATGATGTGACAAGATGTGAGGTTGGATGTTTTATTTGAATCTTTGAGATTCCTTAACTTGTTTTTCATGCTATATAACTTTTCCGGAGTTTGACTTTAGGATTTATGTCTGAGCAGGTACTTGATTCATACATATTTGCATTCTGGGCCAAAACATCTGTTGACATTGACCCTAAGCGAATCAGGCTGAAATCAAACAGCTACACTACAAACACTATTCTTGATACTGTGACTGCTGCCAGTATACAGGTAAGGAAAATGAATTTTGAATCATGGTCTTTGTCCTTACCTCTCTTCTTTTTGTCCATTTTTTTTCACTCCAAATATGTAGCTTTAATAGACCTACACTGTAGGAATACTGTTAATATGGTATGATCAGCTGTTTAACTCTTCCTAAGAAATTAGGGTCTGTTTGGAAAAATTAGTTTGCCCAATGTATTTTATTCTCCCTCAAAGGTCCGGATGCTAATCCTAGCTGTGGCTTTCAAATCCACTTTGCTAGAGAAATACACAATAGAATTCAATGTTTGATCCTAATAGTGGAATAGATTTCGAAGTCTTAATAAAACAAGCAGAAATGGACTCTTTGGAAGAACTGATAAATGGATGGATGGTATGTTGGGAATATGTGTGGATTAATGAAATGATTTTTACTGTGAATTTGAGTATATATAGTTTATATACTAGCTGCAAGTCTCAAAATTTTGCTCTAATACTGCTTTTATTGATCAATTCTTTGCACATCTCTTACCTTTCATCTTGCGGTTATTTTTTTGTTTTAATTTATTAACGTGGCCTATCAAAATTAGCTTGGGAGCAGATGGTGTGACTAGCCATACAGTTTCTTTATATTCTTACTTCAATCAATTGATATGTAGTTGGTTTTTGGCACAGCCTTGTTCATACAAATGATGATTGCTCAAGCATTTTAGTCTTCTCTATTTAAGATATACTTACCTTCTGCTATATTTGTTCATCTGAAATTGTTTTTTTCGTTCAAAACAGTTCAAGGAGATGGGAGATAGAAAAGAATCTCACTATGGCAGGACCTCTGAGCAACAGGTGGAGAGGAAGAAAAGTATTGTTGACTGGATGAACATTATAAAACCTCTCAACGAGGAGAAAGATTACTGGGTGAGATTTTACCTTACTGATTGTACTGAATATATGTTGATTTTTGTAAGCTCTTTTCTCCCCTAATATTAGCCAGGAAGCACCTTAATAGGCAGTATAATACCACTGCGTATAGATAGAAGGACAGAAAGCATTGCTGTTTACTGATGGGGAAAAGATGCTAAACAGAAAGCCTAATCAGATCTACCTTGTTATGTTTAGGTACCTGATGAAGCAGTCACCAACTGTACTTCCTGCAGTATAAATTTTACTGCTTTTGTGCGGAAGGTTTGTAGCTCCTGGAGTGCCTTTTAAAATGTTTGACCTTTCTTTATTCACGATCCTTGTGTTGATTACCCTACTTGTGTTTTTTGTGTTGGTTTTTCATCTCCAGCACCATTGCAGGAACTGCGGTGAAATATTTTGTGACAAATGTACACAAGGAAGAACTCCTCTTACTGCTGATGAGGAAGCACAGCCAGTCCGTGTTTGTGACCGATGCATGGTATGTCTTGCTAAGGCCGTTATTTCTAATCTCTTTTAGGCTTACAACGTGTTAGTATGCCATTCTTAAGCATTTTGGAAATTGTGTTTTGCAATGGGAAGCATTATAGTAGGAGTTTTGAACTGAAAATTATGAACACTTGCAGAGCTCTATATATAAGTCATGGGAAAACAATATGCAGGTTGTGTTTTAAGTTATATGGGTGCTCATGAAAGGGCTACCTGATGATAGAAAAATGTCGTATATATGGTGGATACAGAAGTGTTTTAGGAATGAAAATGCTTGAAAAATGAAGCTACATAGGGAGAGCTTGTAGAATGTCATATCATGTCAGATTTGTAAATCGTCTATTATATCCCTGGAAAATAAACTCAGTCTCATTTTTTCCACCCACCTTACTACAGGCTGAAGTGACACAAAGGCTAGAAGGTGCTAAAGAGATGGCCAGTAGAAGTGGTGCTATGCGTAGCCATGAAGATCTTGCTAAAAGGCTTAAGGTGAGAATAGATTCTCTCAACAGTGAATCATTGTATGCTGTAAAAAATGCAATTGTAAATTGATCAGAAGTATATAAGAATCAAAGTGTTAGGAACATGTAGTTGACCTCCCAGCAATCAAAACAGAAGCCCTTGAAGTGGTTGTACTGTTACCTAAGATGCCAGTACCTAAACTCTAATTTTCTGCTTTGGAGTCTTTTGCCTGATATTTGCTTGGCCAAAACTCTTCAAGTCCTTTGTAATTGAACTCCTCTTTGTGCATTTACAGGAGGAGATGAACAAAAATGCCAAGGTATCATCAGGTAACCCCTCTAGTGGATCCCGGAGGCATATGCAAGAAGTTGAATGCCCGACTTGCACCGTGCACTTGCAGGTACTCACTCTTATTCACTTCATTTTCTGATTATCAAGAATCATGTTGAAAAAATCATTCAATTAATTTACATTGAGTTTTGTCAAATGTTTAGCTCTATGAGAATGAATTGTCTGGGAAACTGATTGCAGGTGCAAGTTCCTCCCTCTGGATCGGAGACAATCGAATGCAGCGTTTGTCAGCATCCTTTCCTTGTCAGTGCTCACTGATCTCTTCTTTCTTGTACTGGCATCGGTATGTCTTTGAATGCAGGCAGTATGTGAAGGGACTTTTGTGCATTCTTCTGGTTTTCACATGTGTAATTTGTTCAGAGCTCGTTTGCTCGGGGGTTTAGAGCCTTAAAGAATGATAATTGTTTTTCCAAAAAACTAAACAAAAATGACATGTATACAGTTACTGATCTTGATGTATGTGTGTGCTCCTGGTTCAATAAGAGTTGTACCTGTTTTGATGATTTCCAACCTTCTATATATATAGTATTATATATATTTTGTTTGAGCATCAAATGGTTAATGCCTTAAATGATGAGTTGTGCAAGCCTAGCTTAGCTTTGTTTGATCAACCGAGTTTGTTGCTGTTCAAATTGATCCAACTGAGTTTCTTTTCTTGATGCAAGTAAGTTGGACCTAACAGGAGACAATATCAATCAGTATATAACTAAGGTAACTAACCTAAAACAACAATGATAACATTGTTACGCTAGAGTGAACCACACTCCTTTTTGGCCAAGTTTGATCAACCGAGTTTCTCAAGCACCGATCATATGAATAAGCATCGATTATATTATATGATTAAAAGAATACTTTAATCCTGCACGGACCCCGTCTAAAGTTCACTCAAAACTATCTGCAACTATTATATAAACCAAAATTCACTATGCTGAAGACAATTAAAATGAAGAGGATTATATAATTTGTAACTGAAATTAATATAAATTAGAATAACCGAAATATTTATTTTGAGAGAAAAAACTATAACCAAAGTTCGAGTTAAGAATATAAAATCTGTTAGCAAACTAATTAGGGTGGATAAAATCTAACCAAATTGCAACTTAATTTATTTATTTTTTGAGAGAAAATTGGACCTTAATTAACGCTAAAGTTTTGTCATATTTATAGTAGTTTGTTTCTAAACGACCTTCATCTAAAGTACGTGAACTCGATCAAGACTATCATAACTAATAAATAAACCGAAACTGATCGAGCATACCTAAACTAAAATAAGTAAATAATCAAATCACACAATGCAATCAGCCGAGGGAGGCCACCGAGCTTATATCACAATGATTAAGATCTTATCATACCATATAATGGTGGTTAATTAGCTTCACGATCTTATCAATGAAGGTTATAAAAACAAAACTACTTGTACGTAGAAACTTAATGCATCGAGAAAAATGGTGGGCGTGATGAAGAGGTCACCGACGACGTTGGTTGCATGTTGTGTGTTATTCGTTGCTATTGTAACGGGCAGAGGAGAAGTAGTGGTGGAGTCACGAAAACTGTCGGGGAAATTTCCGGCGTTGATTGTGTTCGGAGACTCCAACGTGGATCCCGGAAACAACGACTACATCGACACCATCGCTAAGTCCAATTTTGCGCCCTACGGAAGGGATTTCGCCGGCGGGCAGCCTACCGGAAGATTTAGCAACGGCAAGGTCCCCTCTGATCTCATCGGTGAGTATGCCTATATATGTATATATATGGACTTCCATTCATGCATTCATTCATTCTTGTTAGTTTTTTTCCAATTTGAATAGTGGAGTATTATGTATGTTACACGGTCATTCTATATGATAGAGATACAAATTAAGCATCTTGAATTTGTTTCTGACCGTAATGTTACATGGTCATATATATAGCATAAAGGGTTTGTTCTTTCAAGTGTTGATCAAGACTTTAAATTAAATTTTAAACCCGACTAAGTGCTCAAAAAACCTATATATTTATGGATTTTGTTAAATTGAATACATAATTAATTAAGGTTCTACACATTGAAGGCTTTTGGATAATTGTTTGAGCTTGTGCTTCCGCCAAACTTAGTTATTGTCAATTCTTCACTCTTACTTGATTTGACCAACAATATTACAAACATACAATTGAAGTTGTTGCATTCGATCAGCTGAAGCACTGGGCATAAAGGAGCTGTTACCGCCGTACCTCGACCCGAACCTGACAATAACCGACCTCCTCACCGGAGTCAGTTTCGCCTCCGGTGGTGCCGGCTATGATCCCTTATCTGCTCAGCAATCTGTAACCAACTTTACCTAATTAGTTAACTCAAAAATGTGCTTCTTGATTAACTAACCAATTGCTTTCTTGATTAACTAGTAGTTACTACTAATCAATGCACGCACGTACGTACGTACATGCAGGGAGCACTCCAGCTGTCGGATCAGCTCAACTATTTCGAACAATACAAGGAGAAGCTCAAAGCCAATGTTGGAGACAACACTACTCAGTCCATCATCTCCAACAGCCTTTACCTGACCGTCGTCGGCAGCAACGACATCACCAACACCTACTTCATGAATCCAACGAGACGTCTCTCCTACAGCCTCGACTCGTATGCTGATCTTCTTACTGGCTTCGCTTCCACCTTCTTCCAGGTACACCCCTTGTTTGTGCTGGAAAATCGGTCACTTCTCTCCTTACCAATTGATTTTGAAATGGAACCTCATCGTGCTTGTGTGTTGGGCTTGACAATTAGTTAGAACCCTCTTCCCTCTTACGCTTGGAGACGTAGAGCCCATAGGGTCATCCTTGTTGGGGATCGACACTAGCTCCTAGTCCCACGGACCATCACAGCGGAAGCAAAAATAACAATCTGTAGGATTTTTCGGATACAACCAAGACGACGAAACCAATCAACGACAATTCAGGTTTCAAGCAAGGCAAATAATAAGCAAGGGACACCAAAATTTATAGTGGAAAAACCCTCTCAAAACGAGGGAAAAAACCACTTGCCCGAGTGTTTTCAGATCTCACACCGGAGATTATCAATACAAGGAGAAACTACTCTGGAACTCCTCAATGAACTCAAACACTTGTAACAAATGAGATTAGGTTTCCTAGACGGAGAAATACCTATCGACAAACACCCGCTTGTAACAAATGGAACTCCTCAGTGTCTCTTCATTGTGAATGTTGCAGGATTTGTACAAAGCCGGGGCGAGACAAATGGGAATTGTGGGAGCACCACCAGCAGGGTGCCTTCCGTCGCAGCGAACCATAGCAGGAGGGCTGCTAAGAGGATGTGTTGATGACTACAACCATTTAGCATCCATTTTCAACTCCAAGCTCGAGTCTGAAATCCAACGTCTCAACACGGCTCTTCCTGGATCGAATCTGGTTTATCTTGATCTCTACGATCCCCTTCTCGATCTCATCAACAACCCAGCTAAAGAAGGTATCTTGTAATTAGTTACGAGTTTAGAGCACACTATAATGATAAGAAGCATCTATATATACAAGAGCCATGACATTTTCAACTTTATTATATTGTTCTTTCAGGGTTTGAAGTTGTTGATAGAGGCTGCTGTGGAACAGGGTTGATAGAGGTTTTGTATCTATGCAACCCGTTGGATGTACAAATGTGTGCGGATGCGAGCAGGTTCGTGTTCTGGGACAGTTTCCACCCGTCCGAGCATGCTTATCGAGTCCTGGTCCGTGACATGATGGCTCAGAACTACAATTAGATCCCTGCACCTTAGTTAGCTTCTTCATCAAGGGCGCGTTGTCAACATTAATGCTTCCACAACTTAAGTGCATTGCACTTAATTTCAAACTATCATATATGTGCCATATGTTTAGGTTTTTACACTAGGACACCTAAATTACAAGACCAAAAGGATTCAGGATTGCTAGGGTGAACCTTGTACGTACGCTACCATATTATCATACGCTCAATTAATATGAATCTTAATTAGTTATTTGATCAACGGGTTGATGTAAGATGCAAGTGTGTTATTTTTAAGGGGTTCTTAAAATTTCAGATCAATTTGGAGCAGTTTGTGCGTCTTGGTGTTTTGATAGGTTTTAAGGTTCAAATGTAATACTCACGCTTAGGTACAACCGGTTAGTATGTGACGATCAACCATAATAAATCACTCCCAATTCTTTAAAAAAAAAACCTTAATTAAAATCCAAGCAAGAACTTTAATTGATAGACAGAGAAAGGGAAGCAAACTTGGCAACAACTCACACCCATAAATCTAAGAGAGCCTTCCTCACACCAAGATCTATTCCCATTGTTTAAATACAATGAGACCCTTATAATTAAGAGCCAATACATTAACATGACCTTAAACAGATTTGCCTTCTTGGTTCTCGCCCTGATCGGCCTAAGAGGAGTGCCTGCAACAAACGATGAAGAGGACTCCGAAGAAGAGCTATGTTGCGTGTGCTTATCGAATCTAGAAGGAGACGATGACAAGATAAGCGTTCTTCCTTGCCAGCATAAGTTCCATCGCGCGTGCGTGCATACGTGGTTTGACGCGTGCAGGAAAACGTGCCCAGTATGTAGATTTATGGTGGAAGATGATGCTTGTAAGGCTGGAACGGCAGAGATTACAGAAGATATGGTCATTTGGTTTTCTTCATTTCATATTGCAGGGCTGTAGTAGTGTTAGTGTTAATGGATTGAATATGTGAAAAAGTCTGTTTCTGTTTCTTGCATATTGGTGAACGGGCTAAGTGCCTAACTGTACTATATTCTGTTGGTTTGTTATCTCAAGCTTTTTCCTTTCGCAAAAATTAAAAAAATTCCGTTGCCGGGAATCGAACCCGGGTCTCCTGGGTGAAAGCCAGATATCCTAACCGCTGGACGACAACGGATTTTATGAAATAAAGCTACCACAAATTCTATATTTAGGTTTTCCAATTCAACGGGGCAAAATGGCCCAACATAAAATGGGCCGCTTGCGCCTATATATAGCAGCTATTAGTATTTTTTTATACAGTCTACCTGGTTGATCTACATGAAGGCTTACCGTAAGAGACAGAAATTTGGTTGAGCTAGCCAACCCGGCCCACTTATGTAGATGTACAAAATTATCGGAGCAAGCAAAACACTTGAAATTTTAATGCGCGGATGGGCGTAGACATGGAGCTCCAAAACCCCTCCAATTCCATTGGCGACGACGGCCACGAACCAGGAACTGCATCAGCGCTTGCCCGCCACATGACGACCACATCGATCCACTCCTTCGGTGAATCGGACGCCGCCGGGGAAACCTTCACGATTCAGATAATCGAGGTATTTTTACATATTGAATCTTGAAGAAGCGCTTCCTTTTTCGGAATTTCGAGTTGGACAAGGATATTTGTGTAACTGGAATTGTTCTTCCTGTGGTTGGGAGGGGATTGTCACTGCAGAATATGAGAGAAGAGTATGGTATGTTTGTGTGGCCTTGTAGCGTAATTCTAGCCGAGTATGTTTGGCAACAGAGATTGCGATTCGCCGGCAACAGCGTTCTCGAGGTATTTTCACCATTCACACTCTATCATCAATCAATCAATCAATCATATACTGAGATTTGTAATGTGAATTCATCGAGAGCAAGTAATTCAGTCAGCTTTATAGTTTAGTTTTACCAAAATTTCAATGTTTCAAGTTCCAAATTCATGCTGAGCACAGCTTTTGAACTTCAAATTTTCTCTTGATATTTTACAAGCTGTATATAATGCCAAGTGTGAGCATTATTTCTATTAAGATTGTCTCGAGATGGAAACGGGACCAACTTGCATCATCATTTTTTGTGCTCTGAGTGGTCAGTGGTGATTACTGATGTTGAAGTAAAGCAATGTAATTAACAGTATTCAATTTGCCTTGATTTCCTATTGGAGTGAATTTGAAGGCAAAGAATTCTATTCACATATATAGCAATCACTTCAACTTTTGTCCTCAAAATGTGGAACCAAAGCATTACATCTGCCCTTTGTTTTGTGTTATTCACTTCCTTAGAGGTAGGGCCTATACAAATGTATGTTAAGAGAACAAAAGAGCAGCAGTCAGGCCACTTTTAAGTGTTTACTTCTTCTTCTGTCATTGGGCTTTGCGTTAAAGAATAGTTGGAAGTCATTTAATACTGAGTGTAGCTTGGTGCAGGAACTTCTTTGCCTGGATTGGTTGCTGCAAAAGTGGGTGCAAATGTCACTCTTACTGATGACTTGGATAGGCCAGAGGTACTATTACCTCGCCAGTTTCATACGATCTTCAATCTGCAGATTCCATCTTGTAGGCAAGAATTTTCATTTTGTGTTACATCTTTTAAGCCAACCTTGATATGGCTTTCAAAAGATATTTACAAACTCAAGAGGACTATACTTTTTTCAGGCTGAGATTTGAATCATTCAATGCCCCTTCTATCATAATTTGACCACTCTTTTTCTTGATGTAAAGCATAAGTTCCAATGCTAAAAGTCCATCACCAAACCGTTGTCTAAATTTTTTACTCGGGTTGCTGGATCACATAATAGAATAGTTTAAGAGTGACATATTTTGTTATCAAGTTTGTGTAAAACTGTAAAATCTTCAGCATGTGCACCACTCTGTCTATGCTGGACCAGATAAAAACTCTCATGCAAGTGGCATATATGTATAGTCTCATATACGTTTTTGAAGTAATTCTTTTCCAGACATTATGCAGCTGATCCTGTTCATTGTTCATCATTCACTGATTTTCTGTCTGATCATGGTCTTATTCTTTCTCCAGGTGTTGGACAATATTGGCAGAGTATGTGAATTGAACAAGCTTAAATGTGAGGTAAAAAATCCCTTTTCTTTCCTTTCTGGCAATAAATTCTGAAATCTGTCTTGTTTATTTGTAGCAAAACCTGACATCAAGCCAGTTCCAATTATGCGCTTCTTCCTGTGATATCATTGTAGGTACTAGGTCTTTCCTGGGGAGTTTGGGATGAACACATATTTGGTTTGTATCCTCAAATAATACTTGGAGCTGATGTATTGTATGATACATGTGGTAAGCTTATATAGTTTCTATATGTGATCCTCTTTCACTGCCTTGGCTGTTTTTTCTCATCCAAACCTGAAAAGGTTTAATGTTTATCTGTATTTTGATTGCTTAAACCAGCCTTTGAGGACCTTTTCAGCACTGTGGCATTCTTTCTTGAAAGTTGTCCAGGTTCAGTTTTTATCACAACTTATCACAATAGGAGGTTCGTCTTTGATTAAATGTAGTTACTGGTTTATTAGTATGTGAAGCTTGAACTCTGGCACTAATTTTGTGTTGCCTTGGCTGTGAGAGTTAGTGTACTCATGTTTTTTTTCCCCTATGAATTCATGGCAGCGGACATCATCTTATAGAGTTTTTGATGGTGAAGTGGGGATTGAAGGTTATGAAGCTTGTTGATGGCTTCTCTTTTTTGCCATCATACAAGGCATCCGGATTAAGTGGCAATATCCAACTGGCAGAGATTGTGTTGAATAGTCATCAGGGTATGATTCAGTAGTTTAATAAAATTGAGTAGTTAGGTTCTTGATTCTCCCCGCCCCCCTGTGCTTCAGCTTACATGTTTTTCTTTTATACAGAGAAATGTTCTTCCAGAAGTGGCTGCTGAATTACCTTGTTCACTGCATCTGCACTATTGCAAACTACATGTATCCTTAAGATCTTTTACCAACCAAAAAAAAGGTGCCTTAAGATCTAAGAAGGATCAATTTGATTGTAAACTGATATATATATATATATATATATATATATGACCTGCTTTCTTCAGAACTCCCATTTGTTTAAAGCTTGGCAATGTAGCATGAACTATTGAGGTGTTTGACCCAATTCTTGTATCAGATTCCGGTGTATCAAAAGTACTTTATCACTCGTGTGTTGTTATCAAGTAATGAGTATGTCATGTATACATGAATTTGAATCTATATCCAAGCGTTACTGGCTGTGGACTCTAGTTAGCTGGAACACTCAATTGTGTGTAATGACTCTAGTTTCTTGTTTGATAAAAGTCTTTATGATGAGACGCAAATGAAGCATTAAAATTCACTGTATTGTCATTGGAGTTGTGAAAATGGGTATATTCTCATGCGTATCATTAAAAGGAGTGTGCCCTTTGTTCATATTTACTTATGTTTTGGTAAATTTCTCTTTATTTTCTCAAAAGGTTAGCAGAACCCTTCTTGATTTTTATTGCTGAACAAAATATATCATACAACAAAGCAGCATATTCAAACTGCAAGCAACTGGTACAGAGCTTATGGCAAGAGAACAAAGGCTTGTCTTGCCTTTGATTTACTTTGTTATGAGGGTTTATGCCTTTATGGCTATCGCGTAGGCCATTAGTTAATCTTTCTACAGTTCTTTCTTACTTCCTGACCCCCTGTGATACTGCCCATCTTGATCATACCTTTGACAAATGCTTGATAAAAGGCTCCCTGTGATCCAGCAAACTTGGACACTAATTTTTTAGTAGTTGCTGATGTGAGCAAGGCTTGATCAGATGTGAAGAGGACCTTTCCCTGGAGAAGCATCTTGAAGTAAGCGTTATCAAAAGTTGTCGGAGAACTGTCCATAACAGCACCGGCATTTTTTACTGTGTTGCGCACAGGACATGTCTTCCTCAAGCTTGCTGCAAAGGAAGCTTGCAATGTTGGGTCTATATCATGAGTTGAGTCAAAGTTGTGAATCCTGTTCTGGAATGATGAGCAATGAGCAAATCCCAGTGTATGTCCTCCTGTTTATTTGATTCATATACTTAAGACCTACTATATATATATCATGCCTTTTTAATATGTAAAATTGTTTTGAACTTACCTGATAGGGCTACTAGATCTTCCAATCCAAGACCTCTTTTTGAGAAGCTTTGCTGAAGTTGTGACAAGTTGAAGGTGGGAGCGGGCAATTACGTACTTTCACTTGCATGTGAGGTTCTTCCGTCCTTTCTTCCTTTCTGCACAGCCCAGCTTGGACCTCCCGACTGCAAATGTAAGCAACCATTAGCCATTGATAATAGAAATTATGCTTCGCGTTTACAGTTTTTAGTTTTGAATAGTTATCAAGATATGCTGTATTGTCACCTGAATTTTCAAAATTGTCAGCTAAACTTTATAAAACATAAAAGGTGCTGCAAAAAGAGGCTCTTTCTAGTTTTGGAAAAAAAACACGAAAACTCAAAGCTGAAACAAACAAGCCCTATGTAGCAAATTTTCTCTCTTCTTTCGATTGTGTATTTTGCTTATATTCTGGTAAGTCCACTTACAAGCACTATAACATCTCTTGCAGACACTGCCAAGACATCTGCACAAGAGACAACCCCAGGACATATTGCTTCCACTGCTTGTTTTGCATTGTCAATGGCGAAAAACGCATGCAGAGATAGGTTTGGTGGACCGGCTTTCTCTGCAGTGTGCTTTTTAGTCGAGTCCAGTAGAATCGATGCATCACATCCCTTAGGAAGAAAGAGGTAAATTAAGATAACATATATAAAGAATGCAATTGGAGGTTGGTATATTTTTTTTTTATTATAATAAGTGTTTTGGAAATTACTCTGACAAAGCAGTCATGAAAGTGCATCCTGAGAAGAGCTGCTGGGACTGTGTTGTCTTTTGCCACTGCCTTCTTTATGGCGTTTGCAATGGCAGCCTCTGCACCGGGACATGTCTTCTGGTAGTAGTTATAGCTCAGAGCATCTCCAAGGGAAAATGCAGAGAATAACACAAGGAGTGTAACAACAAGAGCCATGGTGAGCACCCTTTCTTTATTCTCAAGGATGCTTCTTGCTTAGTGTTTTTAGTTATATGGATACATGAGAAAAGTGATCAAGATGTTCTATTTATAGAGGAAGGGAGACTAAAGGACCCGAGCTTGAGTTCTACCCAATAATGTACAACCCGAACCTTGACCCATAAAATATGTACTGAATAAAATATTACTTTTAAGAATATGTACTGAATAAAATATGTACTATAAACATGTAATAACTAAGTACCCTGAAAATAAACTACATTCTAGTTGCATTATTTTTCAGATTACTGTATTTATAAGTTAATATAATATAAATAATAATAATGATTTCGAGTATTGATCATTTCCTCTCAATAATACTATTTTTTTTATGGTTTTCTGGTTTTACTTTATTTTGACATATTTATATAACTTATATTGTTGTTTAATATGTCGGGACATATTTAATATTGAATCAAAGTTTTGGTAAACGGTACAACATGAACTTGCATTTGACCTTTACTGACCCGCCTTGAGATGCAATCCGAAGTGACCCGACCTGGTTGCCCGTTCTACCTATAACCGAAGGTTGCTTGATCCTTAAACGATGTTATGGAAATACAGCAGCATTATACAAGAACTAAGAATCCAAAAAATCAGAAGTCAGTTTTAAAATTTTTTGGCAAATTTTAGGATTAGTACACGTACTTCCTTAACTCACAATGAGGAAATGCCCTTAACATAAACTACTCAGCTAAATTTTACTTGTCCAAACATGTACTTCCTTGGCTCCAGTTTTCTCGACCCGTAAAGGGGAAGTACCCTCAGCATTAACGACTTAGCTTAAGGGTAGTTGTTCAAACATGATGTCCATGGCTTGGTTGAGGGATCTTGATGTAGACATGTGATAGTGAAGGCCAATTAGTTAAGCCTGGTTGCTAAATAATAGAGTAGCTTTGAAGCTTCCTCTTCATTACCCGACATCATGCATGCTGGAGTTTCTGTATTTTTGTAATGCTAGTCATGTCGTGTTTAATTTGCATGGTGAATTATGACCAATTTCTTCAAGTTGCTTCAAGCTTTTTGAAGCTTTAATAATCTCTTCTTGTCAAGTGTCGGCTGCTTAACTTTTTCACCTATTTATTCAAGTTTAAAGTCTTTGTTGATCGATGGTCATTTGGCCCTTGTCTTTGTAAACCATGCTTCTGTTGCCACTTGCCATCCATATCAAGAATTGTGAAAACATACATGCATTTATCTGAACCCAAGAAGATAAGAGAAGTGAAAAGATTGAACCTGTCTAAAACCCGAAAACGAATCCGAAAATCTCAACTTTTTTTCTTTCTGAAACTCATTTAGGCCCCGTTTGGTAACACTATCGGAATCGGATTGGAATCAAGAATCGGAATGGAATCAGGAATCGGAATGAACCATTCCAGAGACATGTTGTTTGGTATGCTGTCGGAATGAACCATTTATAATAATTTTGGTTTAAAATTCTTAAGATTTAGAGTTCTTTATTATTAATTTAAGGGTTTATGAATTTTAGAAATTGTAATTTAAGGTTGTGGAGTTTTAAGATTCAAGATGACAATTATAATTTTTGGAATGGATGATACCTTCCATTTTCAGCTGGAATCAAATTAGCCAGCATCATTGGAATGAGCCATTCCAGGGAATTAAATCGATTCTAGAATTTTCTGTACCAAACAGCATAATGGAATCATTCATTCCTGATTCCCATTCCTCATTCCCAGGGAATCAAATCAAACATGCCCTTAGTCTGCATATTTATCTTCTTGAATCTAATAATTGATATGTTCTCGGTTTGAAAACTGCTTAATCTATTGAGAAGCTGGGCATGATTCCATATGCTAATGTAGGGATTAATGACTTTACTTGTTTAGTTAAAAGTGTAATTCCCAGTAATACACATGTTCTTAGTAGGCAAATTACTTTGCTTATAGCTTCTACTTCATGATTGGTTCATTAACTTGATCCATAAAGTTTGTTTGTATTATTCTTAGCACCTAATCTTAGTTTCTTAGTGAGTATAATATTGTGTTTGTTATGCAGATTGACATGGACAGATGGGACTTTGACTGCATTTGGGTACGTTGCATGAGTTGCATAGCCCAACCTTAAGGCATATTAGGTCAACAACTATCTCTGTTATTATTATGATCATCACGATTGAATATGCTCACGCTACTGTGTGTTTCAATTGATATATTAATATTGTGGCTGCTTTACAGTTTTATTTAGAAATGATTATTAATAAAAAAACATCAAGTGCTCAAATTACAAGGACTTAATATCCTTATAATCATCCATTTCTAGATAAAATATTAAAATTTGTAAATGACTAGAAACTCAACTAGGTAAATATGAAAACGTTCGGAGTATAAATTGAAGCAACAACTAATTGTCAATTTGTCATATTACTAAGCTTCTCATGGTTTATCCATAAATTTTCGATTCGACTTAAAAAAAAGTTCTCCTGAAAATCAAAGAAGTAATAGTAATTAATTTGTGGGTCAATGGGCCAACTTCTGTTTTGGACCCTACCCAACGTACATCCACCATTATCACATGATCGTTTGGTTTATGTTATATTCAACTTTGCAACTGAATTGAAAAGGGTTCAATTATTTGTTTACGGTAGACAGATTGGCTTATCATTGTCGTAAGTCTTAGCCTTCCTACGACTCTTCAACCAACATTTCCCCCTTTCTTTATTTCTTCCTTTCATTTTCTTCGTCTTATGGCCTTTTGTCAGCTAGCATTTTAATATTAATAATGTTTAATGAGTTAAAAACAGTTGACGTGTAATTGGTTAGGGTTGGGATCAATTGTCCCTTTATATAAACAGATCATCATTCACGTAAACAAAGACCAAGACCCTTACGATATTAGTGATGAGCTTCATTTATTACTTCCTCGCTTATCTAATGACAAGCAAAAAAGATAAAGAAGAAAATTTCAACAATGGTAGAATTTGTAATGAACATTACGTACTTTGCTGTACAAGTGTGTACGTATGATGATATGAATTATGTGTGTGCAAGTAGGAAAAGGCAAACTTAGTAAAACTGCTGTCAAGACTAAGGCTGTGTTTGAATGGCCGCATATACATTCATGTATTAAGTTGAATGAGAAGCAAGAAGAGAGGCAAAGGCCAGTTCTTGAAATGGGCTACAATCTGGTGTCCCTTTGATGCTCTTGATTGCTGAGGACTATTTGCAAGTGTTGGTGCAGGAGCATTCTTAGGACTAAAGGGTGTCGCCTCGTGCTCATAACTACCTGTAAAGATCATCAAATGCTAAGCACAAATCTCTAGTTGATTGTCAAACACACAACAAGCACAAGAACACACTCACAATCGGATTCGCTCCAGCCCAAAACCTTCCTCTCCCGATCAAAAACAATTCGGTATCCGGACATGAAGTTCTCTGTAGGATTCAGTTCAGGGTTTGAAGAAATTTGTTAGCTAAAGGAGGTTCATGCCAGAGGAAGGCTACATGAAACTGCATGATACTCACCTCCGATGATGCCGAAATTGATTGTCTCTTCTTTGATTACGCCCAGGCAATACACACAAGCCTGTGAACCAATCAACATAGCATTTTAAAAGCATCTTGGCTACTAATGGCATTATTATATATGCAGATTGCTTACCTGGTCAGAAATGAGCAAGAACACGAGTGGATCAATGACGGTGAAGTTGGCTCCGCCTCCCATTTTTAGAGTAAAGGACGGGATATCTGGATAATTTGAGCATGGGCTACATGGAAAATTTTCTGGGTTGAGACGACGAAAGGAAACCGCCGGATCCTAAATGTGGATGAAAGTATAGATGTACCTCGTTTGATAGCAAAATTCAAAAGGGTTACGAGAGCTGGACGGATATCTTTTGTCTTGCACCTGAGAGTTAAACTGCCAAGAACCCATACAAGCGTTAACTCACTACAGAAAGGTGTTATGAAAAACCATCATTTTTTCTTGTCTATGTTTGAAGATTGAAGACACTCACAGCTGAAGTTATCATACTATAAGTCGGTTCAGTGAAGTATGTGTATGAAGTCCCAGTGTCAAAGATGGCAGCGGCTCTCAAGTCAGAGGTATTCGTTCCTATAATAGTTTGCGTGATGCTAACGAAGTAGATCTGGCTGATATTAAGAAGTTACACGCAGAAGAGAGTTCAGCAAGCATAGCTCTTAGAATAAAGGTTTTATTAAAAGATTTTGTTGATGATTTTAGATGATCAAGGCTCTGTTTGGATCATATTTATTGCAATTCAAATGTCGCGATTGAAACGAACCATTAAAATCAGAAGAATTGGTATGCTTCTAATTCACAGCAAGGTTCATTGCAAACTTACTATTCTTGAAGAACAAATGGTGTTTCAGCTTGATCAGAAGTGCCCTTGTCTCCAAAGCTTATCCTACCACCAGCACTGGTGTCAAAGCACATGGAGAAAGAGTCTGCTGTTATCTTTTGCATTGCCAAGATACTGGGAACCGCGATATCTTGCATTCCAAGGCCAAACAGACCATTTGGAGCTCCACCATCGAGAAAACCGCCTGTCTGAATCTTACCACATCTGTATTTTAGATGCAAAGCAGAATGTTGATAAGACTTGAAGTCGACAACATGCCCGAAGGTTAGAAAAGCCACATTGTTTCGGTTTTGGTTCATCTTGGAGAAATTTCACGAGATGTTGAGGAGGATTTTAACATACCCGAAAGTAATATTTGCGTCTATATGATGGGAAGGAGCAAAGTCTGTGGCAAGATGCAATACATCTTGTACAAGGAAGCCAGAAGACGACGTGTTTGTAGAGAGGTAATTACGTGTGTAGGGACATTGATCTGGGTTAGTGCATGAACTACTTTCACAATATGGGCTGGAGCAGGGAACCTTTTGGCTGGTTGAAGATGTATTTAGGTCATATTTGTTGAATATCATCTGAACAACATCAGCCAACGACGTCAATATATAGAAGCAAAACATCATCTGGGTTAGTGATCGCCAACATAATTCTAGCACAGGAGTCACACACAAAACAGAAATCATAGTATGGAAATGTTGGATTGGTCTAGGGTTCAGGGCTTAGAGTGTTGCGTAATTGTGTGTGATACGAGTGTGTACAACTCGACCCCTAAGATCTTAAACATGGCGGGTAAATTGGGTAGATGGTTGTTGTGGTTGTAAGTTTGCAATGACAACCAGAAAGCATGAAAGCCTAGTTAAATTTGAAAGAACATTAATGATGTGATGAAAGTCACCTCTTTGGGGCCAGGTTGATAGCAGCTGATGCAGTCGCAGGGCAACCACAAGATATCGCTTCCGGTGTCGAGCGCGACTAAAAAGCTCAACCCCGGGGTTCCTATTGTCACGTTTGCATAGTACAAGCTGAAACCCAATCGCAAACATGCATGCAACAAAAAAGCTTGTCATTCACTAATGAAACAAACTAGAGTACGTAGAAAAGACAAGAACACATTTTCAAATGCACGTACATAGACCTTGATATGTGAACGTCTTATATTACGTAATGTTAATTTGAATAACGTACATTAACATAATAATCTGGGTTGACCAAAACAGAGCTAATTGTTGCGATCAAGAAGCAATGAATTACTCCCTCCGTCCCTAAATGTTCGTCCCCTCTCTATTTCCGTGGTCCCTAAATGTTTGTCCCACTTCTTTTTATATCAACAATTTGTTACAATATTACCCCTACTAAATTCTACTTTTCCTTCCACTTTATCTCTCTTCAACTTTTCACACCTATAAAATTGCAAAACTACCCATATTTAAACTCTACTTTAACTCACACCATCTCACTTTATCCTCTACCAATACTACTTTATGCTTTTCTTAATAACCGCAAAAAATGTGTTTTAGGACTATCAAATAGTTTCTTAATAACCGCAAAAAATGTGTTTTAGGACTATCAAATAGGGACGGAGGGAGTAGAAAGAAGGGTAGAAAGCGTACTATCCGTAGTCAGCTATGCGAAGGGTGGTGTTTCCGGCGACAAAGGTCAACGGCACCCTGGTGGTGGTGTTCTGGTCAGCAAGGCGGCGCCCATGGCCGTGGCGTTGGATGCGATCCCGGGCTGCCAAGTAGTCAACGCTGCCCTTCTCCGGCAGGTTGCCCGGGAGTAAGGCCCGGACCGGCTCCGAGAACCGGTGGTGGATGCTGAACCCGAACGACGACGACCCGCCCGCCTTGCAGGGCCCACAGGCCCAGCCCGCTAGGACCACTGCCACTAGAAGGATGACACGTGTCCTCATGGCCCGCATTTGGCCGTTGGACCCAGTACCCGCCTTGTCTAATTACGATTAGCTTGGAAAATGGTGGTGCGTAGCTAATTTTGGATCAAATAGGTAGCACTTGAGGGGATGGAAGGTGGGGCGTTGAATTTTTATATAAATGAAGAATGACAGACAAGGAACTTTCAGGGATATACCTAAAATATGTTTTCTCAATCAGCAAACTGAGCTACTGACGGACCAATTCATAAGCTGACTTTAATTAACAAGGATACAAGTATATAAAACGAAACATATTTTCAAGGATATACGAGGCTATCTAGACAGACCGGTTCAACAAAAAGAAGACCGGTAATTGGTGGCCATAAGGCCCGGCCCCATTACAACTTCTTCTTGTACAATACATGCCTTTTTTAATTTAAAAAAAAATAATGCCTTTCCTCCTTAATACGAGTATATATATCAAGGTGATCGATGGAGCAAATAGTAGTACTTTTATTGGACAATTGGCACTCAAAATGGACAGCTCGTGGAAATTATAATATAAGACGTTGTAATGTTGATTGCAAACAGCAAGAATGTCTTTAAAATAATGATACGATGCATGATCATGGCAGAGTGAGAGTTGACCATACGGAAGGTCAACTTTTAGCTTTCTCTCGTTTTCACCAGCCAAATTACAATTTGCAATTGTCAAATCCTAAATTTTCACATATAAATACATACTATTATTTTCTACCAAAAAAAAAATACATACTATTATTCACCTTATACTTAAATAGTAACGCGTTGTGCCCATTAATCAGAGTAAAAAACAAAAACAACAATACTCGACCTAAAAACACAATTTGATACGGTTAGAAAAAGAAGGAGTATTAAAAGATAACGCACTACGCACACACATACTTATAGGATCATAGACCCGTTTGGGTTAAGCTTTAATGAACTATTAATAAGGATTTCGGAAAAGGTATACCGTATGGGAAAAAAAATGCAAAGGATTTCAGACAGTTTTTTTGGTTCATTTGTGTTGGCTTGTATATACATACATTCAAAGCCGTCGTTTTTTTCTAGTTTAGTTCTTGCTGAACTTTTTATAAGAGTGGTGTTTGCTTCACAAACCATGCATGAATAAAATCATCGATCGATCAGGATATGATTAACTCAAATGAAGCTCTAGTTTCATCAAGTGTATATGCCTTTTCCTTCTGTTTCATTAATTTCTTATGACTTGAACAATAATATATAACTCCTCCATAGAAATCCAAAGAAAGTTTATAGCATTATGATGTAATTATTTGCACATATTACAAATATACCAATAGAATAAGGTATACGAAACAATATAACTGAAAAAAGCAAATTCTGATGCACATACAATATAAATTCCCCTCACATGTACAAGTGTACAAGTTCCCATTGTACATACTTTTTCCTCTTTTTTTTTTGTTTTCCAAGTATTCTAACCATGTACACAAACAAACAAACAACTGTCTTTCCATCGCCTACCAAAATTTATTCCTTCAAGTCATTTTGTGGAGCCTTACACTTGAGAAGCCGAGGTGAAGCTTGGCTTGTCTTGTAGATTTTTGCAAGAAAATGGCGAAAGCATTTCCATCTGGTGCACAAATTCTGCGTCGTAGATCAAGGGGTTGTTCGTTCGACCCGGTGGAGAGCCCGAGTAGTATGGCGTCGTTGAGCAACCGGTGCATGTAGATTGATCATGTCCATGCTCATTTCTCTGCATTCAAATGGGACTAAATATATAACATGTGTTGTTCATGTGATATTCCACAATTTATACTTAACCACCCATAATTTGCACATATTTCAACTTAACCAAACCTTATGTATTTACAGTTTTACAAAAAGTTATTCACATTTTTTCTATTTGGATGGCCTTCATTTGACCCACGTCTCCCAATATTATTTATATCCGTCTATACGAGGAAGGAGTGGGCTATTTTGTCAATCTAAAATATAAAGGATGGCCAAGTGAAACTTCCAAAAAAAAAGACATGGTTTCAACCAAAAAAAAATAAAATAAGACATGGTTAAACAAAGGCAGACTACACTTTGTAGTAAAAATATATTTTTTTTCACCTCGAAATCTGTAAAAATAACTATAAGGCACACATTTCGAGGTAAAAAAATACAGTATATTTTTTACAAAAAAAAGACTACTTTTTTGCTAGCAAGACCATATTTTGCAAAGTTGAAAGTAAGGGGCAGTTAATTGAAAATTATATATATAAAATAAGGGGAAGCTAAGTGCAATTCATCCAAAAGTAGAAGCAATTTTAGGAGACTAACATTATGGCCCGGAATGTTAACTCTTGAGTCAGTGAGATTGAGAATCACGTCGTTGGGGAAACAGGAATTCCTGCAACATGACACTAAGAAGATGATCGAAAGACGAACGCGGAGACCGATCTAACAGACTTAATGAACCGAGATCATGAGATTGAGAACCTGTGTTTGGAGCATCTGAGGGAGCTAAGAACCTCAGGAGGAACAGAGGAAACAGGGCGAAGTGGCTTAGGGCAAACGGGCTGCTTTTTGGTGCTTACAAAATCAACATTCTTGCCTCCTTTCTTTGAGGGTGACTCTATTAAGAGCTTTGATTTCACTGCAACGGGAGGAGGCATGTTCTTCATTACAGCAAGTGGCAATCACTCTGCTAAGTCTTTTGTTTTAGGGCACTCTTTCTTTCCCTTCATTCGATCATGTGGGCATGACTACTTGATTAAGAGGATGACTTGGTGTTAGAATTCAAGAAGAAGAGGAGGAAGAAGAAGAAGAACATATTTATATATCTAAGAAGAGGAGGAAAGGGAGTGAATAACTGAATGTCTGAAATCCATGTTTTCCACGTGGAAGTGTTGGAGGGTGTAACATGAGTTTGCTAGGCCATGAGTGAATTTAGGCAAAAGGGACATTTGACTTTCTTTGCTTGGTTAAGAGGTCTTATCTCCTTGTTTTTATCTCCTCTTTAACTTGCTTCTCTTTCCTATGCATCGTCTTACCACTTGGTTTTGTTTCGTCCAAATAAGCCTTCTTTTTTTAAATCACATGTGTGATGTGCCCTTACCATTAGCACACACATAACAAACATTTCGCAATTTAACGCTAAAATCCCAACTCGGTTCTATCCTCCAAAAAAATGATATTGATCTTAGTTAGGTAATAACTTTTTTCATAGGATCTTATAAAAACATGTCTATTGTGTCAATTATTTCATTGAAACGTGTATGCAAACTTATACAATTTTGTTTTTAATCTATTATAGTATGAGGACTATATTGATTATTGACAAGTGAATGTTAAATTATTGTTGTAAAAGTAACAAGTTCATATTTTAAGACTTCCAATACATTTAAATTTCTAATATATTAGCTTCAAATAAAGCAGTTTACAATGATTTCGGCAAATTTACTATACCTTTCGATTCACTACCAGAATTTAGAGCCCAACAACATTGCCTCAAGATCCAAACGGAACCCTCTATAAACCCTTCTTTCTGTTAGTAGAGCATGGTAAATTGAAATCTAATCAAGAGGATGTCAATTATACAATATTACAGTGTAAAAGGATAAGGTTAGACTACCATGCATCAAGGATCATGAGAAAATCTGTTATCCAGACATAATTTAAGTATTGGATTAATTCACTTAATATAACTGATTGTAATAATTCTAAAACCAAAAGGTTTTGATGTCATATGCTCCATCCCAGTCTAGATGAAAACTATAAGCAGCAGAACCAAGTCAACATGAAGGAAAAAACTGCCAAAAGATCCACTGAAATAGTGAAATGCACTGTTCATAGAGTATCAGCTTACAGAGTGTTGATCGTTATGTTTTCATAGTCTCCAGTTTCTTATGATTTGTAACATCAGTCTAATGAACAAGGTGTAGTAGTATAACTGCAACAACGAGATGTAAGAGGTGACCAAAATTGTGGTAGGCCGTTTCGTGATGACATCAGTCTTCCTCAATCATGGTAGTTAGCGAGAAGGTGATACTTTCAACGTTTCTACAAAGAACACAACAGAGTATCTGCCAAACAAAACCAAAGGTTGCAGAGAGGAGTAAATATAATGGCCAAAGTTCATTAATTTAATATACAAGATCAAATGGACGCTATGAAAACATGAAGCTCATAGTCGTTTCCCAGCTGAAGCTCACATGGTAAGTTTACCTTCAGTGTTGGTCTATGATTATGGTGCAAGTAATTATGAAGAGAATACTAGGATCACTGAGCATTTCTATGGGGAAAAGAATCTTATCTATTTTGTCAATCAAAGATTTACCTCAACTAGAGCACCTCAAACTTGGTACTCGTTAACACGCATCCATTTTGTGGAGGACCATTTGTTCCCCCTGATCACAGGGCACCCAGCTGCAATAACCAGGAAGGATTTTTTTAATTTTCATCATAGATATATTGAATAAATAATTGAAAATATAGGAGTCTAAGTTATTATAGAAGATGATTATGCTGTTGATATTTACTAACCATGCAAACTTGAAGGATCTAAACTTGCATCGGGCTTCATGCTCCAGAATAGCAAGGCATCGCCTGTCTTGGGCCTAACCGAGAGCCCTCCTTTACCACATGTAGATAGCTTATCCCAGTATGGAACATCACTGTGGTTTCCTTTGGCGTTAGGGAACACAGTCTCACCTCCTTCTTCGACGTCTGTGCTGTAGATGAAGAGAAAACACAATGATATTACAATATTAAAGAGAAGATACATTTCTAGATACCAGGATTCAATATGAGCAGCATATTTTACATACAGGTACATGAGAACTGTGGCTATCCTCTGGCCACCATTCTGGGTGTTATAGTCATCCAGGAAATAGTCATAGTGAGGTTCATACTTCTGTCCCTCTTCATAGTGAAGAACTTGCAGACCCTCACCGTGATCTGTAGATGGGAGATCATATTAAGAGAAATTTTTGCAATGGTCCATAAGGCAATATCAAATGATGAAGATGACCCTAATAAAAGGAAACATGCTATTGAATCATCGCTAGGAAAATTCTTCAAACAAACCACTATTAAGAATTCAGCATGAAGTCCTAATTATAACATTCTATAGGAAACATGCTAGGAAATATTTTGCAATGGGCCCATTCACTAAATTGAGCTGTGGATCTCTATATTGATCACACGAGTCTATGTGCAGCATCTCAATGTGCAACATATAACATTCTATAGGTAGTGATATAACATCATGATCCTAAATACCTCCCGCTGACTGAGAAGAATAATATTCTGGCAGCATTTTTTTTGTTGGATTTTGAAGCAAAGGAAAAATGGACTAACTCCATGGATCATCCATGTGTATGACCGAAAGGATTATACAACTGGGATACCAAGCATTTAATAAAAGACTGATACCGACAACAGCCCAAACTCCCGTTGTAAGTGTGAAAAATGTTAAGATAGAAAGTGCAACACACACCCGCAGGAATGAAGGACCAATCTGCAATCCTCTGTTCTATGTCCCTAATGGTCTTATCTCGTCCCCTAGGAAGAAAAGTACCAGAACTTGTACGCACCCTACAATGACAAAAAGAGAGTGAATTAGGAAGATACAATCAAAGGGTGCATCAGTTTTCATTGAAAGAAAACAGCATAATACATGCCTGCTATCAACACTCTTCCCAGTAGCCGTGTCCACTACAGAAGACTTCTGCATGTGGGGCTTAGCAAGCTCAATAAGGTATTCACATTCTTCCTTTGACTGCCAACATAAGAGCACTCTATCAGCACCATCACAAAGGACCAAGAAATGTTCACAGGAGCATTCACTTATTTAACCCATCTCATACTGCAAGTTTGATACTCATAAATTGTAACAAGTTGAACGATTGACTTAAATTTTCACGGATCCAATAAACATTGCTATCAACTTAATGCAGAAAAGTCAACTCACAATTAGAGAGCAAAAGCACACACATCAATACGTTGATTACATTGTATACAGAAAGCAGCATTTTTATGGTCCAACATATACATATCATCAGCCTACTTTTAAATTTGGGACTTGACATAGCACTTCCCTCCAAATACCAGAACAATTACGATACTTGTTCTTACAATTTACTTTATTTAGTATGAATGTGACAGCATAGCATCAAGATAGCACTTGTGTGTGCATAATCACATAGCCTCATAGTATACCTTAGAATTGCCAGACAAGGAATACTGTATCCTTTACTGATGTATCCTTACTTCATAGCCAAATGTCTGATGTTATAATAAAATCAAGCAGACGGTTTTCAAACCAATTACCAAGTAATGTCATAAAGGCCACTAGATGTCTAGACTGCAAACACTTTGTATTGGTGAAACTCACACGACTTTGATGTAATTATAGAAAACAAGTACTATTTCTCTGTGAATGCAAAATGCCTGATTTTTTCAAAACGCTGGGGCGTTGACCATGGCCGTAAACTGCAAGTGAAAGCAATGAACAGAACTAGGGCACAGAGAATGGAATCAACTGAACTGACCAAGAAATTGTGGTAAACGAATGCCCTAGGCTCCCATGAGATGAGTTCAACCCATTGATCGGTTCGATCCCCACCAACAGCACCTCTGCAACAGAAATTCAAGTCCATCAAAAGGAACGAACAAAAGAATAGCAAAATAGAAAGCTGCGGAAAAGGAATATCAGGAAATCCGAGTATAGAAGAAGCGAATCACCTGTGAACGGAGGTGCGGACGATGGAGGTGAGGTCGTGAGCGGGAGCGGAGTTGGTGGAAGAGCTGCTACTTGTGCTTGGGAGGGAGACGATTCCGAGGCCGAGGAGGATGAGGACGACCAAGGAGATGACGATCAGAAGAGTGAAGATGAGAGTGGAGGAGTATGCTTTTCGGGGCGGGTAACGAGAGTGCCTGCCGGCTTTCCCCATTCCTCTGATGAAAAGGATTGGAGCAACGGGAACGGGGGTGTGAAGGAAGGCTGAAGAAGAAGAAGAGCAGAAGAAAGAAGACAGACGACGACGACGACGGAGATCTGAACTTGCAAGGAATTCAACGGACAAGAGGGGCAGCTTCTTGTTGGAATTTTTTATAGCTGCAAATTTTGCTAATGGATCGATCTGTGTGCGGCTTCCCGGTTTATTTCCCCCGGTTTTATGTCAATAACATGAATTCCTGATCTCTTGAGATTATGCTATCGTTGATTCTTTCCTTCTCTTGTTATTAAATTTACCATTTGTTAACGGGAAAAATGTGATTTTCCTCCTTGAAAATTGAGATGTGTAACCTATAAAGTCAGTCAGTCAGTCCAATATTATTTTATGATCTAAATGAGTTAGATCATGGTGAATGGCTTCCTAGCACGTCTTTGAATTGAGTGGCACATGGAAATTCATTCAACATGACCAAGATGCATGCTAAGACATGTCTCCCAATCATCATGTATAATGTATTATTAGAAAAATAAATCCCAGTTGACCTATCAATAGCTGATACTTAATTAACCAACCACCAAAAAAAAAAAACACCCGTAAATAAAAAAAATGATACGATATGTATTAAGAACTGAGAGATAATGATTCAAAAAAGAACTGAGAGGTAAGATGCCCTTGGGTTAGTAGTAGTTTTCTATTGAACAGAGTAGCTAGGGTTCTTCTGATGCATTTTGCATCCTGAACAGAAGAAATTCTTGAGCTCAAAGGCAATGGAGGCTATAGATTAACGTGAAAGGCACAACAAAATTACATGAAACTAGCTAGCTAGCTTGAATTTGAGTTCATCATGCATGCATTAATACAAATGAAAGTTTCCTAATTCCTACACCTGACCACAAAAATTGGGCTTGGTCCTTTTTATCCCCTCAAGTAAAACTACATATCAACCAAATTGCTGTATTAACTTCAGTCATGCAATATCATCCAATGATCAATTTCTTTGAGTTGGCGGGAATTTGATGACGATATTCACACAATCAAATAGCTCTTCCATCCTTTATATGCGAAACCATATGGACTATGGACACTATGCTCAGTTGACATAGGCCGACCAACCTTGTATAATATGCTTAATGATAGAGTAGATAAGAATAGATATGACTTTGGGTTACATCAGAATCAAGAAGGCAAACATGGTTTATGAACAAAAGAAAAACGTGCCACAACTCATTCCATCCAAAAACACTTTACCAATGTGTCATGAAGAACTAACTTAATTCACAGCCGGGGTAGACATCATCCAACACCCCTTGTCACCTGATATCTCTGCTAATTCATAAATCATGCATTCATGAATTCTCCTAGAATGCCACACTGCATATATGGCAGTGTGTGTACATCTGCAGATTGAGCACTCAACGTCAAAATCCTCATGCTAAAGCTGCATCAGGTGTTTGACAAAAGGATAGGACCCAGAATAATAGGCAGTTCTTATCATTCATCAAACACCCTGCAATGCATAATAGGCATTGACTCATTGAGCAAGTTGCAACCCAGAATCATCACATGAGTGATCTTAAACAAACCAAAAAGCATACGTTTTATTATCTATTTCCCATACTCATCAATCTTTACAACACAACCTATACAGAGCCAACATCTACCACCTCTGTTATAAAATCGATCTCAGAAACTCGAAATACGCTTGTCATGAAATGCTGCAAATCCAATTCAGTCAAGTCTCGGAAGTAACGGTGAGGGCCTTGGTCTTGAAGCGGTACCTGGAAACCCGAGGGACGACCTGGCTAGGGCCGAACCCCAGCTGGCCATGGCCCTCCATGATGGGGTCCCCGTCATCATAGACATGGCCGAGCACGACTCCGCAGGCGTTGCACTTGATCATGGTCCGGTTCCGGTGGATCCCCCAGTAGTTGAGCGACTCGAAAAAGGGGCGGATCTTGTCCTCCTTCTCGAATCGGAGCTTGCTCGGGTCCACCCGGGCGAACGAGAGGCTCTTCTTGTTCCCGGCGTCGAAGTAGTAGTCCGCCGGGAACAGGTCCACGCTGTTCAGGCTCAGGTTCGCTCCGCACGTTTTGCAACTGTATATCGACGCCATTGGAGCTAGCCACGGCGTGTAGATGGAAACCAGAAAGAGAGATTTTTTCGATGTGTAGCGATCGAGCGCAGATATGTAGAGAGAGTTTATGTATACTATGGAGGAAATCTTGAAGCTTGGAATATTCAAAGCCGCGTGTGCAATATTCCGAGATTAGGTGCAAGTCGAGTCAATTCAATTCTAGAAGCTGAAGCAAGCAAGCAAGCAATCTTGTTTGTTTTTTCAATCCTGCAATGTCCACATCTCTTTACCTCCTCTTTCGTTGCTGCAAATTCAGAATCGATCGGGGATATCATATGATGGATCGCTTTCAGCTGAAAGCTTCAACGTTTAGCTTCACAACTCATATCCTCTCTCCAAATGGCAACTGCGGATTTGTTCTGCCTTAAACATCAACCACGGAACAGACAGGCTGGAGAGAAGTCGTCAATACTCTCATCAATCGAGAAATTCGCGCTCTCCTCTATCTAGATCGGGGGCCTCTGAAACCCTAATTGGCGTGGAATGGTGAAATTTGGCCAATGAAGCCGGCGAATAAAGGTTGCACGGGCTTCAACACCAACACGCTGAAGCTCATCCTGAAATCAGCCTCCATCTTCCTCTCTCAGAAGCCTCCCGCCGTGGAGGCCTCGCATTCGCGCAGATGCCTAAGCAGAAGAGCCTCGTTCGGGGTGGCAACTCCGCCCAGGAAGAGCCCAAGGAATTCGGAATTCGAGTCCGAATCAGAGCCCGATTCTCCTAGGGTTTCGTGCGTAGGCCAGATCGAGATCGGCAGGGGGAAAAGGAAGAAGAAGAAGAGCACGGAGAAGGTGAAGAGAAAGAAGATAGCTGCTGATGAAGAAGAAGATCGGGAAATACAGAGATTGATGTGGGAGAAGAATGAAAGGAGGATGAGGAGGAGGAGGACGATGGAGATCCAACAATATGCAACGGAGGATGGCGCCCAAGGGTCGAGTTCGGAGACTCAAACGGCGCCGTATTTGAAGCGCTTCTCTAGTGGCCGCGGTTCATTGTCCCGTTTTGAGTGCAACTAACTATTTGTTACAAGATTCCACCAAAAAAAAACTATTAGTACTAGTAGAATTATAAGTGTGAACTTGATGATGATCCTTGTAATTATAAATATCATGGCTTGGTGTGGTGTGGTGTGATCTCTACGTTGGGATTTTGGCACAATACAAAATCAAATGTTTTGCACTTGCACCCTAGGAAAGAGCAAACAATCAACCATGTGGATTTTAAGGTGTATGTAGACACTCAAGCCCACTGGCTTTTAATTTTCCGCTTGGTTTCCATTTTCTTTCCGAGCCTCCTGTTGAAACTTGTATGGTTTTGTTGGAGAACTCTGAGGGTCGGACGTTCTCTCGTCTTACGAGGGCTTATTAGTCTTTCCCTCCGCTAGGGCTTCATCCATTTTTCGATTTAGAAAAAAAAGGACATTCGAACCCAAATCAAAAAAAGGTTTCAATCTCATAATTTGATGACATTAAATATCAATACGTATTAGTTAAACTAGTAATAAACAGGTTTCCCACCATGTTTGAAATTCACCTGGAAAAATCGAAGTTGGTGAGTTTTTGGAAGAAAAAAAATGGTGAAAAGGGGCGTTTTTGGCAAGTAAAAAAAAGTTGGGTGAATTTTTGCAAACTTGGGATGAAGGAAATTTATCACTCGGCAATTTTATACTAGTGAGCCGAGATGCTCTAGCAGTTGTGTCCAGTAAACAAACAGAGCAATGTCGAGTCTGAGAGTAGCGCTCTCAGCCCCTCGACGGCCGAGCATTTCCTCTCTCCTCCCTCTCTCCTTCCCCTCTTCTCCTTCTTCCCTTTCCCCCAATCTCTTCACACCCGCACTCTCCAGAAAAACCACCATTATTTCCTCCTCCTCCTCCTCATCCTACCGATATCACTACGCAGACAAGGAGGAGACAGAAGAAGACGACGACGAAGAAGACGACTTCGAAGAGCCCGCAATTGGCGATTGTTTGGTGTTCGAAGACGGGATTTTCGACGACCCGTTCCTCAAGCAAGATGAAGAAGAGGAGGAGGATGACGGCGAATTGAGCATTCAGCTCCACAACAAGAAGATAAGGCAGAAGCGGGTCCCGGAGGTGGAGCCTGAGAACCTGGTTCCGGATGAGTGGCAGAGGGCCGTCGATGAAATCAACATCACCAAGAAGGAGAGGCGGAAGATTGCTCAGGAGTTCGAGTACGGCCAGAAGCTTGACAGGAAGAAGAAAGCCGCTCTCCCGCTTAGGGTTAATTTGGAGGAGTACTTGAAGTTTAGGGACGAGAAGCTCTCTCAGGTCAAGCCCCTCGTTCTTCAGAACCCTAATGAGTTTGGAGTTGGGGGGTTTCGCAGGAGGCGGATTGCGGAGGATTCTGGCTTCAGGGTGGAGCCTAAGAACCCTAGATGGGCCGTTTATGGTCGGAGCTTGGAGGATATTACCGACTTCTTTAATGCCGGGAATTATCAGCCTGCTGATACTGAATCCACTTCTCAAGGTGAGTTTTGCTACTCAATTTTAATTGCATAATTGAAAGGTTGATGATTGTGTAGTGATTGGTGTTTTTTGATCAAGAAAAACTTGAACAATGGCTTCTATTACAGTGCTAGACAAAATGGGATGTGCTAGACAAAGTTAGGAGCTCGGAGAGCTCGAAGAACTCAGTCACGGATAGCTTAGGATCAGTAGAGGCTTAGAATTACCGATCTAAGAAGCTAAACTTAGATATGGTGTGATCGATTGAATGGAAAGGGAGAGATTTAAGAGATAGGGAAGATGTTGATTTCATTGATTGCCCCTCAGTACGTTTACAAAAGACACTAAATAGTGTTAGCTAGGTTTTTCCCATATGGGGAACTTGCATGTGAACCGGGTTCTACAAACACGTTTGTGAACCGGACTTTAGGGAATTTAAACGCTAAACCGAAACAAACAACTACAATTACTAAAGGTGGCCTCATTGGGTTTTGCCCTGTAACATGTGTGGCTTCTGGATCATGAGGGGATGTGTAGATCAAAGATTAACACAAGCTATGAAGTTTGATCACAGATTTTGGTTATTGCCTTGCTACATGTTTACAAGTGATCTGTTTCAATGCTACTTACAAGTGATCTGTTTCGGTTTAGCGTTTCAAGATGTTCACTGGGAGTTGGTGACTTGTATTAAGTATAAACCGCAAGATAGTTCATCAAACCAAGTTGAGCCCAAGTTCTAGTTTAATGCCTCTGAACTGGGGTTTGCACATCACCGTATTGTTAACTTATGCCAGCATTCCCATAGCCTAGTTATGTATGACCAAGTTCAAAAAGAGGATCATGTTGCTCATTAACTGAGTTATGGTAGTGTGTAGTTGCATTGTTACATGTCCACCTAGTCATGGTTCTTATGATCCTAAATGAACCTTGGAGGATATTTTGCTCAAATTCGTCTTTGATATGGGAATAAATGCATCTAGTACCCATCTATAGCAACCTAGCGATTCACATCCGAGCACCCCCAGTCACTGGGCACTTTTGGATTATGCATGTAATAAGAATGACTGCTCTTGTCTGTAGAGAGAAATGCAGCAGAAGCTTCCATTATTTTGCTTTTAAAAACTGCTACGAAATCATGGTCTGATAATGTAAGTGAATCGATAATCAACTATTGGCATGCATAATGATCTTCAGACACTTTTTTCTAGTGCTTGCTGGGCCTTCAATTCATATAGTTGAAGAGACTAGTGGCAGTTTCCAATTCCATATCTAATCTGCATTAGGATTAATGCACTTAAATGTACGATATGCTCACTAGATCTAATATGACTGTCCTTGTAAACAGGCCAGCGTAAGTTGTTCACTACGGAGGAGAAGGCCCTGTTACATGCAAAGATACCTAACCTCGCAGCTGCTACATCTGTAAGCTCGTTTTGCTCCTTCTTGTTGACAGTTCTGTAGTGCTTAGGGCTCATCTGGCAACAATACCGAAGAAAACAGATATCGGGCATCGTATGGATATTTTAATGCATGAGATATCAGGCCCTTAATAGTAGGAGACTAGGAGAGTATGGGTAATATTCTTGATGTACCTATGTTTTGGGAGATATTAATATCAAACGGATGTCCATACTAGACCATACCAAACACCAACTATGGTTATGAGTCTTGATGTGGATACCACCACCAATTATGGGCATGAGTCTTGATATGGATACCAAACAGCCTCTCAGTACCTTTTATGATCACATACCAATTGGTATAATTTTCTATATCTATTAATGACCCCACAATTTTGCAGGGAAAGTGGATTCCTCTACATACGTTGGCTGCATCTGGAGAGTTTTATCTTGCTACCACACTGTTAAAACACGATGTTGCTATCAATGGTGTAGATAATGTATGTATAAATAGTTAACTTACATTGTGGCTTGTAAAAACTTTGTGCCTCACATGGTCATCCAGTCTAATATGGTTGTTTGCTGGCCACGGTATATATTATCCGTTCTCTCTCCTTTTTTTCCAGGATGGTTTAACTGCACTCCACAAAGCAATCATCTGCAAGAAGCATGCTATAACAAACTTTCTGTTGAGAGAATCAGCAAATCCATTTGTTCGTGATAAGGTAGGAAATTGGATTTGCATCCAAATTCTCTTCAAAAAAAGGAATTAGATGGTTTTTGTTTGCAGACTAGCTAACTCGCCCTTGGTAATAACAGGATGGAGCAACATTGATGCATTATGCTGTCAGAACTGCATCAAGTAGTGCTATCAAAACCCTTCTCCTCTACAATGTTGACATCAATCTTCAGGATAATGTATGAGAGCTACTTTTCTGTTGCTTTTTTGTTTCAATTTTTACTTTTTTTTTTTTATTACCTATACACTGAAACCATCTTTCCTCTCTGTATTCAAAAGGATGGGTGGAGTCCTTTGCATCTGGCTGTTCAAGGAAAGAGAACAGATGTAGTGAGGCTTCTATTAATAAAAGGAGCAGATAAAACCCTCAAAAATAAGGTTCATCTCTTACATTCTATTTAAGATTACTTGCCATCTAGTTGTGGTTTACAGGGTTTAGGACTGATGGATCACCTTTGTTGTCAGGATGGTTTAACTCCATTGGAGCTGTGCCTCTATTTGGGTCAAAATACAAGGACTTATGAACTCATCAAGCTCTTAAAGCAGCTCCCACGGCCACGCAGTGCATTGTATTGACAAAGTGCCCTAGTTTTCGTGCTTATCCTCTGTGTGTACATACATATGGGATGAAGGGCTGACACATTCTAAATTATGGGAAGAAATATTAGTGATTCCTGTGTGAATATATTTTGCTGAATAGGCGTCTTGTAATTATGGATCTTGAATGAAAATTTTGCTTTCTACTACTATACCTTCATTCTACTCTTATGCGTCTTGGAGGATCTAAAACGGATTAATGGATCAATGATTCTATACTATATATATGTATATAGATCAATGGTTCAGACAGATGGAGAATACACACTTTGGAAGACAATTAAAACTAGGGGAGTTTAACGGGTCGGGTCGCGGGTTGATTTTTTCTGAGTTTACGGGTTGTGGGTCGGGTCGGGTTAAACCTGCGGGCTTGTGGGTCGACCAGCAACCCGTTAGTATTAAAACATATATTTTTTCTTAAAAATACATTTTAATAGTAATATTTATTGTTTTGTTAGTATTAAAATGTATATTTAAGAAAAAATATACATTTTAATAATTTTATTAGTATTAAAGTTTATGTATTTTTTGAAAAATTCACCGTATTTGGAATCGATCCACAATTTATTTTCGCATTTCATATAGCACATCCCACGACCCGACCCGCAAAACCCGTTAACCCGCGGATCGGGTCACGGGCTGGGTCACACGTCACTTTTTAAATTTTTACGGGTCGCGGGTTAGACAGCAATCTGCACTGTGGGTCGCGGGTCGACCCGACCCGACCCGTTGAACACCCCTTTTAAAATGTAAATGGAAAAGGGGGCGATTTGTAAGGGGCGATAAAGTGCGAGTTATTTTCTGAAATTTCCCAATTTGTAAGGCTTTTTGTAAAATCAGAATCGCAGAAGATAGAAACTGAAATTCACTTTACCTCTTCGCTGAGTTCTCTCGCTATACTTGTTGCAATCCATCGTAGATCACCTACTCTTTTCCACCCACGGGAACGAATCACCTACTTCCTTTATCCATCTCATTCTTCCTATCTCTTTTCCAAATCCAGATCCTGATCGTGGCCTTGCCTGAGGATGTTTGGATCTCGGCTTCTGCATGCCCGTTATACCGTTTCCGGGTTCGAATCAGTTGCGGGCCACCCGAGTTCGATCCATCGGATCCCGAATTCACCAGCTGATAGTTCCTGTAAATTCCCCTATCGACCATTATCAACATCATTATCGACGTTGGTGAATAATTGTTATAAGCTCAAACCGATCATCATTACTTGCCAACATTCTCATGGAAGCTTCCGCCCCCAATCGCACTACGACCACGGCCACGAGTATCTCGAAGCATCTCTTCTAATTTCAGGTATTCTTTTTTCTTCTTCTTTCTTTGGATTTTATTCTTCTTGTTGATAATTAGGCTAGGTTTTTTACATTGCCAGATTTGGTTGACCTAATGAACAGCGTGTGTGGATTAGTAGTATAGTATCTTAGCTAAGATAAGAACTATGTGAAGTTTGACCTAAATTCCGCCAATTAGCAAAAAAGGGACAAAAACTCGCTTATGTGATCACCAACATTGTGTTCCATGTCTGAAAATGGAATGTCGGTTGCTACGGTTTAGTTCTAGATCTATGTGAACGAGCTGATGCTGTTTTTACTGATCTCGTAGGAGCTGCATTTGGTCGTTGTACTTTCTGCTCTTATTCAGCTGGTGTGAGGAAGAAGTATGTGAATGCTGAATAATAAATCCGCTCAAAATGGTTGCTTTTTTTTTCAGTGAACTTTCAAATGGATATGCTCAACCTTTCGTAGTTCCTAGAACTTACATATATTGATTTAATTATGACGCTTTCTCTTTATATGACCTTATAAATGCTAGTCGAACAAATCCAAAATCCTTTTGAATTCCTACTTATCAGTTATCTATATCGCCGAGTGGTGGTTTTCATGTACTGAACAGACTGTTTGTGACTGTCAATGGGTGAGTTAAGGTGTAGGAATCTGATCATTAGTTTGTGGTGGAGTCTGTCTATAGTTATGAAGGGGCAGCCTAAGTATGTAGTTATCTATAAAGAACGCCACTTCTTCCATATAAGCTGATACTTTTCTTTCCTTTTCAGCTTGATCCAAATCAAGCCTTAGATAACAGAATTTGATTCGGGAATCATCTATTACATTACTTTGATATTCGGGATAATCTAGGGTTTGTTTCATAAGATACTACTTGAAATCTCAGTTGTTACTCTAGAACTAAGAGCATAAGTATGCAGATGCTGTAATGCAATGAAGTCTAGTCCTAGATAATTAGTATAATGAGAAGAAGGAATCTGGCTACGAATGCTAATCACATGATTGGAGAAAACATGAAAAAGTTATACATTTGTTGTTAGAGTAGGAATCAGGAAACTCACAAATCACCAAGAACAACTAGTTTATTAAACTGAAATAACAGGATAAAATCCCAAATGGATGACAAGTTCACCCAAATTGAGCCAACTATCTCAATGGAGGATCCCTCTCCAAAGAGCCCAAGGCCTAAGCCTGATTCTTACAACTTTCTGGATACCCCTAATTCGGAAAACACTCTCCTATTTAAGCTAGATCATACTTGCTCCCCAAGGCACATAAACTCTCTTCCCTTTTTACCCCTCTAATAGCACAATTTCCACTAGACACCCTCTTTGCTCAAATATTATAATTACTGTGGTAACATTCGTTTAGACACTTGGACCAAACTTTACTCTCATCTCAAGTGTGCTCACAAAATATTGTGCAGATTTTTTTTGTAGGGCTTCTGTTCGTTTTACCAATGAAATCTCAATTACTGCTAGTATTTTCCCTAACCGAGTTATTTGTTGTTGCAGAAACTGCAAGGCACTACAGCCTTCGCAAGCGAGGGTTTCAAGAAGACGTGAACAGGAAGCCATCTGATCCTTACCTTCCATTATCTCTTCGGGCCAAAGATTTCAGTGCTGATTCCAGGTCACTGGGGCTGGAGTTTCTTCGTCTTTTTCAGAGCCCGACAATTTTTCTCAAGATGTCTTGTGAGGGGGACTTCGTGCTTCCAATTGTTGTAGGTTTGTGAATCTGTATTCATGATATATTGTTCCTTTGTCAAGATGATAATTTCTGCAATATGTTATTCTAGTAACATTTATTAAATTATATTATTCTCAATGTAGTGGTGGATATTTGTCGAAATAGTAAATGTGCAAATTTTTCAGGGGAATTTGCTGTCGAAAAACTTATAGATTCTTTGCAGGAACAAAATCATTCGGTAATCTACTGCTACACTGCATTCATTTTAATTTGCATTTTTTTTCGCCACGTATTCTATTGGTAATTATCTTCGTCTGCTAATTTGCAGGACTGCCCAAATCAATTCCAGTTTGTAGGAAATTTTGTCTCTGGACTGGGCTATCAAGTGAGAACTCAAATTTTTCAGCCATTTATATCCCGACAATTATTCATATCTTACAATATTAAAGATGTCTTATTATGTTTTAATTTTATCTCTCATGTTATTTGTGAATTTATGTGCACTGAATTCATATCAGAAAGAGATAGGGTGATAAGCTTACCTGTGAAAAGTGTATAGATAAGAGGGAAATTCCGGAGATGACTTTCATTCTTACCTTAAGAATAGATATTGTGTTGTGCTTGCATGTTACAACACATTCAATATTCAATTGCCCATTATGATTCCCTTATTCTATACTTGTTTTCATTTTCTTTCATCTTACTATAATGCCAGGTGAAAATGGTAAAAATTACAGAAAGGGTGGCCAATACATATTATGCCAGAATTTACTTCAGCAAGGTACCCTATCTTCTTAGTGGACTGTTAATTGAGTTTATTATGAGGTATTCAGAGCAGATGTTTTACACAGTAAGCATTATCTTCAAAGATCGTTTTATTAATAAGTGCTTATGATCCACAGGTTGGGGCAAAAGAAAGTTTTAGTATTGATGCACTTCCATCAGATGCCATAAATCTGGCTACAAGATGCAAGGTACAAAAATGTGTTCTTGACCAACTTCTATTTATGCATGGTTTCTGAGCAAAAAAGAAAACATATGCATGGTTTTAGGTTGCTCAAACTTTTAAGTGTATCTGTCTAGATTTTTTACAGTGTTGAAGGTTGTATGGATTATAATTATGAAATAGTTACAGCTATGTAGGCTAGATGGATCCTGCAGGTTACAGGTTTATCATTTTAGACTTTTACTTCAATGTGTTTCAAACTTTCTTCCTCCCACATATAATGGTTACTGGTTTTATTAGGCCCATATGACTGCTTCCTGTATTAATGACATGATCTTGTTTTTGCATATTTCATCTCTTTGAGGCTACTAGCTATGATGTTACTTCTTATCCCTACATAATTGGTTAAAGAGGATTTTTTGGTCCTATACTTACCAAAGAAGAAGAGTTTTCGTATAGGCACCCATATTTGTAAATAAACAAGTATTCTTGACCGATGCCATCAGAATCTCTTATAGGACAGGACGAGTACATGAGGCAAAATCCTGTTATGATGTCATATTAGACAGGTATTTCCCTAGTACTAATTGATGCTTTGCTTTAGTTTGTGTATGCTTAAGTTACATTCATGGTTGATTCATCGTGCAACTATGATTTGTGCCCTTGACTTCTGCAGTGCTACAGAGGGGCGAGACTTGCTATCAGAGGAACTTGATGTTGTGAATAACATGAACCTGGCCGTCAAAGACGAAAGATACTTGGATGCTGGTATACCTTGTGCAGAAATGTCCAATCACAGCTTGGATTATTAGAAAATTTTGATGTTGAAATTGATTTTTCATTACAAAATACTGTTAACCTTTTCTGATTACCTCTTTCCTCTATTTCAGTACTACCGACTTTAATAAGAAAGGATTGTCATATTGGCCTTAAAATCTTGTTAGGAAATGTCTATCATTTTAGAATTTTAGATAATGATTTATTGGTGAGTTGCAATTTTTGCTATTGGAAAATGTAAATATTGACTATTATGATAAAAATTCTCTTTCCACATTGGCTAAAATGGAGCTGGGTACTTAATCATTTATAAACTTAAAGAAAAATTTGGTAGTGTTCAATAGCTGTTCCAAAACCTTAAAGGCTAATAATGGCAATCAAAAGAGAACAGAGGGAGTATATCAAACTGCAAAACACAAGTTATTTTTGTGATATCCATTTCATGAGGTTAGTCATTTGAAATTTTGATGCTGACATTTGAAAATTCCTCCAATGCAGCCATGTGGATGGACAAACTCATGAAGCTTCGGAAAACTGGATCCGAGCATTAACACATACCAGAGGTATATTTGCCTTATTACCTTGACTTCTGATTATCCTTCTCGTGAGAAGTGTTTGAGTCAGCATCTTACACTGTCCCATCTGAGGTGACCTGAATTTGAAACGTTATTTAATTTAAGCTTTGTGAAAAGCAAAGCCTTCACATGCTGAAACTCCATATCTGTCATTTATAGTTTTTGATAAGCGGATGCATAATAGTCAAATCATGATAATGTTATCCTCTTGTAAGTCATCCCATCCCATTTGCTTTTTTTGTGGTTGCAGTATTCAAACTTCTGAAGCTTGCTTTAATCAGCTGTGGAGTCAAAACACGGCCCAAGATAAGTTCATCTTCCACAGGTATCTTCTAACAGGCGCGTGCATTTCATGACATGAAACCTTGGATAAGGCTGGCGTAACGCCCATGGTGTATATATGTGAGTAAATATTGTAAATATAGCGAGAGTTTTCATAAACATGAAATCCAAACCTACCTTAATTTCTAGGGGAAATCTTACACCTGGTCACATGTATATATTAAATGCCACCAATGCAATGTCCTTTTAATATGTTGATGGATGGATTCTGCATAACTTTTAGTGATCTACTCCTTCTGTTGTTATAAACTGTTGAATTCCACTTGATCTAGTGTCAGGGTAAAGCTTGATTTAGTGTCTGCTAGGCATCCGTGTTATCTGCATGCTTGACCAAATCAAGATTCGTTCTTATCTCTTTTCGGGTTTATTTGTGGAATACGAGTTTGTGTACATTTGACTAAAATTTGTAGATGAACCGAAGGACCAAAATGTTTGAACCAAAGAATAATTTGAACACTCGACAAATTGTTTTAACTTTTAACCCTGTTATTCCATACACCGCTACGTAGTATCGATTTCGCAGCCAAAATTACCCTGTCCAAATGAAAAGGTGACGGCTGTTATCCCTATCAGGAAGGAACTAATTAAGAGATACTCCGTAATTATTTTTATTGTCAATTGGTTTTAGGAACTCAATAACCCGGTCTCATCACGAGACAAATTGTAATATATGTTAGATTTCCACAGATTGTAGTGTTGGCTTGGATTGACAAGAATTGTACGTAATATATGTTTAGATACCACACCATTTTCTAAGGTCTAGTATCATAATATTAATAATTCTTGTGGATTATATCATCCTCCACTCCCGGGTAGGATATTATTATCGAGTAGTTGGTTTCTTCTTATAAGTTTCACGTCATCATATGCATACGCAATATCATATTCTGCGGGCACAACTAGTTGACTTGGGAAAGCTACATTTAACTACCTTCAATAAAACTTGTTTTAAAAACAAAATTTCCACTTTTTCAGTCCTGAGTGTAAATTATAAAAATAAAACTTTAATCAATTAAATCATCATTACTATATACTAAAGCGGAGGTTAGATTTAATATTTAGCCCGACACGTGGCACTTCCTCATTGGACCGCGTCACCCATCTTTAATAAAACAATTCGATTAATTTTGATTGGTTGAAATTTCATTGTAGACCCCATATTAGATACATAATATATTGATTGTGTAATATACTACCAAATCTATCTTTTATTTTAACTGATCGGAACCTAAAACAAATCTATGATCTATCTAACCTACCAAAAAAAAAGACGATATCCAACACTAACAAAAACACCGTATACTATTTCCAAAAACAAAATCCCTATAAAAAAATCTAATGCATAATATATTCATTGTGTAATATATTGAAATTGCAATATCTAATATAGCCTTATAAAAATCAGTTATATTATCACAAAAATAATCTATCATTAAAATAAATTCCATAAGAACCAAATTAAATAAAATAATACAAGATTTTATATCAAACTTTTCTTTTTAATAACTATAAAAAATTTAAAATAAGTTTATAATAAAATCAAAATCGTGCCTGTTGAAGTCCGAAAATCTCGAACTAACTACGGGACAAAATTATTAAACTCTCAGGCCTTTCGGCGCGCTAGAAACCGGCTCGTCTTTCTTCGAGCTCTCCCACCCCCCGCGTATTATTTTATTCTCTTTTCGGAGGCTTATAAGACTTTTTAATGTCTTTCCCGTAAAATAGTGCGAGCTCCTCGGAGACTCAAACACGTCGGAGCCCGTCCCTCGAGAACACGTCTCGGGACTCGGCTTTTTCCGATCCCTTATTCAGTGCACACCTAGCACTATATATAGAAAGGGGTGGTGGCTGCTTGCCACCAAACCTTCGATGTGGGAAGCTAAAATCAAATTGTGACATGCCTGCTTGACATGCCTGCTTGAGCTGCTTGCTTAGTTCGCCCTCCGTTACGCGTACGCTTATTCATTTTAGTTATTCGCGTACTTAGCGCGTTTAAAAGCGTGCTCAGCGCGTTTAAGAGTGTGTTTAGCGCCTTAATCTTTTATGTCGATATTATCATCTCGTGCACCAACGCGGTGACAATTCCGGGTATCAACACAACCCCGTGACTCGGATGTCCTTAGTATTTCAAGGTCAAATGAGGCACTCACTTGATGCACATACTGATGGTCAACGCGTTGTTGTAACCGGCTCGAGCTGTGCAACCAACCCGAGCACGCCTACGCTCGTCGCATATCGCGCGCGGGTCAAACCCTGAGCACAGCTCGGCGGCTTGCCTTTAGAGCGCAATGGGATGTTTTGAGTTTATCGCGACTACGAGTGATGAAGTTAACACGAGCGCGCTCTCGCGTTCAACGCGGGCCAAACCCCGAGCTCAGCTCAGCGATTTGCCTTATAGAATTTGGACTTTGGGGTTTATCGCGACTACGAGCGATGAAGTTAACTCGAGCGCGCCCTCGCGTTCAACGCGGGCCAAACCCCGAGCTCAGCTCGGCGATTTGCCTTATAGAATTTGGATTTTTGGGTTTATCGCGATTACGAGCGATGAAGTTAACTCGAGCGCGCCCTCGCGTTTAACGCGGGCCAAACCCCGAGCTCAGCTCGGCGATTTGCCTTATAGAATTTGGATTTTTGGGTTTATCGCGACTACGAGCGATGAAGTTAACTCGAGCGCGCCCTCGCGTTTAACGCGGGCCAAACCCCGAGCTCAGCTCGGCGATTTGCCTTATAGAATTTGAATATTTGGTTTTATCGCGACTAGGAGCGATGAAGTTAACTCGAGCGCGCCCTCGCGTTCAACGCGGGCCAAACCCCGAGCTCAGCTCGGCGATTTGCCTTAACGATAATTGTGGAGTTTTGATGTTTTAAGGCTTTAAGCAGCTGCGAGCGGCGTAACCGTCTCGAGTGCGCCTATGCGCATCGCGCGCGTTAGCGGACAACCCCGAGCGAGGACGGCAACTCGGGTTTTCCCTAACGACTGTGGAGTTTTGATGTTTTAAGGCTTTAAGCAGCTGCGAGCGGCGTAGCCGTAAGTCTCGAGTGCGCCTATGCGCATCGCGCGCGTTAGCGGACAACCCCGAGCGAGGACGGCAACTCGGGTTTTCCCTAACGACTGTGGAGTTTTGATGTTTTAAGGCTTTAAGCAGCTGCGAGCGGCGTAGCCGTAAGTCTCGAGTGCGCCTATGCGCATCGCGCGCGTTAGCGGACAACCCCGAGCGAGGACGGCAACTCGGGTTTTCCCTAACGACTGTGGAGTTTTGATGTTTTAAGGCTTTAAGCAGCTGCGAGCGGCGTAGCCGTAAGTCTCGAGTGCGCCTATGCGCATCGCGCGCGTTAGCGGACAACCCCGAGCGAGGACGGCAACTCGGGTTTTCCCTAACGACTGTGGAGTTTTGATGTTTTAAGGCTTTAAGGAGCTGCGAGCGGCGTAGCCGTAAGTCTCGAGTGCGCCTATGCGCATCGCGCGCGTTAGCGGACAACCCCGAGCGAGGACGGCAACTCGGGTTTTCCCTAACGACTGTGGAGTTTTGATGTTTTAAGGCTTTAAGCAGCTGCGAGCGGCGTAGCCGTAAGTCTCGAGTGCGCCTATGCGCATCGCGCGCGTTAGCGGACAACCCCGAGCGAGGACGGCAACTCGGGTTTTCCCTAACGACTGTGGAGTTTTGATGTTTTAAGGCTTTAAGCAGCTGCGAGCGGCGTAGCCGTAAGTCTCGAGTGCGCCTATGCGCATCGCGCGCGTTTTGCTTTATAGAATGTGATTAGCGCGTTGACGGTAACTGTGAGCAAAGCTCAAAAACAAGCGTCGTCTAAATGGGGTCGCGGGCCATATGAGGTTTATTTAGTTTTTCTCGTTTCGGAGGCGTTATTTAGTTTGGCGTTTGAACTTGTGTACAACAAACCTGTATTAGTCAATTGCTAATATCTCAAGGTTCATTAATGCCGTTCGCTGGGCGTTGGAATGCAAAAAGTGAGATTAGCGCGTAAGAAAACACAACACCATACACCAAAGGAAGAGCCGGGCAAAATAAAACCCCGAGCCTCTTCCCCCAAGCCAAAAAGAGAGATCTTTTCATTAGCGTTCATGACATGCCAAGCAAGCGCACCACAAGAGATTTTACAAATTCACAAAGCCTAAAAACAACAAATCCTGACAACAAGAACAACACGAGCAACCCGAATTCGATCGGAGTTACATACACGTCAGTTTTTGCACTTAGCGCGTTGGCAACGTGCCACAGAATCAGTGAAGCCTGCCACGCACTCCAGTCACGAACCCCCGCGTCTCCGGCATCGCGATGTCCCGAAGGGAGCCACAGGCCACGGCAACGGACCACGCCAGAGAGATAAGCGTGACAGCAGGAGGCCGGAAGAGCGCGGTGGCGGGCCGGTGAAGCATCGGCGGAGGCTTGTTAGTTTATTCTCTTTTCGGAGGGTTGTTAGTTTATTCTCTTTTCGGAGATCCATTATGGGGTCGCGATGGGGCCACGGGCCAAGGCTGAGAGCCAAGGCCTCGCGAGCGCGATGGGGCCGCGCATCCATCGCGATCAATGCTAATTAAAAATGCATACTATTTAAATAAGCAAGAAAACATACTAACCCGCGCGATTCTTAACCGACGACCTGAGGGCATGACAGTCTTAGGACGAGAAGGTCCCCACGGACGGCGCCAATGTTGAAGTCCGAAAATCTCGAACTAACTACGGGACAAAATTATTAAACTCTCGGGCCTTTCGGCGCGCTAGAAACCGGCTCGTCTTTCTTCGAGCTCTCCCACCCCCCGCGTATTATTTTATTCTCTTTTCGGAGGCTTATAAGACTTTTTAATGTCTTTCCCGTAAAATAGTGCGAGCTCCTCGGAGACTCAAACACGTCGGAGCCCGTCCCTCGAGAACACGTCTCGGGACTCGGCTTTTTCCGATCCCTTATTCAGTGCACACCTAGCACTATATATAGAAAGGGGAGGTGGCTGCTTGCCACCAAACCTTCGATGTGGGAAGCTAAAATCAAATTGTGACATGCCTGCTTGACATGCCTGCTTGAGCTGCTTGCTTAGTTCGCCCTCCGTTACGCGTACGCTTATTCATTTTAGTTATTCGCGTACTTAGCGCGTTTAAAAGCGTGCTCAGCGCGTTTAAGAGTGTGCTTAGCGCCTTAATCTTTTATGTCGATATTATCATCTCGTGCACCAACGCGGTGACAATTCCGGGTATCAACAGTGCCTTCAAGGCACTGGGTCTAATACTAGTTACTTTAATAAAGACGAGCGATGCGGCATGATATAGAGTCTAGGTACTACCCTGTAGACTTAACCGATCGACTAAGTGTCTGTCTGAAGGCTATACTGTGTACGTGGATTATATTGTGTACGTTTTTTGCTATTCAATTCGGGCCCCTGTACCACGGATTCACGGACATGGTCTCTCAAAAAATGATTTTAACTCCATAATTTACCCGAAAAGAAGAAAACAGAGCAATGCCAAGGTGTAACAATCTTGCCACGTCATGTGGTCCCCACCCCACTTATAACTCGGTGGTATCTCTTCTGTTTCTCTCTCTGCATCTTCCCAAGCACTGTGTCAAGTATGTACTGCTATTATACTATCCACCCCACCACACCCCTTATTTGTACTCCCCATGATCCAATCCCACCAAATTACTTTATTTGATTCTTTCTCTTCTCTCTCTCCCTCCGCCTCGCCTGAATCTTCTTCTCTATAGAATTCCACCGATTTCGGACTCGGAGCGGTCTGATTTGAACACGCGGCGATTTGATTTTGATCTTGATTTTGGAAGTGGTGATAGTTGTTTTGTGGTCGTGGAGCCCTGTTGTTAATGGCGATAGATGACGATACGGAAAGTTGCAGTAGCAGAGCTATGGAGATGGTGCCGAGGAAGCCGAGGCATGTCAAGAAGGCGGAGGTCTTTAACGACGTTCTTCTCAGGCTCCAGCGCTCCGATTGTGAACAGGCTAGGCTTCCCGGATTCGACGATCAGCTCTGGTTTCACTTCCTTCGTCTTCCGGACAGGTTGAATTTCTTCTCTTCTCCCGCTTTCTGCGGATTCTTCCTTTCTGGATCCCGTTAGGTCTGTTTCGCGTGACATGTTTGTTTGTGGTGCAGATATGCGGTGGATATGAACGTGGAGAGGGCAGATGATGTGCTCTATCACATGAAGCTGTTGCATCGAGCAAAGGATCCTGCTAATAGACCTGCTCTAGATGTTCGTCTTTTCCAGGTAAAAGCCTGTTCTACATAAACGCGCTTCTGTGATTTCAGACTTTGAAACTGCTCGAATTCTTGTATTGAAACCCTTCCCTTGGAGGTGTCAAGATCCTGCATCCACGCTGAATATTAAGGTCAAACAGTTTCTATCAATGAAGTTTGGTTCACTTGTAGCTTTAGTCTATTAGTGGTAGCAAATTAGTGATTGGACAAATAATTGCTTCTCTTGGAACTGGGAGATGATGTCTCTATGGGTTGAGGTGAGAGAAAACCTATTTGAATAAGTCTAGTGCTGTTTAGTTCAAGCTATCTAAGATATCCTTTACTCATTTGCTTTGTTTCCTGAGATTTAGCATTTCATTGGCTCCATTTACTGATTCATCTAAATGTTCCCTTGTCTGGCTCTGGCTGAAAACCAAAGCTAAGGACAGAGTAAAAGTTGTTACACTAGGTATTTATTTTTCGCATGTAATTTGTCTTATGGAATCTTATATCTGAGCTTATATGGAATGTAGGCTGTATGTGTTGTGGGCGAGGATTCGTTGCTAGTTGTTTCTGTTTAGAGCCTGTATGTATGATATTGTTGCTAGTTCTAGGTTGATGCACCTCTATGTTCCATGTAATGAAGATTAGTTGTATGTTATAATATTTCTCCCCTTAATTATGCAGGTCGATACCACTTCAAAAGAGCAGGCAGATGAATCAGTACATTCACATGCTTCAAGGTATGATGCCATTTGAAGTTTCATCCACCCCAAGTCGGGATATTATTCTGGCTTCATATTGCAACTGCATTGAGGATTTCATATGTTTTTGGACATTAGTTTTTCCCTAGGACAAATAATTTTCCATTTTGTAGGTGATAGTTTTCTGCCCGAGGAAAGTAAAATTTTTGCTCTTCATGATAAAAGTCGTAAAATTCCCACCTTTACTTAACTACTCCAGGAGAAGGTCTCGAAATAAATTCAGAGTAGCGATTGAAACATGCGTTATACCTTGTTTGGATTGCATGGATAATCTAAACAGGATCTTGAGTGGTTTATGACCAGTTTAAAACTTTTTTTTTTGACAAATAATTGTCTCTTGTTTTTATAATCATTATATTTATGCAATGCCAGCCCCTGCGCTCCCCTAAATTTTGGTTCATCCCAACATCATGAAGTCTTTCAATATCAACTCGGTAGATATGATGTTGAAGATAGAGATAGTGTAGTAAATTCTGCTGAACATATCAAAAGGTGAGAATCTAGATGTTCACTTTTTGCTTGGAGTTATAGCTCTCTGTGTCAAACTAGAAGTTTTTATATTAGCTTCCTCATAATTGAGTCTATAGACCTTATAACTAATGCTGATTACTCTTTGAAATTGTTAGGCCTATGCATGAAATCACCTGTTCAACAGTTGACAGGCCAAAACTCCTTAGCCAGGTGATTGGCTACTTCTTCAGTACCTTTATTGAACATGATATAATTTTATTAGTGCATTGCACTTCTTAGTGTGTAGTGCTGATCTGTTCGTTGCTTTTTTTTCTGTTTTTTTTTTCAAATGTTTGGATTTCTCTAAATGCGTAAATTTAAAAAAATTCAAATGAGCTTCTTCTACATAAAAGCCAGTAATTTTAAGAAAAGATGCACATGTTCCTTGTACTTATTCTAGATTTATGTTCCCTCTTGGAGACAATCATGTTGTGTTTGAGTTGGACTAAGAATATATGAACACTTCTTACTTGATCAAAGTATGATGTACTATATCTTATCTTTCACTATTAAATATTGTGGGTTGCAGCTTGACGTAGTCCTATTTTGAATACCCTGAAATAGAAGTGACATCGACAAGGAGAATATATCCCTTCATGTGGTTCCATTCCCTTGCTGCATTCTTATCACTTTACAATTATGTTTCTTTTCCTTTGATCTATTCTTGTCTTTGTTACAATATTGAGCTAGATTTTCAAATATATTGGATCCGCTTAGCAATTTGCTTTTAAGAAAATTATGTGGGAGTGATGTACCTACCTTATAAGTTATAAGATTAATGTCGAAGTGGATTTATTGCATTATAATTAGTTCTAAACATCTCATCACCTATCACAGGATAACTTTGTCTGTTGCTTCTTTTCAGCTTACTTTCTTACTTTCTGAGATGGGGCTGAACATCCAAGAAGCTCACGCCTTCTCCACCAGTGATGGATTTTCTTTAGATGTCTTTGTTGTTGAGGGCTGGTGTGATGAGGTAAGTCATGCTATCTTCCATGCTTATCAACTAGCTAACATTCATTTATTTATTTTGATATGGATTGATGCAATATTCATAAGTAGTGGCTCTCAATTGCACCCATGAATATAGCCACTGTCCAGATTTTTCTAACTAACTCCATCACTGCCTGCTAACTTTTGCACCTTGTCTTATCTGCTTCCCCAACCTCTAAATGGAGAATCTTCGTCACATTGAAATTCAAACACTAGTTAATGAAACATATTTTGCCTGAATAAGAAGTGTTCATGGTTGACAGAGGTGGATTCTAGAGAGGGGCCGGGGTGAAATGGTGTTAAGGCACAAAGATTGTAACCATTTCATCAGTTACATATGTCTTGTAAGATGCATATCATTTTGCATTATTTGCAAATAAAAACACTTCATCTCTGAATGAGAATGTTAAGTCTTACTGAATGGTGTTGAGGCACAAAGAATGTTAAGTCTTACTGAATAATGAGGTTCCACATACTGTGGTCCTTCTTTTTGAATAAGAATATGACTTTATTGGCTTTTCACTTTTTCTTGACAGCATAAGAAATAAAACTTTATAATAAAAATGAGAGAGCAAGCTGTTGAGATTCATGTTGGTTGGAATGAAAATTACTTCCACTAGACAATGCAATATTCTTTCCTTAAGGCAGTTAAAACAGTTAGCTAACAAAGGCCAGGTAATAAGTGCATTTTGATCACGTTTGATATTGTCTTATATTGCATTACATGATAAATTTAATTATTAATATACAAGATAATGCACTATCAAGCGTGATCCAAATGCCCCTAAGATTCTCTTTTCACTACAAATTTATGTGAAAAAGTGTAAGCACACTAATTTACTGACCAGTCTAGTTGATAGCTAGAAGGTAAGGTTCTAAAACTGCCTGGATGTGTCTTTAAGAAAATTTCATGGCCAAGCACGTTTCCGTCATTAGCTTATTATGATTAGGTTGCTAATGTTCTGAAACACCCATATTGACCTTTAGGCATGCATTTTCTGATCATCCATAGCAGTCACTTTCCTTTTCTATGGCTTTAGGTTTTTTCCTTTCTATTTTTCCCTTTATTGTGTGATTTTCACAAATTTTATTATGTTTCTCAGGAATTCAAGCTTAAGTGTTTGCTGGAAAAGGGGATGGGTTGTTCCAAGGTGATTTTGTTTCATTGTTTCTTATTTTTTGTACCATCTCCTGCTTGTAAACTGACTTGATTTGTGCACCATGCTTGATCATGCCCTAAATTTCTTATATCAAATTGCATTAGTTAATCAAGAACAGTAGGCTGGCCGCTAGGAAGAACAATTTGTTAACATGCTTGAAAAACATGTTTCTCGACAGTTTTTGTCTACATTTGTCATAGAAATAGCGCTTGTAAAGATGTTTTGACTCTTACTGAATTGGTTGAAATGACCTACTATGCATAGGACAATTTCATTCCCTAAAATTTGTGATGTCAAGAGAAGTTGAAAAACAAAAGTGAGTAGGTTTCTAGGGTGAAGTGCCAGTTTACTGACTTTACTGGAAGCAAGTGTATTTATTAATTTTATTTTTATTTATCTGTATGTAAGAAAAGAAGTCCACAACACTTTTTTGCTTGGAGAACTTGACATTTAATAGAATCTTCCCCCTCCCTGTCTTTATTACCATGTTGTGTGCCTGGTGTATGCATCAATAACATTAGTTCCTTGCAGATACCTTCTCAATTAGAAGGACATTCCTCTCCTCCTATTTGTGAGCACTTGCAGACAAGACCTCCATGTTTGTCCAGTATTGTAGAAATGTCTACATCCAAGAGTTTTGGGTTTGAAATTGATTACAGTCTTCTGGAATTTGAAAAGCAAGTGGCATCAGGATCATCTGGTGATCTGTAAGTAGTGCTTTAAACTGATTATATTTGTTCTGATTGAACATTTGATTGAAGTTGCTAACTGAGATGGATTTTTCAGATTCAAAGGCTGTTACAATGGCCGAGAAGTAGCAATCAAAGTACTGAAGCCTGAACTTCTAAATACGGAGTTATGCAAGGAATTCTACCAGGAAGTCAACATCACGAGGTTCCTTCTTTCCCCTTCTTCCTCAATTTGAAATATTCTTCCAGAATATTAGTGATGAAACAAGTTGCTTTAAAGCTGATGTCTTTTTCTTTCAATAGATTTCCAAATGAAATGACTATCACCTACAAATTGCATCACATGAGTATCAATATTAACCCAATAACAATGTACTTCAAATGAATTTCCCGTTGGATTTTTTATATTTTGTCAACTTGTAGTCCAATGACCATTAAATTTCTATATCTAGATCAAATCGCAACCTTCTATTTCTTACTTGCTTATTGCTTTCTCTTGTCGTTATCCTTGTAAAAAAATAGAGAATCAGTAAAATTGGACGTGTATGTGCCTGAGGCACTGAGTGCATTCTTTTCTAAAGCCCGAGCACAAAATTTGGGTTTGGTGCCTATCCTCAATGATAAAGTAGAATCGTTCTCATGCGACAGCTTTACTCATGCTTCATTTGTTGAATTCTTATGAATTCTTGTAGGAAAGTTCAGCACAAGAATGTTGTGCAATTCATAGGTGCATGTACACAGCCTCCGAACCTGTGCATTGTGACTGGTAAAGTTGGGAGGAACATCTAATATATGTGTGATTGAATATATAAATTTAGAAGCTTGTGTAGTAGTCATACAATATAAAAACTTTTGATGTTGTACATACTTTTCATCCTGCTGTATTCATAATTGCTCAAGAAGTTTCTCGCCACTTGTGATTTTAGATTTTAGAAGCTTTGGCTTCTGGTCGTTGCTTTTGCCATAAGTCATGTCTGTGAAATCAAGAACCAATAAACTTTTCTTCCAAATTGAAGTGACAAATTATCCTATTGTTAGCTATCATTGATTGGTTTTTGGAAGTCAGAAAATGACTCTTTATGCTGATCATACTGGAAGAGTATAATTGTCTAATAGATTGTTTATTTTCTTTCAGAGTTCATGTCTAAAGGAAATTTGTACGAGTTCATGCATAAACAAAAGAGTGTTTTCAAACTTCCTTCCCTTCTTAAAACAGCTATAGATGTTTCAAGGGGGATGGAATATTTGCATAGGAATGATATAATTCACAGGGATCTGAAAACTGCCAACTTATTGATGGATAACATTGGGGTAAGAGGCTATGATTTGTAGTCTTCTGCATACTGATTACCTATATCTTTTGCTGAATGTGAATGGCATAGCCCAAATACATGTATCCTGCTTTTGCATGAAATAAAATTCTTTTGGCACTTTCTTTAAGCTCGCATATTTTTAGACTCAACCCTCTCCCTGGCAAACACATTTACAACAAAACGTTTTCTCCTTTCGTTATAAAACATAAGTACTCGTCCAATTAAGAATGTTTTTCTTAACTTGAATTTAAGAATATTTTAAATTTTGAAAACTGTTTTTGTTATTTTAGTTTAATCTAAGTAGTTGGATTTTAGAGGTGTAGTCTTTTCATCCCATGTTCTACAGGTCTAGAGTAATATGAAAGTTTTAAAACATCATGATACTTAAACAGATATTAGTAGAAAGGTATCAGGGTGAATTATTCCTTAAAATTTTACTAATCTGATGCAGTAAAGTTAAACCTTTTCTTGGTGACAACATTCCTCAGTTATTTTTAAAAGCAAATTTTAAGGAGATGATCTTTATTTTGATTGTCTGTTGCCTCTAATTGTCCATTTCCCTATCATATGCCCTTCCTTGCCCGTGAATAAAAAAAAAGAATATTCTAACCATTGAGCAAAATAGAATTTCGTCAACCAATATTTCTCTTTTTTTTTCTATTGTACTTGTTAGTGGAGCGTTCCATATTCTGCATGTAGCTCGTGGATTCTATGTTTTGAGTATCTGCTGTAGAGAATTGATTCTCTGTCTAGTGCCAAGCTCTGTGTACATTGAGCACTTTTATTGAAAATATCCACGATATGAATACTAGGCTGTTAAAAGTTTCTGCTTGATTTTCAGTGTTTTTTCTTGTCGAGAAATTATGCTCAAAATCCTTCTAATCTAGGAATTGATTCTGTACATCAACAGGTTGTTAAGGTGGCCGATTTCGGAATTGCTAGAGTACAAACTCAATCAGGAGTGATGACTGCTGAAACAGGAACCTACCGATGGATGGCTCCTGAGGCATATCTCTTTTATATATTCAGTTGAATCTTATCTTCACCATTCATTCTCTCTTTTTAATGAAAAAAAGGATCTTCTCTTTTATTCATTTTCTTCCTATCATCAATATAATTTTTCTTACCATTCATTCAAGCTGACAGCATAGATTAAACATGTTTGTTTTGCCTTATAATATATGTATTTTCATGTTTCCATAAAATTTACATCAATTCGTTCCTTGCAAATGCTTGAGTTATTAGGAGAAGTCATCAGTGCTCTTATGTAATAGCTCTGTCATATACATTTTCCTCTCTAAGCTAGCACATGGACAGGAAACACGGGTTACCACTCATTTGACTCTTCACCTCTAGATTTGAGACTTGAGAGTACAAGGCTTGTTGGTCCTAACCTTATGTCCCCATTTAACTATGCAGTATCCATAGGAGTTCTATATTTTTCCTATTTCTGGTGTTAATAACAGAAATGCATGTGACCTTGTTGCTCAAAGTAATCTCAATAATGTAGAAAAACTCTTAAGCTTCCGTATTCTACTCTTCTAATGAGGGTGCTTCCGTATTCTACTCTGATTTCTTGCTATTCTCCAGTTCTTGGCTGCTTTCTGAAAACTTTGTAGCTTGAAGTATGAGGTTTATTTCGGTATTTCTAAATGGTGGTGGTATGCCGAATATAAACAGTCTTTAAATCTTGTATGTCCCCTTTGAAGACAGAAAAAATATTGACTAGTCGGGGTTTAGCATAAAGAATATCATCCTCTGTGTCTCGATTTGCAGAACCTAGGTGGATAGAGCCGAAAATTCAGTTTTCCACTAACATAAATTTTCAGTACTTTGCTTGCTGTTGTTTTCTTTCCACGATGATTGCTTCTTTTTAAGTTGATTTTTTAATATCCCTGTTAGTGGACTCCATTGAGTTTGATAATTTTTTCTTTATCTTGCCTGATGTTGAATATGCATATTGAAGGTCATTGAGCACAAACCTTATGACTGCAAGGCTGATATTTTCAGCTTCGGAATTGTGTTATGGGAGCTTCTCACTGGAGAAGTAAGTAACCTTACTGCCCAATTTCGTATTAAATGAGTGAAATGGTGTATATTCTTAATTTCTCAAGCTAATCTATCCATTCTCTGACATGCTAGCTTCCATACTCGCTGTTGAGCCCATTACAAGCTGCGATAGGAGTTGTGCAAAAGGTTTTTCGTCTTCCCTACTTCTTCTGTCATGAATAATTAAATCATAACGGTCTTGAAAAAAGTTGTGACGAAAGAGAAACTACTAAATACGAAGTTGTATTTCCAGGGATTGCGACCTGTGATTCCTAGGCATGCTCATCCCAAACTTGTACACCTGATAGAGAGATGTTGGCACCAAGATCCTTATATTCGACCCAACTTCTCTGAAATCATTAACATCCTCGAAGAAATAGCTAACGAGCATCTCTCTTCTTACATGTAGGCTTTTACGTGGAATAGTGTGGGGCACTTTGTGAGTTTTGGCCAAATGCTTATCCTATTTGCATCTATTGGTGTGTGTGTGTAGTAATTCGCTGTTGTTTTAGCGTGTAGTTTAGCTTGTAGGCTAATTAGCTTGTATGATATGGTAGGCTAATCTGATCATGGTTGCAAGACAGTATTAAAAGTTTCTCAATGCTGGCATGTATGTAAAATATTGTAATGGTTGGTTTTATATTATTTATCCTCCCTGTGCTTTGTGACTTTGTGAGCTACTATAACATGTTATAATTAGCTCAAGTTTGCTTGTACTTGGTTCCCAAACAAGTAGTGTGTATTGCGTTGTTAATGGTTATAGAATATAGGAAGAAAGCCAGAAGCTGTCAGAATTTATTGCATTATAGCTGTGTCATTTATGAAGTTGCTGTATCTCATTGGAATGTGATGTCCAAGTGTAAATGCTAGAAGCAGTCCAGTGTTCGTAGAGCTGTGTTCTTGGTATGCATCAATGTTCAAAATCAAGGTAAGAAGAATATAATACATATCAACATGAACACATAATAATCCTTATTATCCTTGAACACTTAAGCACGTGGAAAGAATTTATTCACAGTGCTCCGGATATCTCCTAGTCAGTGCCGGGATGAAGCTTTTGGTCACAGCTGAATTGGTGGGATCACTCATGGGTTAGGAGCTGCCTGGCCCGAACTCGAGCCTGCAAACGGACAAGAGCGTGCATGCACCGCAAGGCTACCCACGCCTGCTTCCTAACGCACACACCGCGAACCACCGCCTGCAGCTTCACAAGGCTCCTCAGTGCTCTGAATGCCCTCCTCGCCTGCCCAATAGCATAACATATCTCATGTCCTTAAATATGATCATCATGCAGTGTTGGAACATAGTCCACACATTGATCATCAGTCTATCGGTTCACAAACTGAAGACAGTACAAGCATTAGGGCTGTGCAAAATCCGGTCCGGTCCCCGGTCCATGATATTGGAGGTTCCCGGTCCCGGTCCGGACCGAATTTTAAAAATAAAAATAAAAATAAAATAAAAATAAAAATTATATTAATTTTAAAGTTATATAGTTTATTTTAAATATTTAAATTTCATATTTATATTATATACTTAATAATAATATATTTTTCATTAATCAAATATGATTTTTTTAACTATATTATAATTTTTTATATAAAAAAAATATTTATTTTTTTTTAAATAAGGATCCGGTCCAATCCGGTCCCCGGTCCACACTATTTGGAGTTCCCGGTCCGGTCCGATCCGGTCCTGGACCGGTGCCCAGCCCTAACAAGCATATATACATCATCATCTCATCATAATGAAGAGTAAAAGGAGAGAAGAAACATACGAGGTGACCCCTGAAGGCAGATTGGATTCTGATGGCGGCGTCTGTCCTGTCTTCTTCAGAAGGCCCCAACTCCTCCTCCTCCTCCTTCTCTGGCTCTTCTAACTCTACCTTCTCATCATCAGACGAGACAGCCGGAGCAGCGGCTGCATGATCCGCCACTGAAACTACGTCCGGCGCCACATCAGCTTCCCCGACACCAGCGTCCGGGCTTTGAAGATCACCGTCGTTGGTGGTAGTACTAGTATGGGCAGCTGGAGTAGAATCGTCGGTGTTGTTGGTGTTGACTTCGACGCCGTCCTTCTTGGGATCGACGCAGCTGGTGCGGTTATCCTCATCGTGGCTGCTGGTGATGCTGGTGTTGTTGTGGATGATGATGATGTTCTTCTTGGTGTGAGGGGACTTTGTCCTTAAGAACTTCTTCTTCACTAGACTGAACCACCCCGCCATTATTTCCTCCTACGTACTCAGCTTTCTTGATCTTTCTTCGATCTCCTTGTGCATATATACGTACTTGTGTAATGATGTTTGTTTGTTTTTTGGGTTTAACTTGAAAAGGAAGTTCAATATTTGGCGTGGTATGGCCCCATATATGTTTGGAGAAGAATTCAGCTTCAAGGCTAAATGTGCGCAGCATGTCAGTCACTCAAGTCTGCACAACGTGGAGGGATCAATTATTAACGATCGTCACTTTGATTCTTTGATAAATTGCAGGCGACCACCCTTTATTTACAGTAACGAATTTTTCTCTTACGCACTCGCCCACTCCTTTTTTAATAATACACAAAAACCATTTTTAATACTACACAAAAACCACCTTATAATTACATCCGTGAAAATTCATTACACAATTTTGTTTTTGTTAAAGAAAAAATGACTCAAAATAGTCCTAAGTATCAACTTTCAACCAATAATAATCCCAAGTTTGGAAATCATCACCAATAATACGAACGATCACAAAATCAACCAAAAACGATTCGGAAGCTTTTTTCAATAAGTTTTCCGGTAAAATAGATGATGCGGGAATCCAAAATCTGACATAACAACTTCAAATTTTACACTTGATTGAAATATTTTCGATCGTCATATCATCAATTCCACTGGAAACTTGTCGAAAAAGGCTTCCGAATCGTTTTTGGTTCATTTCATGATAGTTCGTATTATTGGTAATGATTTCCAAACTTTGGATTATTATTGGTTGAAAGTTGATACTTGAGATTATTTTGAGTTATTTTTCCTTTGTTAAATTAGCCTCCAACTATTTCCCAGGACGGTACTAGGCAGCAGAGACTAAATATATAAAATACAAGTTTTTTGTTGAGCGAGGTCACGAAAGCAATTAGGATTGTCAATTAGGTGGGCTGGGACGGATTTGAACCCGATCGTTTTGGGGTTCACCAGTTTGGGTCAATTCGAATTTAAGTCAAATCTGAATATTTTTTGACGTGGAGAAGTTTGTCCACCTTACTCATTTGCATCCAAAGGACTTTTTAAGTGCAAATCGTTCATTAATGCTTCAAGAATTCAAATCATTTTTAAGTGATTATAGAAGGGGTGCACGATTCTCTATTGTGAATGACCTCGGAAGTCTTGCAAATAAGATGAAAGAAACTGCAAAAGATAATCTTCTTCCCTTGGTCTACCACCTTGTTGAGTTAGCTTTACAGTTACCAGTTGCCGCAACATCAATTGAGAGAGTATTTAATAGGAATGAAATATGTGAAGAACAATTGGAGAAACAAAATGGGAGATGAATGGCTCAACGACAGTTTGTTGGTGTTTATCCAGAGGGCAGGCCCGTCCATGAGGGCGTGCAAACAGCCCGACGGAACAGGGCTTCCGAATTTTAGGGGCCCCAAAATTTTGAAACAGTAATATATTTAATAAGCATGCATAGTGGGACACTATGTTTCACTGGTAGAGTGGTGAAGCAGGAGCATCACTGCTTTTTGGGCAGTGTTCGAATCCCGACATTAACAATCACGTATTCACATCCCCCTTTTTCGTTCATTTCCAAGCTTAAGCACGTAGGAGTTAGGACCCCTATTTTCCTTTTAAAATATTGTCAAAAAATGTTACGGTAATAATTCCCTTTTTAAACACGTGGGCCCCCTAGTGTACATAGTTAGTACTAGTTAAAATATCATCTCGAGTATTAATTAAGTGTTAAATTATTGTCTAATTAATTACTTAATAGTGCAATTTATATGTTTTTAGGGTCTTTTATTGTAAGTTATTTTGATTGGTATGGGTAAAATATATTACGATTTAATATCCTTTTAATTAGTTGAATTTAATTTTTCTATGTGTCATAACATTTTTAAGATATACGGAGTAAAATTTAAAAATGTAATGAAACAATCACACCTAGTGATTGGGTTACTATTCAATAAAATTACAAATCATCCACACATATGCAATAAATTCAATTATCATAAAATTTTGTTAGCTAAAAACCTACTATAATACAGTATAACATAGAACACAAGTATGTGTAAAAGTTTGCACTACGTTCAGCCTTGAATAAAATAATGATTTTATTTTTATACATTCGATTTTTTGAAATTTACCTTTATATCTACTTGATATCTTATCCAATTTTCTTATATATCTATTTTATATATTATCAAATTTCCTTATATTTACTTGATATTTTATCTAATTTTTTATCTTAAGATTTTTTCCTAATGATTTTTTTAAAGTTATATCTTTAAACAAATGAAAAAATTCAAGTGATATTTTTTATATCTTAATCATTTTTCGCTATTAATTAGTATACGTTTCGTCATTATTAAGTATTGAGAAATAGTGAAAAAAACTTTCTCATATCATCATATGTTATTAATATATTAAATAATAATATAAATATACACAATTAAATAGAATTATTTTAAAATTAACATTGTATTAATAAAAATTAATACATATATAGTTCAATAGGTTTGGACTCGGGTCTAGTGTGTTTGGATTGTAAATTCTCGAGTTAAATTCGGATTCGTTTCAAAATTCAATCTCAAATTAATTAATTTAGGTTCATATTTATATTACTCGTACATGGTACGAGATTTGTACTAGTTAGTAATTAAGCTTCAATCTAATCAATTTCAAAACCTAATAAACTTTTTGCACAATCTAATCAATTTCAAAACCTAATAAACTTTTTGCACAGGGCCCCATAAAACCATTGGACGGCCCTGCCAGAGGGACATCTTTGTAACTATTGAAAACGAATTTAATATTAACATTATATGCTATTTTGCTATTTAAACTATCTTGAGTTAATTGATTTTTTTAGTATGTCGGTCTAAAGTCCGCCTCCATTGAATCGATTATAATGTTGTTGATCCGCTTTTTAAAGTTTCTTGAAGCATTTATGCCAGATACAGTAATCATAGGTGCTCTACAAACTATCATAATATAATCTTAATCCTATACATATTCAATTAAAATATTAATTCTAGAATCTCAAATTAGTCTCAATCTTATTATTAATATAATCTTAACATATTATTAGTTCTTAATCTCAGTATTAGTTCTATCATTGTATAATCTTAATCTTATACAGATTCAACTAGTATTAGTTCTATTCTAGATTTTGAGTTGTTTGATTAATAATTATATCCTAATATACAAATGTCAGTCTTATCATTATAACCTTTTAATTAATAAATAGATCTAGCATAAGTTCATAACCCTTTTATTTGAAATTTAATGTATTTAAGTCATAATATATAGATCATAATCACATCATTTTTACCCATTTAACTAAATAGAGTAGTATACTACTATAAGTTATTTTTCATAATTTTATTTTTAATATTTCTTTAAAAGTCATCAATGGTAGCTAGAGCTATCAAAACCTAACCCGACCCGAAAAATCGACTCGAACCAACGTGAAACTTTTGGGCTGAAACCCGACCCGAATAGTAGAGACCAAATTAAGGAAAAAACCGAATTCGATTAACCCGAATCTGATTGGGTTGAAACCCGAACCCGACTCGATGTTTTTATATATATGTAGAGTAAATAAATTTTCTTATAAATATTATAACATAATTTATTATAAAAACTAGTATAAATAAAATCTATTATAAAAATCTATTAAAAATAATATTTTGTTATTAAATATTATCATTTAATGATAATAATCATTAAAAATTCATATTCTTGACCTGTTAGGTCGACCCGAACCCGCATAATCACATTTCAAGGCCCGACCCGATTGACCCGAATCCGAATCAACTTGACCCGACCCGTTTGAAACCTCTAACAGTAGCAAATACTACCACTATATTTATGCTACACCTTCTTTCTATTAAAATAATATATTAAATATATATTTTACTATTGTATCATAGTGAAAATCCAATAAAAAGTTTAATAAAAAATTAAATGATATATTTTTACTAAATATATTTGTAACATTAGATATTTATTATTTAATTAATCTTTCATTGCATAATTACACATATGTAAGATAATTTGGTGTTTTATCTATTAAATATTCGCTATATTTCTACTATCATACAAAACTAGGCAATTTCATTTAAATGTCAAAAATTTATATCAATTTTGAATACAAGACGAAAATAGGTGTGTGGGTGGCGGGCAGCCAAAATTGGAGCAAATAGGACGCGCGGTAATTTAATGAGCTCCTATAGGCGATTTGCCGAAATTGCCCCCATAGGGAGGCGGAAAATAACGCCCATGCCACCGTCACATTTAATGAGCTCCCTCCCCCCAAACCCTAGCTAGCTTCCCACAACCCCATCGTCATCCATTGCGGCCAGCGAAAATCGCGAGATTCGGCGCACAAAACACGCGATTCGGGCAAGCGATTGAAACGATGGAGTGATGACGCCGTGAGGAACGATCAATTGAAGGTTGCAAAGACGATGCAGACTTCAATACGGTTGCAGAGCAAGCACAGCAGCACAAAATGGAAGCAAGAGGGAGGAGGGGAGAAGATGGCGATGGAACAGCTCGAGAATTTCGGGAAGAGAGGGAAGAAGCGGGGAGAGAGTGGGGGACCGACTAAAATAAAATGAAAACCCTTTTTTTGAATTTCGCGTACACACCTCATTAATTTTTTCCTTAGCCTAACCCATCCAAAATCACTCCCAAACCACCCTCCCCACCCCAATCCCTCTGAATACAATTTGATAATGGATCTCATCTCACGACATTCTTCCTCACTTATTGAAATATATGTTTATATATATAAAAAACGATTTTTTCTATTGTGCGCCCTTAGGGCACATAATAAACAACTATTAATAGAAATATTTGGTAAATTTTTAATTTTTTTTTTTTTATGACGGGTTCATTCTTTTCTTTTTAGGGTTTTAGTTTCTGTTTTTCGTTTGCTTAGAAAAACTCATAAAAAAATACAGTAATATATAAAAATAATAATTAAATAAATAGCATCCGGGTCATACTATTTGTAATTTTGTGCGAACTTGGTGGTAAATTCTCACTGAATTTTGTAGTAGGGTAGGGATTCTGCTTATATTTGTGTGATGGTTGGAAGGAATTTTCGTTTTTAGGGTTGAGATTGGATGATGTTAAAATACTTGGACGAATGATTTCAGAGGAACAAAACTAAAAGCTTCGACTCCCTCGACAAACATGGCGCAATGGAGCGCTCTTCCGGGCGACATCTTATCCTCCATCTCCAAAATTCTCAACTCCGACATCGCCGTCCTCCGTCTCCGATCAGTTTGCTCCTCCTGGCGGTCTTCTCTCCCGCCGCCCGCTCGGAAGAAGCCTTCTTCCTTTCCAGTGAGAGTGCCCCCGCCTTGCTCCCCTTCCGACTGCTCCGGCTACTTTGTCGTCAACCAGAACACTCTCTACCGTCTCTCGCCCCCGGAATCCGGTGCTAGGGCTGCCGATTCTTCCCATGGTTGGCTGTTCAAGGTTTCGGAGACGAGCCCTAACTCTTTCTCTCTCCTCGTCCCACTCACCACTGAAAAGATCAAATGTCCTCCTGGCACCGTTTCCAAGCATCTGAACCTTCTTCACTACCGGATTTCTGAGATTTGCAAGTCCTACAGTCTTCATTTTGTGAACACTGATGACGGTGATGAGTCCCCCGAGCAGTCCTACGTCCTCAGGAAGGTAACCGTTCTATGGAATTATGTGGTGGACTGCGATTTCGTTGTTTTGAGTTTACGACACGGCGGGAGCATGGGCTACTGGAAGCCCGGGGATGACAAGTGGACTCCTGTTAATGCCAGGGGGTATTCCTTTCATGATGTGATCCTCTTTGAGGGGAAATTATATGCCATTGATATTACAGGAGTGCTTGTTTCCTTTGATTCCATGTTAAATCTGACTGTGGTTGCTTCATCTGTGGGCTATCTTTCCACCCAGCGAAATCACCTTGTTCAATATAAGTCGGATTTGTATGCCGTCTGCAAGGTCTCTAGTCCAGAGCCCGAGTTTTACTTTGATTATACAGAGGAATGGCCTGGTGTGGATATGAATACTATCAATGCTCCACTCAAATTGACCATATTCAAGAAGAAGGGTGGTGATTGGGATTATGTAGGGGATTTGGGTGACATGGTCTGGTTCTTGGGCGATGATGTATCCTTTTCTGTTTCTGCATTGGACTTTGGAGGGTTCAAAGGCAATTGTGTGTTTCTGACAGATGAGTGTTTCTATGATGATAGCGTGGGTAGTGTGTATGGTGAGGATTCAGGTGTCTATGATTTGGATAATCGAAGCATCAAGGCATTGGTCCAGGCTCAAGATTTTGCAAAAATATTTTGGCCTCCTCCAACTTGGCTGCCTTGTGCAAGTTCTTTGGGTATTGATTCTTCATTCCTGATACGTCCTTATGCTCCTGTGTTTTCACTCTGTAGGAAAGACTGTTTCCTTGCAATTCTGTTCAGTTTGTATTTCCTGATGGCCTTTTGCTCTTTGTGAATTTTATAGTATTTACTACGTATTTAGGAGGGAATGATATACATATACTTTACCTTTATTGCACAACTGACTAAATGAGATCTATTACGAAGATGCTCCCTCCCTCGCTCTCCCTCTCCCTCTCTGCACCAGATTAAGGACCCTGTAGAAAACTCGTAAATGCTAGCACCAGTATAGTGTCTGTCTACTAGTTACTTTTCTTTCATAACTTAAACTCCTATGGTATATAAGCTGTAATTATAAGCATTGGCTTAGATTTCTCACTTAATATGTTCAAGTAGTTGATCATTTATGACTTTCTGCATGCAGGTGATGAGTCTGTGAATGATCTTGAGTCCTTCAAACTCCAAACACTAGAGGTGCAAATTCTTTTCTAGTTTCTTTGGCTTTACTTTTTGCTGATGGATTGTCAAAAAAGGAGTTTGTTTATAGATTAAGGAAGTTCTCACGTCGAATATGGTGAAGAATCTCAAACTAGGAAATATAATCTAGAGTTTTGATTTTGGATGGATTCTTCTGTGGAAACTCATGTGGTAGGTCTGTTTTTAGATTAACCTTTGTCTTATCTTTGGATTTCATGTTCAATAAAACAACTATTTGAGTTACTTAGCTGGCTATTAAGTGGGACTTTTTTCCTTTCGTAATGTATAAATAGTTTTAGATCTGTCTTGAACTTGTAGAAAGACAATATCCTGCGTGCTTTGCTTCATTCTCATGTTTAATATTGAATAAAATCTTCTAGTGTACTTTTTAAGCCAATATCGTACATCTAACATGCAAATTTATTGATTTAGATAAAACAGGACCATCTTGTTGATTCATATGATATAATGCAAGTTAGCTCTAAAGTATAATTTAATCAATTTACATGTTAGGGTTTAAGATTCTTAAATTTTAACATTCTCACTAAATTCTTTGATAGTGTAGATTGTGTGGTTGATTGGGGCTTATATATCTGTTTTTTCTGAAAGTAATTTGCATATTTAGGATACTAATTCAATTTACATGGCACAGTGGAGTGCTCTTCCCAGTGACTTCTTATCCTCCTTATCCAAATATCTGAATTCCGACATCGGCATCCTCCGTCTTCGATCCGTCTGCTCCTCTTGGCGGTCTTCTCTCCCACCTGCTCGAAAGCCTTTGTCCTTTCCAATTAAAGTGCCCCTACTTTCCTCCCCTTCAGACTGTAATGGATACTTTGTCGTGAACCAGAATACAGTCTACCGACTCTCACCCCCGGATTCTGGTTCCTGTGCCGGCAATTCTTCGGACGGTTGGCTGTTCAAGGTTTCAGAGGCGAGCCCTAATTCTTTTTCTCTTCTTGTCCCACTGTCCACTGAAAAGATCAAATATCCTCATGGTACCTTTTCAAAGCATCTGAATCTTCTCAACTACCGTATTTCAGAGATCTGCAAGTCTTATAGTCTTAATTTTGTGAATATTGATGAGTCCTCTGAGCAATACCAACCCTACATTGTCAGGAAGGTAATTGTTCTCTGGAATTATGTTGTGGATTGTGATTTTGTTGTATTGATTTTGCGATATGGTGGGGGCATGGATTACTGGAAGCTCGGGGATGAGAAATGGACTCCAGTTAATGCCAAGAGGTATTCCTTCCATGATGTAATCATGTTTCAGGGGACATGCTATGCAATTGATATTAGAGGAGTGCTCGTTTCTTTAGATTCCATGTTAAAAGTGACAGTGGTTGTGTCATCTGTTGGTTATGTTCCAACCCAGCAAAATTACCTTGTTGAATATAAGTCGGATTTGTATGTGGTCTGCAAGATCTCTAGTCCAGAGCCTGAGTTCTACTATGATTACGAAGAGGAATGGCCCTGTATGGATGCAAGTACTATGGATATTCCAGTGAAATTGACCATTTTCAAGAAGAAGGGTACTGATTGGGATTATGTAGGGGATTTGGGTGACATGGTATTGTTCTTGGGTGATGATGTTTCGTTTGTGGTTTCTAGATTGGATTTTGGAGGTTTCAAAGGCAATTGTGTGTTTCTGACAGATGAGTGTTTCTATGATGATAGTGTGGGTAGTGTCTTTGGTGAGGATTCAGGTGTCTATGATTTGGATAATCGAAGCATCAAGGCATTGGTCCAGGCTCAAGATTTTGCAAAAATATTTTGGCCTCCACCAAATTGGCTGCCTTGTGCAAGTTCTTCAGGTCTTGATTCTTGTTAGACTTATGTTCTTGTATTATAACTCTGCAGAAAATGCTATGACTTCTTACAGTTCTGTTCAAGTTAGTAGTTTCTGATGCTCATTTGATATTTGTGAAGTGTGTTTGTATTTTGGAGTTATAATATACTTGTATGAATGTATATCCCAAGATTTATGTCAAAGTGCTTATTTGGATATTAAGGTTTAGCAATGCAGTAGTTTTGTATAAATGACTAAATGAGAATTATTGTGAAGATTCACTGGGTTAAAAACCTCTAGAAAACTCTGCACATGCTAGCATCTGGTTACTGTTTGGGCCCTAGTAACTGCTCTTTCATATCACTTGTATGTTATATCAGCTGTAAATTTATGTTTTGTTTATTGCAAGATTTCTCACCCAATATGCTCAAGTTGTTGCTTGACATTTTTATAAGTTACTATGTGCAGGTGATGAGTTGGTGGATGCTCTTGAGCCTTTCAAACTCCAAATTCGAGAGGCGCAAGTTCTTTTCTAATCTCTTTGGCTTTACCATTTGCTGATGGCATGTCAAAAATCGAGTTTGTTTATAGGTAAAGTTCTTACACCAAATAAGCAGTCTCAACTCTCAACCCAGGATTTTGATTTTGGATGAATTCTGTGCAAACTTTAGTGCTGATTTTTGTTGAACTTTGCTTCTTTTGGCTTCAACTTTCAATCAAATGACTACTTGATTAACTGAGCTGGCTATTAAATAGGTATTTTTTTTCTTCCGTTGACATGTCTATGTTGAGCGAGTAGAAAAGCCAATTTGGCCTGTTTGAGATTAAAATGAAACCTTCTTTAGTAATAGGAAAGGCAAATCACGCTTCTGAAGTGTAATCCATTTCCATAATAGTTGCTTAAAGCTGTTAAAATTTGGGTTAAAAATGTTAAGACTAGCCCCTTGTCTGAAGTGAACAAATCATCTTTTTGATGGGCTCACTGCACTGAAGAACAATGTCGATTTGTATTGCTATGCAGTATGGATTTACCACAAAAATACAGTCAAGATGTGTTAAAGCTATGAACATGCGAGGAAAGATGAGCATCTAAATAACTCTTCTGTACACGTAGAGCACTATACACATGCAGCCTGGCTTGCTTTCTATATATCTGATGATTGATTCGATTACAGTCCATCGCCCTTCTCCTCGCTGCAATCAGTAGAAATCCTTTCAACTCAATCACAACAATCCTATCTACCCTCTCAATACAGTTAGTCGGACGGTGGTCTGCATTGTTGGATTATCAATACTGAGTTATTCGTCCCGCAATCTGACGAGGCCAAGAGATCTCCCACCGTCCCTAGCTCTGGGCACTCTTCCCAGTCACTCACCCCGGTCGTAATAGGCGCACTTTGTCGTCCTCTGCCGACTATGAAGAGTTGGTATACATCTACTAGTTCTCGTAGCGCCATTGCTGTTTCCGCCCCGTTCTTCACATGCTTCTCTACATATCCTGATTGACCCGAGGTCACATGCCTTACAAGCATAAACAAAGATTTATGAGCAATTCATTGTAGAAACATTCTAAGCAAGCTAACTTGTGATACATAAATGAAAGGGTGTGATCCAAATGCACCCTGAGTGTCGGATACCTATTATAGAACTCCTCCAAGTAGGCATTATCGGCCTCATCCTCGACCCCGCGACTTGGCATTGCCATTAAAACCTCCTTGTGCTTCAATGACACGTTGATTCGTTCATGGCTCTCGCTATCGTTTTGAAAGAACCGAATCACGGTTAGGTTGACATGAACTTGCATCCCGATCCTTCTACTAAATGAGAGCGCCTCCCGATCATCGGGCCCGCCAAAGAACAAGACGGCAATGTGCTGCATTGATTGAGAGTTCCCAAATAGCCCCCTATCGACAAGGATCCCGACTGCACAAGGAGCTTGCCTGAGCACCCTTTGGTTTGTGGTCCTAAGCCCATCTTTCCCGATCTCCATCTTCCCATCTATTCGTTGGTGCTTGTGGAAAGGCAAGATCAAGATCGATGCCCGCACTTCTTCAGCACTGTTGCAAACATCATCGCAGATTCTCGTCATAGGCGAAACCGCCTTGAATTGGCTGATGAAGATCCCGGTCTCAGATACGAAGCCGTCAACAATGTCACTGATCTCGAGCGCCTCATCTCCTCCATATGTTTCATCGTCGCTCAGCTCGTCGTCCTCCATTTGATGATACATCTTGCTTGAAGCCCTCTTCTTCGGGAGGAGCTCGATTAGGTGCATCAAGTAGGCCGTCACGGGTAACTGTCGGGACCAACCGAGGCCCCCGATTAGTCTAATCATGGTTGGAACCGAGCGAGGATTGTGGACGCAAGATAGTACTCGTAGCTCGCTCTCTGGGGCTCGAAACTCGAGTGGTATCGGGTGATACCCGAACACTTTGTTGTTTTTCCATACTAATACAGCTACTGTAATGCCTGACAACAAGGTGTTTAGAAGAATCGTCACCAGCATTATGTTGTAGAATCCGTCGCTCCAATCCTGCATGGCATTTATCCATTCATTCAGTCAATGGTATCGTCATCATCGATCTTAGGTAACAAATTAACCTCTAACCCAACAAAACCAAACACCAAGGACTTACAGCAGTGAGTTTGGCCCTGCCAATGATGAGCATGTCATAATGGCCTTTCAAGCTGAGCAACAAAGAAAGAGCTACCGCCTTTGTGGTAGAGATATTGAGCCGGCTACAAACCGAAAATGTACCCAAAAGCTTGCCGACGATGCTCAAAAGCAAGATGAGAAAAATGCCGATGAAGTCCTTCAAGTTCCAGAGCAGCTTAAGATTGGCCTGGAAGCCAATGTAGCCGAAGTAAATGGGGAGCACGAAAGTGTTGACGGCATAAGAGAGCTTGCTCATGAGCGTCCTGGTCGTCCTCCCTTGTCTCGGAAACGTGACTCCAAGGAGAAACGAAGAGAGGATGCTGTTCTCTCCCATGATCTCTGTGAGGCCGGCAGTGAAGACGACGACAATGAAGACCGACCCGAACTGGGCGTTCTTCATGTACCTTCGGTTCTTGTTATGCCACCCGTTCAACCAACCGGCCAAGTACCTCATGAAGACGCTCACAGCGGCGATCACAAAGAAGGAACTGAACCAGCTTGCTATGCTGTAGCCTCCTGGGGTGCCCGTCTTCCGTATGACTGCTCCGAGGATCAAGCAGACCACGTCGGTCATCAGGGAAGAGCACATGGCCAGGCGGCCGAAGTGAGAGCTCCCCAGGTTGAGCTCGGCTGCGAACCGGACCACGAGAGGGGAGGCCGAGTTGGCCATGGCTAGCATGAGGACGAACACGAACGTGGGGAATCTTTCTCCCTTGTGGGTGCCCTGCTGTGTCTTGACGTAGAATCTGAAGAACGGGTACGAGATCGCCCCTGCAAAGGTGAAGCAGATCAAGGAGCCGACCGAGGCGATGAGGAAGATGCTGCGTAGGTTGCGTCGCAGGAACAAGAGGTCGAGCTGGAGGCCGATCAGGAACATGATCACGATTCGTCCGAAGAAGGCCATCACTTCGTAGTAGTCGGCTGCTGAGGATTGGAAGAAGTAGAGCTCCACCACTCGGATCCGGGATAGGAAGGAATGCCCCAACAGCATGCCTGCCTGTTTCAAATCAAAATCCAAATCACCCAACGTACGTACATTATGACAATTGATTGATTGGTATTAAAATGTACGTTAAAATAGGTGCATAAGGAAATATGAAGCTCAACTTACAAAGAGTTGGGCGATGGGAGTAGGCTGGCGAAGGGGCTTGAGAAGGATTTGCAGAAAATGAGAGACTGAGAGAATGAAAGAGGCTTGAAGCCCCATTGACAATAGAGGATTGAACAAATCATCCCCACACAGGAATTTCTGTGTTGCATCCATTATATATGTATGCACGTAGGTATATTTCTTCTTCTTCTTCTTCTTCTTCTTCTTCTTCTGTTATTGGTTTTCTCTGTTTCTTACTAGCTAGCTACGTGATCATGAAGATCGAGCCACATACAAAAACCAAGCCTACTTTTTTTTAGGGGTCCAATAAGGGAGCAGCTGGTATAACAATGGTGGGTTGGGAGAAGGAAAGCGGAAGGGGGAAGAAATATTTTGAGGAAAATAAATGAAAATACCCCTTCTTCTTCTCCTTATTCTCTCTGACCCCTTTATGTTTTGTTGAGTTTTCTTGGGCATTCAAATGGTAGAGGGGCAAAATGGAGACGAAGAGAGACTTTGTGGTTTTACGTAGGCTTTCTTTTCTTCCCCCTAGATTTTGCGGAGGCTTCATCCCTCTCTGCAAGGCCTCCTTTTCTGATGGAAGCCCTTTGTTCCCGGATTTTGCCTTGTTTTTTCAGCCCCTACCTCTGTAATTTACTATTTGTTTGGTTTCCCCAAATCAACAAGTAGTTGCCAACTTTCCCCTCTTCTCTCCTCTTGACAAAAACAAAATATGGAGGATGCTAAATATTTGTGACTACACTTGCATGGTGAGCTGTGATCACAAAATCAGCCAATTCATCTGGTAATAATTATTATTTCTACATCTAAAAAAGCATAGACCTTTCATTATCAGACGTAAATACCCTTTATCTTTAGGGGTGTGGGTGCACATTATTATTATTATTATTATTATTATTTTCTTTTATTAATTATTATTATTATTAACTAACTAACTCATGTATGGTGTATGGATAGGTTGCAAGACAGACAAGGTTAAACAAACACTACAGAGACCTGAACTGAATCCAAACAAAAGGATGATTGATGTTTTGGACCACAATTTATGGAGCTTCCAAAAGTTTCAACCTTTTTCTTCTTTCAACAATGGGGGAAGGGAAGAGAAGTGGGATGATTTAAAAACCCCAAACAGGGAAGTCGGTATAACTAACAGTCAGCGCATTTCAAAGAAAAGATGGAAACTTTTGTGAGTGAGGGGGCGAGCGGGATGGGGCCCACGTGTCTTGGCGAGCACCCAATACAGCCTTGAACAGTTGCCCACTTGCCCTGCCCCCTTTCTCTCTCTATCTTGTAGTCTATCTATTACCCCTCAGCTTCTTCTTCGGCTTGATTTTGGTGCTTCTTCAATCCGACATTCAACAATCAAAATCAGTCTTCTCTGCTGACTATTAGGGCCCGTTTTGATGCCCGAATTCCCCCCGATTCTTCGATGACGATGGCGGCCGGAGTTTGCCGTGACCTACGCGACCGATTGTTCGACCGATGCTTTCGCCTGTTCCCCTGCCTCTCCAATCCTGGTACTTGCAATCTTCCTCCTCTTCTTCTTCTTCTTCTTCAACAGGAAAAGGACCTGCCTTTGTTGACTGACTTGTCTCTCGTGCCAGCTCGGAGATCGTCCTTGAGTCTGAAGGTGGCGCTGGTCATTCTCCATCTCATCTACGCCGGCGTCCTCTTTCTTTTTGACTCCGATTTCATCCACTCTACCAAAACCCACCCCTGGTAATCAACCTTTATTTCTTCTAGGTCTTCCATTTTTTAGTTTTTTCTAATTCTCTACAATCACCTGCCTTTTGTTGCCTGGTTTGTACTTTGTACAATTTGGAACAAGGTTTGTACACTACATTCTGTGGCTTTCAGCTGTTTTGAGACAGTGTGATTCATGGATTACCTCAACTGATTAATCAGCTTCATGGTTTGACTTTTTTTGATTTTACCTCAAGATGAATCTATCAACTATGGTCATTGTCACTTTGGTCCTTGTTTTCCATATAAATAACCGTTTTTTTTGTACCTTTCTGATTTTGTGGCATTCGTCTTGGTTGAAGGCCAGTATATGATATTCCATCTTTTGCTTAGGTACACTGCACTTTATGTGCTGCTGTTTGTGGCCACCTTAATTCAGTATTTCGTAACATCTGCTTCTTCTCCAGGGTAACCATCAGTTATTCATAAATGCACTCTCCTTTGATGTTATCCAACTTTTTCTTCAAGTAAATGTGATAGTGCTTGATGCCTGTGATTGCTGTACGTTTAGGTATGTTGTTGATGCAATGAGGGATTTCAATCAAAGAGATTCCTTGGCTAGAGCGGCTTCTGTAGCCTCAAAGTAAGTCTGTTGACAGATTGCATAATCTTTGATCACATTCGTTTTTTGTAAAATTATCCAAGGACTTCTATTTTATTCGTGTAGGGAGATTTTATGGGTTACATTTGATTTTTTTTTTTGCAATGTACTATCTTAGTTTTTACTTGTAATTAATTGTGTTTATCAAGTGAAGACAACCTGCCACAAGCAAAAACGGGGGTGTGGTAATCAATGTGGATGATAACCAGCTGAGAACAAGTCTCTTAGGAAGTGATACATCATCTTGGACAAAGCTGGTGTTGGAGCTATATTCTCCTGGAACGGTTTCTGGATCTTCTGCCAGGTGGGCTACTACAGAAATCGCGATTTAAATTGAATTTTTTACTTCATTGATGTTGTTTCTATGGATCCGCCGTGTAACCTCTTTCCTTTTGGAATGCTTCATCCATCAGGCAATGGACATGCACTTATTGCAATGTTGTACAGGTGTGCACTCCCTCTTGCCTTCTCTCTGAATATGTGGGTGCATTATGTATGCCCTTTGTTTAGTTTTATGGTGCATGATGATTTTGTTAAAGGTGGAAAACAGTTTTTTTTCCCTTAAGACAGTGAGTTTGATAGGTTCATATATCTGTTAATTAATAAATTCAGTTGTCTTTTGACGTAGTTTATGAGAAACATGAACTTTTACATTTTACCTTGCAGAGCTAGAAAGAGCATCTTTTTCTTGTGTGGTTTCATTTATGTTTTTATCTGTGATGGATCTTTGTATCTTGACTGTTGTGAGGGTGCAGCTTTATCTTGAGATGATTGTTGTCTTTCAGTTGTACAATATTGAAATCTCAACCATGTCTATATTGTTTTGTGATTTATTTGCAGCCTCCAAGAGCAAAGCATTGTCATGATTGTGATAAATGTGTCCTTCAGTTTGACCATCATTGTGTTTGGCTTGGTACGTGCATAGGCCTGAGTAATCATTGTCGATTTTGGTGAGTGACAGCTGAATAATATTTTGACATAATAATCGTTTCTTAGATTTAGCTTTGCGGGGTATTCTAAAATGTATAAATAGTCCTTATTGATGCTGAAAATTGTATGTACCAAGTCTTCCAAGCATTTTTATGGAGGTGTTTATAGTTAAATCTGTTCCATGACAAGCTGGACCTATTCTTATAAGTTGTTGAAATCATGCAAACCACAGACTACAGCTTCTTTGTTCCTCTTTCTTTCTCTAGTGTCATCGAGGTGGGAATGACTTTCGTATTGAATTATCATTGTAGCGGGTTCAATAAGAAAATTTAGATTGAATGTGCATGTACTTAATGTTACATAGATTGTGGAAAATAAAAGCAAGAGGATTCAAAAAACTCACAAAAAAATTGACTGTAGAAGCCAAACCTGAACCTACACGAGTATATTAAACAGTGCTCTCATCATTCTTGTTCATGCCATTGACAAATATTGCTATTCTAGCTGCCATTGTATATTCTTTCTTGTGTGATCTCTGATAGAAATAAAGCATGATACAGAGAAGGTGTCATTTTACGTCACAAATTAGAATGCCATCTATTAGTTTTTCTCTTTTCTTGCTAGATACTGCAATCACATTGACCTGACTACTTGAATATGCCTTACAGGTGGTACATATGTGAAGAGACAGCATTGTGTCTCTGGACAGGCATTTTGTATATTTCATACCTAACGACCAATATATCAAGATCCTGGTACTCTCTTTGTCTTCTACGTGTGTGTTTATTTATCTCCTGTTCCATCACCGGCAAGTTAGAAAACAGACTCAGGGTCCTTGAAGAAATTCTCCGTGACTTTAAACAAATGATAAGATACAAAGGACAAAATTCTTAATATGGAGGAATTTTAAGAAATATATTTCCTTTCATATTAAGAACTTTGTCCTTTCTATTCAGAGCTCGAAAGCATTCCTTAACAAGAAAAGAGTCGTACGATTATTGAGATGGAAGTGATCACAAAAAATCAAATGAGAATCAAGGATAGAGATTTCTGCTTTCTGTTTTTGATCGCTGTATATTATCTAAAGTTCAACATCAGTTGCAGTCTTACTAGCGTGATTTTTATTTTCTTGAAACATTATTATTGTATTTTTATGGGTATTTATTTTGCACTGCATTCAACTTGAACTGTTAGGTGGATGGATGCAATCATGATAGTGTTGCTCATCACACTGTCAATTTCCATGATATTTCTAGCCCTTTTACTTCTTTTTCACAGGTAAAATTGTCGCCTTTTCTCTGATTTTATCTGTCGCAACAAGTGCTTATTAGCTTCCACAACGGTCAAGTTCTGACAGTCGTTTTCTGCAGTTACATTGTGTTGACAAACCAAACTACGTACGAGCTAGTTAGGCGAAGACGCATTGGATACATGAGGTTTGTACTCAATATAACTTAGAGAAATAGCTTGTTTTTCGGTTTTTGGGGTTGCTAATTGACCATCTTTTTTGACAGGGGAATACCGGAAAGAGTGTATCCATTCAGTGAAGGCATTTGCAGGAACGTGTACAACTTCTGCTGCGACTGGCGCCAGGGTTACAGGCTGGAAAGATTGCCGATGGCTGAAGAAGTGGAGGTCAAGGCGAGACCGTACACTTGTTCTGATGTCTTATGTTGTCGATGCTGCTGACGTTTTGTACCTCGGTGGGTTGCATGGCTGTATGTTTGTGTAACATTTCATTTAGTTGGTTAGGGTAGTAGCTACATGTGCTAGAGAGAGCGAAAGCATTTAGAACTAGGGCATCGATATTTTCGAGTCGCCCAGTGAGTTTGGTTTCTTGCTAATTAAGCTATACTTGTGTCATTGCGTCAAAATGATCACACACAGAGGTTATATTGGTGTGCAGCCCATGGATTTTGATGAGGCATTCTTGAATTGATAGGCCTCGTTTCCAAAGTAAGAGGAATCCTATTGTGGGAAAACTCAAGTAACCCTTTTTGTCCTAATGTTATTATCTCTGGGTTGCGCTTTGGGCCGTTGGTGCGTGTGGTGTATTTCAATAGTTATGATCAGTGGATATTATAGCAATTAGCAAGTAAATTACACAAATCACCCATAATTTAAAATCACCAGCAAATCTGTAGGAATTATTCCTATATGGAAGCAATTTTGTTCTACTTGTGAAGCCTACGTCGTGCCATCTTAGAGCTTCTACGTCAACCACCACTGAGCTGAGCAGAGCAACAAATTTGATTCCTATAAAATTAACTACTTATAGCTAGTTGCCATTGACCATTGCTGTCTGACTTTAGCGTGGGGAATGGGGGTGTTGAGGGCAAAATTCATACGACATTAAACACTTGATAAGCTAACATTTTTCATTTAACGTACACATGACATTGGTGCTATATGTTTATTTTGCAGTGTGTGCATCAGCCTGCCGAATATTATACACCCGGCCATAAATAAGTGAAAAGATGACCATTTTGCCTCTTCATATGCATTATAAGGATCCGTAGAAACTGACATAAACATATGTATTTGGCCATATTTGAGAATGGAGGCCATAAAGGCAGGCATGTGAAGATGCATTGCACAATGCCCATTGCCTAATGCATACTCTCCATACCCAATTAATTAGCCACCTCGCCGCTACTTTGCTTATTATTAATTATACCATGCCATACCATGCAAAACCAAAACTCTCCAAATATAATTAATTACATTCCCACATATATAGATAGCCATATTACAGGGTTTGTTAGCTTAGCGTTACCCATATGTACATTTGAGATAATTGTAGGTGAGATCGAATTAATTAAACTGTTCCTTTGTCTGTTTTAAATCAATTGTATCGTGTTCTTCTCGCCAAACCACTCTTTACGGCTTTCTAATCAACATCAGCTAAAGTGATTCCGACAACTCGTCACGATCCTGTTGGAATCATGCGCGCGCCTAATTAATAACTACAGTAGGTCCCTAATTTGTGTATAAATGGTTCATTGGAGTTAGACGCCTTTCGCACGTAAGTACTCATCTGTCATGCCTGATACTAATTAACTGTCATTCTAATCGATCTCTTTTTAATTAACTTAACTAATCTTGTTGGCTGAGAATTCTTGGGCAGCAAGCAAATGATTAGTGTGGGGAAACAAGAGACAAGGGGGACAACTCTGTACGTGATCCTTAGCACAGGACTTGTAGGACATTGATGGATCCATCAGATTCTTTCTTGTGATGGATTTGGTCTAGCTACGCTAGTAGTAGTACGTAGTGACAGACACTAGCTAGCTTCTTCTCTCATCTAGATACAGATACGTGCGCAAAACGACGCCGTACGTCCCTCCCTCTCTCCAATCAGTGAATACATGCAATCGGCGGCATTAATTAATTAATTCACATATACAAGTACTAATGTTGATGTATATATATACACAATCAATCTATCTATCTATCCCATGAACCAATTCAAACAAGACCCTTATTAATACGTACAGCAATACACTCAACAACGTACATAGTAAGAATGGCTCTAAGATCCATTAGCCTTCCGTCAAGACTTGACCCAACATCATCTTTCAAAGTGGCTTGTGTTTCTATCAGCACTCTTCACTCTCTTCTCTCCTTCCTTTCGGTGGGTTCCGCGATGAGCTCGAGGTGGCGGTCGCTCATCTCCAGGAGATCGAAGAGGGACAACGACGACATTGTCGGGATTGTTGATCTAGATGTTTGGTCGATGCAAAGTAGAAAGCAGCTGGATTTCGACGATAGGGAGGCCTTAAAGAGGCGGTTGGGATTGCTGGATTGTGCAAGTCAAAGTCTTGAGGCTGCACTAGATCTACTCTTTAAGAGCTTGGTTCAGAATCGGGTTTGTCTTCTCAACATTCTTACTCATTGATCGATATGATCAAGTTGGATTGTAAAGCCATGCACTGATAAAGCTAGTGACATATATAGTTTTCTGACTGTAGATACTTACTACACGTATGTACGTACGTAGCTGTTATTGAATTGAAAAAGCTGCAAATTATTGAATTAGTTCATGTTATTATTTTCTTTCGACCAAAAAAAGTACATGTTATTTTCTTTGTCCTTTTACCTTGTTTTCTTGTTGGCAAGGTTGTTGTGGTGGCCCTAGTTAGCTATACACTAATTATGGAGTGAATGCAATTGTACAAATTAAATTGTGTGATCTTCAATCATAAATCTATTTATATAAGAGATGCTTGTGTACCAATCTATCTTAGGACTCAACCTAGCTTTAATTAATATTATTATTTGCGCCGGCCACATCCAGATCGATGTGATCGTAATTGACAGAATGGCCGGATATGCATGTACGCATGTAGATCATGAACTCGATCATCAACATGCAGGCCAGCTGGCAGGTTCTTGATTCATGGTCATGCTGTATAGATCGACAAGGAGGCATGGAACCCCAGTGCCCATCGTATCATGCAGAAACTGTTTATATATATATATATAGATATGTGCTCGCTCGATCTGCACCAGAATTAATTAAGGTAAAATAACATGCTAGCTGTCTATGTCTATTATGTCTATGTATCTTGGCGTTGCAAAATACATACGGAGGCCCCCGTACTTGTACAAAATGTGCAAACAGGTCCCCGTACTTTTTTTTGTTCTATTGAGCACATGTACTTATCCAATTTTGTTCTATTGAGCACTCGTGTCTCAATTAGTGTCCGCGTGCATTTTACGCCCTTTGTTTAATTGCCACGTAATGACCATGTAACACAATTTTTGTCATGTAATGTCTACGTAATGCAAATTCAAGCCACGTAGTACTGTGTAATACAACGAAACACTGTAAAACATCACAATCAATTTTGTTTTATTTTTTTGTTTAGGGTGTTTCGTGACATTATAAAGTGTTACGTGACTTGGATTTGCATTATGTGGACATTAAATGACAAAAATCGTGTTACGTGGTCATTACATGACAATTAAACAAAGCGCGTAAAATGCACACGAATAATAATTGGGACACAAGTGCTCAATAGAACAAAGTTGGATAAGTACAGGTGCTCAATAGAACAAAAAAAAATACAGGGGCCTGTTTACACATTTTGTAGAAGTACAGGGGCATCCGTATCTATTTTGCCAATTATTTAGATGGTCATGCTCATGCATGCAGCCCATAACCTTTAATTAACGTACTAGCTGCCTACCTAGCGTGCCTTTGAATGGGTCTTGGATGCATGTGATTTTGATTGCCATGATTCTTGTCTTCCATCTTCTCACTACATCTCCAGCATACACAATACAAACATACATACATACATACAGAGAGGAACGCTCAGGTCAGATACATGTTGTGGTACAACATGTAACATGATGTGGACCGTTAGATTAGGCTAAATGGAGGGTGAGATTTGAGGGTACACAATAGCTATATTTTAATGAGGGGGATGTGATCAATATTAGGGGAGATTTTGAAATGGGAAGTTCCTTAATTAGGGGGATTTTGAAATGGGATTTTAATTAGTGGGATTTGTGGGATTTTCAAGCGTGATTTGTGGGATCAATATTACATGCCACGTTTTTTTAAATGGTAAGTTCCTTGATTTGAGGGATTAACCAGAATGAGAATATTTAAAAAAATAATAATTAATTGAGCATAAAATTTAAAAATCGTTTCTGAATCCTGGAAAATCTATTAGTCAGTGTTTGAATAACTCTGTTCGATGGTTTGAAAAATAGAGTTGAACATTCAAATCAACTCTGTACGATGGTTTGAACATTCAAAATAGAGTTGAACATGTGTTATTGCTTTATGAATTTTTTTCTAATTTGGTGTACTCATATATTACTATAGTTGAATAAGTACTTGTCTTCACATGAAAATCAATTCATTATAAGCTGAAATGAAAATAAAGATCTTACGTGACAATTGAAAAAGTAAATGTATTGTATTGAATAAGATGAAAATCAGGATTCTTACAACTCGAATACATATTACAATAAGTTTGAAAAAGTGCATCTCTTTTTCAATATACATTGATATGATAAAAAAATGTCATTGTCTTTGTCTTTAAACTTCATCCATTATTCACCCCCTTCTTGAATAACTGCAAACAAAACAAGCATATATGAATATCAATTCATACATAATACTACAAACAACTAATATTGTTGAACAAGTGTTCATCATATAATGCAAAACTATCAAAACGAAAATACACTATTTTAAAAGTTGTCTTATGATCATTGAAAAACACTATTGTCCAACATGAAAAATATAGAAAATTAAATTCTGTTACTTGAAAAAATATTATCAATATATAGAAAAACACAACAGACACACATGAAACAGAAATGAAAAAGCACTATTTTCATCTTATAATAAATAGGTTCATGAAAATATTTGAAAAAGATTCAAAGAGAGAAACCATTACATATTTAAAACTAATATGTGAAAAAGTTGTCTTATAATCATTGAAAAACACTATTATACAACATGAAAATACAAAACTATTTATATCTACTATTTGCAAAATTGTTATTAATATGTTGAAAAACACAATAGGCATACATAAAACAGAAATGAAAAATATTCATTTTATATCATAAAAAAACATGATAATCCATATTGGTAGAGGTTTTTCAACTATGCAACGACGTTTTTCAACTATGAAATATCATATTGTGCTGAAAAACAGTATGATGTAAATTGAATAAAAAATACATAATCCATATTGATAGATGTTTTTCAACTATCCTTTTCAACATATTCAATCTAGGCGGTCTTACTGTCAACTAGAGCATTAAGATATTGTATTGCAAAACAGTTTCATAACAATTGCATACGTATTAAGAAAGGGAAAAAAGTATGGTGTGGGTTGAATAATAGGAAAACATAATAATCAAGTATGGAATAAGTTATTTCTTTGAAAAATATAATGATGAGATCTGAATAATAAACAAAGAGTGGCAAAATCAAGAACATTGTTTTGAAAAACATAATAATGAAATCTGACTGCTTGTTCTTATACCATATAGCAACATAAACAAACAAACAATATGACATTTCCATGGAAAAACAAAGACAGACGAATTGAACAACTATCTAATTGAATAAGATACGCAAGAAAAATAACCAATTGCAATCAAACTTATTAATATGATGTTGATGTGGTGGTACACGAATCACATCAGACCTTCTGCACGCTAGAAAAATAAAAAGCAAAAACGAAGTTTGGACACAGACACAGCTAATCTAACCAATTGCAATCAAACTTATAAATCAGGGAGGAAGAAGAGTACCGAGGAAGACGTTGGGTGGGCGCCGGCCGGGAACCAAACAGTTCTGGCTCGCCCTTTTAATGGGCGCCTTTGTGGTGGTAGGTTGCGACGAAGTGGTCAAGTGGAGTCATCAGTCGAGGGCGCCTTTGTGGTGGTGGACGGCGACGGCAACAACACCGTCAAGGGCGCCAGAGGACCTCCTCGGTTTTGAGTCGGGAAGTTGTGGTCGGGCGAACGAGGGCGAGCGTTGCCGCCGGCGTCTATCTGCAGCCCCGCAAAGCAGAGGAGTTGAGAGGAAGAGAGGGTTGTCGGGGGGTTGAGCCGCCGACGAGTTTTTTGATGAAAGAGAGCTTTCGGGTTTCTGCGAAGAAGAAAGTTGCGCAGTTCTTCGATGAAAGAGGAAAAGATTTCTCTATTGAAAATTAACGAAAATAAAAGGCAATCTGACGAAAATCAATGAAGATCTTTTCTCACTCCAATAAAAAAGGGATTTCATAATATTTACCATAAATAAGCGGAAATTATGGGATCCAAAATTTGATCTGGTGTTTCTCCACCCAACCTCATCCATACACCCTCTTCTTAATTAATTTGGTCCGTTAGATTACAATGATCCAAAGGCCCTCATTACACCTCATGTTACACTCTAAGAGAGTGTTTTACTAGAGCATTACACCATACATACATACATATACATATATATATATATATATAAAAGCAGTGACTCACTACTCTACATACTATTTTTTTTTTGATCTGGGCTACTCTACATACTATATACTACAATATACAGAATCAAATCCGATTGAATCCGGGCTCACATGCTAGTGTCAAATTTGGGGCAGAAAACATACCCATACACCTAAACTTGTCACTTTTGGTCACTTAGACACCTGACCTTTGAAACGGACCTATTGGACACCTGAACTTGTCAAACCCTACCTATTAAACACCTCTCATCCGACGTGGCAATGCGCGTGAATACAATGGCAGGAATAGCGAGTGTTATGGATTTTAGAATGGTTTTGCATCTGACATGGAAATAATAATAATAAAAAAAATAAATTAAAAGCAAATTTTTTATCCATTTGCAACGGTGGAAACCAAACCATAAATTTTGAAGATTTGGGATTATATCAAATTAGGGTGAAACGGAAATTTATTTCTTTTTTGCATTGTGGGTGTTTAACTATTTATTTATTTTTTAGTGAGTATATGAGTTTATTTTCTAAAATACAATATCAAATTTTTTTTTGAGTGAGATCATAAATTAATTTCCAAAAGAATGTCAACTACACCCATGGCCTTCAAGCTCAACCTCGTCGACCCCATCGGAAGCCTCCACCGCCTCCGCCCCTACGACTAACACGGCGTCTCCTGCTATTCCGGCGGCCTCGTCACCGACCTCCTACTCCCCGGCCTCCACCTCTCCAGCGGGCTCTCCCTCTCCAGCCTCGCCTCCCTCCGTTCCCCCCCTCCAATCCCTAACCCTAGCCTCCAACTCATTCTTCGGCCCCATCCCGCCGTGATCGCCACAATTTGGGTAAATTGTGGCGATCAGGGCCTTAATGCATGGGCCTTAGCTTGGTCCGCTCACTTACTCGATGCGCTAATTGGATCCGGCCGACTACCCGACAGTGACAGTGACAGTGACACTCACTCTCTCATCTCTCATCTCTCCTCCCACCCATAACCTTACAGCTTGTTATCACAAAACATTTGGTGGACATTGTAATTAATTTAAAGGGAAATTCCGGATGGTGCCCCTGAGTTTTGGGCTTTTCCGGATGGTGCCCTAGAAAAAAAGTTATTCCGCCAAATGCCCCTGAGGTTTTGCACAATTCCGGAACGTGCCCTAAAGTCCTTTTCTCTGTCAAAATCGCCGTTTCCTCCCTCATTGAAATCGCCCACGCTGAAATCCTCCGAACGCCCTCTCTCCTCCGATCTGCGCATGGAGGCCACCAGAAGCCCCGCTCTTGACGGAGAAGAGGAGGAAGACGACGAGTCCGCCGCCGCCAGGCCGTGGAACCTCCGCACGAGGCGAGCCGCTTGCCGTGCTCCCGGAGACAGCGGAGGCGCCGGTGGAGATCGGAATCGGGAGTCGTCGGCTTCGCCGGTGACGTTATTTTCTTTTGATCCAATTTGAGTTTTGAGGGTTTAAAACTCTGTTATTTTCTTTTGCCTGTGTAGCATCTTTCATTCCTAGACATTATCTTGTTTTTGATATTTGTAGTTTTTTTTAACTGTTTTAGTATTACTCAACTCCTGGAGGATGCAAGTTTGGCGAATCTTGCAGATACAACCATTCTAAAGAGGAAACTGATAATGAGCAACTTGATCGTAATTTTCTAGGTATGCCAATACGCAAGGTAACATAGCATGTACACCTTATCCGAGCATTCATTTGAAGGGTGCTTTTTATTTAATTGGTAGACAATCCAGGATTCCATCATAGACATTAGATACCTCAGAAATTGACCAGACTTCACCAATTTCAAGCTTGAACAAGAAAACTAAGATACAATCTGTGAACTACCAATTTCTGCATCAATCCAAATCCCTAATTCTCCTAGCCCCTTCTCCAACGTCACCGGCGAAGCCGACGACTCCCGATTCCGATCTCCACCGGCGCCTCCGCTGTCTCCGGGAGCACGGCAAGCGGCTCGCCTCGTGCGGAGGTTCCACGGCCTGGCGGCGGCGGACTCGTCGTCTTCCTCCTCTTCTCCGTCAAGAGCGGGGCTTCTGGTGGCCTCCATGCGCAGATCGGAGGAGAGAGGGCGTTCGGAGGATTTCAGCGTGGGCGATTTCAATGAGGGAGGAAACGGCGATTTTGACAGAGAAAAGGACTTTAGGGCACGTTCCGGAATTGTGCAAAACCTCAGGGGCATTTGGCGGAATAACTTTTTTTCTAGGGCACCATCCGGAAAAGCCCAAAACTCAGGGGCACCATCCGGAATTTCCCTAATTTATATACGGAACACACACACACGAGTACACGACACGATCGGCGGAATAATAAATACACATCAAGCAAGCATTATATATGAATATGGTGGTTGAGGTGAAGAAAACCACATGTTTTTCCGGGTCCGGACTATTAAAGCTTGAAACGATGGGTTGCGCCATGTGACACAAAATAAGTGGAGCATGAAAGGTCACCAACAACTTTGGTTTGTTGTCCACAAAACAACAGTCTTGGACGAAGCATGCATGTGTGTCACAATTATTAATTGTACAGTATATGCTCAACTACCACCCCCTCTCTATATGATGATTCACAAATCACAATCACAATAGTACGTGCGTACGTAATAGATTGACGCTCACATAACATAGCTAGCTAGGGCAGTTTTTTGACAGGTTGTTGCATAATACGACCGCCCAAGTTGCATAAGATAAGGCTAAGACGACCACAGTGATTAATTATTACTTATTGACTGTACAGGGCAGCGGTATTTTTGCAGAAGCAGAAGCTGGGCCTGGTACTCCATATAAAACATATTCGGAGAAAACTCTGCTGCAATTTCAAGAGAGCAACCCAAATTTGCACACTTTTAATTTGGCTATACTCCATCAAAATGACGCTTCACCACATCTGATACGTTTGCCCAGACCCCCGCATGTATTGTGGTATGTTTTCCCTTAGCTTAGCGCCTTCAATTTAATCAATTAACCAAATTGATGAGCTTCTTCTGGGTCTGGCCTCTGGGTTGATTCATAATCCTCATTTCAACTTGGTCGTATATAATACAATATCATGGATTCATGATGATGGCAGAGACTCACATTCATAATCGGCTAGTTTCGATGGATCTAAGAACGAGGGTTGCTACTGGAGTGGCTGCCCTGGTTCCTCGCCTGAGGATGCAAGAAACTTCACTAGCAGCATCCTCAATTGGACTGCTCAAAACCACCAACTCCCCCAAGCCTTCTTCTTCTTATTATACTACAAAGGGACTCACATCAAAACGGGTCATTCAGCAATGTGGATTCATCACTGATCACCACCATACTTCACAAGACGAGTATGGACTCGAGGATGATGCTCCCCCAAGTTTCCTGGGTGCTCATCATAATCTCAAAATGGAGCTCATATTGCTTGCATTGCCCGCTATTGCCGGGCAGGCGATTGAGCCTCTCGCACAGTTAGTTGAGACAGCTTGCATTGGCAGGCTTGGTAACACCTTACACCAATTCTTATGTTTCTTTCCTTGGAAATTAACAACTGGTCTTATACAAGCTATCATTTCTCTGTCATCCTAAACTTAATAAGGTCCGGTGGAGTTAGCATCAGCTGGTGTTTCCACATCCATATTCAACATCATCTCAAAGGTCTTCAACATTCCTCTTCTCAGTGTTGCAACTTCTTTTGTTGCTCAAGATATCTCCAAGAAGGATTCAACTTCAGGTTGCGCTTTTTCATACAACTCTAAACTCTCAAGTGCCGAGAATCATTACATCTTGTCTTTTGTTTTGTAAGCGGCATTTCTGAATTAACGCGTCTAGCTTTCTACTAAAACAGATGCAAGGAAGGTGCTGCCTTCTGTTTCAACAGCTCTAGTACTTGCAGCTTCAATAGGGATCTTAGAGGCCGCTGCCATGTACTTTGGCTCTGGGCTTTTTCTTGATATGATGGGCATCAGTTCAGTAAGAAACATGTTTTCGTATTGGCTGTTGGGGTTAATGGCATGTGTATTGTTTTAATCACGCTGTTCAACTATGTAAACGACGGTTTTGTCCATTTTCTAAACAGGTTTCAACGATGCGATATGCAGCAGCACAGTTCCTTCGCCTGAGGGCAGTTGCCGCCCCTGCAGTCGTTGTCTCTCTTGCAATTCAAGGCATATTCCGTGGGTTTAAGGATACCAAGACTCCTGTATTATGTTTAGGCAAGTAATCTCATATACTGTGCTCATTGATTTCCCCTATGTTACTTGTATTTTGTCAAAACACTTAGTCTTAAGTTTGAGATTCTAATTAGTTGATTGCCTGCAGGGCTTGGAAATTTGGCTGCTCTGCCTCTTTTTCCCATACTAATGCATCATTTCGGCTTGGGTGCAGCTGGTGCTGCCATCTCCACTGTTGCTTCACAGTAAATTCATCTGCTGTACCCAACGTTTTTTTCTTCCACACCAACTCTTACTGGAATGACAGTCTTCTTATACGCACCCCCAGGTACATTGTTACGTTTCTGATGATATGGCAGCTGAATAAACGAACAATACTTTCAGTTCCTAGCACGAGCAATTTAAACTTTGGTGGCTATCTGAAATCAGGTCAGCACTTGTGTTATGTTCAATATCATCTTCAGCTTAATTTGCTTACTTTGAATCTCACCTCACATGCTTGTCTAGTATGGTCCTTGTAATGCAATTATGCTTGTGACAATTGTTGTACGTATCCTGTGAAGGTGGGTTTCTTCTTGGAAGAACCATGGCTGCTGTGATGACCATAACGTTAAGCACATCAATGGCAGCCCGTCTTGGGCCAATAGCCATGGCAGCCCATCAGATATGCCTGCAAATTTGGCTTTCTGTGTCTCTTCTTGCAGATGCACAAGCGTCATCTGGTCAGGTAAGGGATCCACTGAATTCATATGCATCTCATATGGTGTAGTATCATTTTACCAAAAGGATGAGCCAATTCCCTAGTTTAAATGGGGTAAGACCATATAGGTTTTGTGGACATTATGCGATCAGAAGGCATATCAAGTTTAGGTGCTATGATCTACAGTAGAGTTAGAACCTGAATAATTCAGAAGCATCAAAATCTAAATGCACAGGAATATACATCACCTGTGAATCGACATAAATCTATCTTGCATATATGATTGCAGGCACTTATTGCTGGAGCTCTAGCAAGGGGTGACTATGAGATTGTGAAAGAAATCAGCTACTTCGCTCTAAAGGTGAGAAACCTGTGGGGCTGGGGTGTGTTGGGGCAATATGCAGTTCACATACAGTTTTGTATAAGCACATAGCATTTAGTTTAATTTAATGCAAAATAATGCATCATTTGGCGAAAATGAAACACACCCTTACCTTAACAAGCTTTATCAACTACCTTGCCACTTGCCAGCCTTGTTTACATTGTCAGCATGTTTACCAAACACGCTCGCGTTTCTTGGAATTTCATCTGTATTACGGCTGGTCCTAGAACGCTTCAGTAAGTAACTATGTTCAACGTATTCTCCGCCAGATGGGACTTTTGACTGGGGCTTCCTTGGCCATCATACTCGGTGCCTCATTTGGAACTATAGCCACCTGGTTTACCAAAGATGCAGAAGTGCTTAGAATTGTCAGATCAGGATTGCTGGTACTAATATTCCCTTTTCGTCTCTTCTAATTTTATTACACTCTCAAATAACTGGTAGCTACTATCTGCAGTTTGTAAGTGCTAGTCAGCCTCTCAATGCTCTGGCTTACATCTTTGATGGTTTGCACTATGGTATCTCGGACTTCTCATACGCTGCTTGGTCTATGGTTAGCCACCTTTCTCTCTATCACTTAGCTCATACTCCTAGAGAAAATCTCAGAACTTATCTTTACACATCTCTAAGTACCCATGGTCAAATTATGGGTCTCTATTAGATGTTGGTGGGTGCAATATCTTCGGCGTTCTTGCTAGTAGCTCCATCCTTTATCGGTCTTTCAGGAGTGTGGTCAGGTTTGGCTCTTTTCATGGGCTTGAGGACAATAGCTGGATATATGAGGTACCCCTTGTTGCTTAATCGTACTTTGAAATTCTAATAGTTAACAGCTTGCCAGGTAGCCGTGATTTGTTTTCTGATGTCTGTCTATTTTTTGCTCTTCAGATTATTTTCAAAGCATGGTCCGTGGTGGTTCTTGCAGGGTGAAGCCAAGCAAAATGTTGAGAAATCTGTGGCATTTATTCAAGTCACTAAATTTTGATGTCAACGTGTAATTGTGTCGGCCAAGAAGATTCATGAAAATATAATCCTATCTTCGTATCCATATTATTTATATAACTCGTATAATCTTGTTCATTTTGCATGGAAAAATAAAAATGAAATCAAAAAAAGAACTCGGAGAACACAAAAACAGAAAACCTTACCGAACAAGCTCCATGAATTACAATTCAGAACAACTGGTCAAAGTCTCAGTTCTTCCGTCAAGGAGAAAAAAAAAAAGAATAATCTGAAACCAAACTATCACACTGAAAACAAAGCAAACAGCAATTTTTTCCAAGCAGACCAAGCTACACAAAAAAAAAAAAAAGCAAACCAACATGCAATTTTGATCAACACATAGGTCGATCAAATCAAACTTGTATTACAAATACCCCTCTCCAGCTGTCTTTCAGATTGCGGTTGATGACAAGCCAATCCCAAGCTATCTCTGATGCAACAGGATCCTAGTTTACAAGAGCACGGCAGATCTGTTAATGCCCCATTGGCCAATAGACTATAATTCACGCAATCATATCTTACAAAAAGGAGTTGCGCGCACACACACACACACATATTTACACGCTTATTTTGACTGGATAAACTTCAGTACAGGAAAAGAAGTTCTTCATACTTGATATATAGTTTACTCTGCAGTTCGCATGAAGCTGATCAGCTAACTTGAAATTCTCCACTAGCGTGCACTTCCTTCACTGTCTTTTCATACTCATCTTCCTCGTCATCCTCCTCATCCACTTCTTCCTCCTTTTCGTCACCATCTTCCTCCTCACCCCATCCAAATCCTCCAACAGAGCGGGAAGCTGAAGGTGGAGTTTTAGCCTCTTCCACAATCTTCATAATCTCATCCACACTCTGAAGAGAGAATGCTGGATTCTCCCCCCTCCGATAGTACATTGCTTGAGCTGCTTCAGTCAATTCCCTAGGCAAGTTCTTTAGAAACCATGGATGGCTCTTGATTTCTTTAATTGTAATTCTCTGCACAAAAACAGAGGCACATTGTAATCATTCATGACCTCGCCCATAGATGAAGGTTTTCCCATGGGAAAGAACGTCCATAACAATCTTTCAACTGTTTAATTTGATTGTCCGTCTGATTGACAAATATGCAAGTTCAGAAGCAACAAACTGATAGTTTTCCACTTTTTACTAGGCAGACAGGGAAAAAAAGGACAAACAAAAACCCCATATCACAACTATTGCACCATCCTTTCTCCTTGATACATTTAAGTCATAATACTTCAATGCTACTTGTCTAAAGTTATATGACAGAGATGAGAGTTGACATGGAATTTTCTGCATATGTAGAAAAAGGATAGCCTATAAACAAGCTAACATTTCATTATTAGCCACACTTGTGTAAGTTAATCGGTCGTATTTCAATATTTTTAACAATCGCAATGTCACATACCCTGGATGGACTTGCCACAAATATCCGAGAAATGAGTTGTCGACAATCTTGAGATATATGGACATAATCCGGAATCTTATACTGAACAGCCATGATTCTCTGTAAAAGCAATATCAAGAAAAATATTTAGAACTATTGAGTTTTATGACACTGCCAGAAGTAACATGTTTTAAAGCAAATGGAACATACGCTGATAGTTTTACGGAAGTTCTTGGGGTCCTCTTGATCTTCAAAAGGGTAAGCACCCACCAACATGACATAAAGTGTGACTCCACACGACCATACATCTGCCATCTAAACAAAAATATACCAGATAGTCAACAAGAAAACTTATTTGTTGCTTGCAGGCATGCCAAGCTTAAACACTAGAGAAAATATGCCATGTACGGCAATTAACCTGCATCATAAGAGGACATTTCATACTTCCCAAAATAAGCAGAAGATACACCAAACAAAAATTACTTATTACTAATATATAGATCACACACTAAATACTTTTAAGCAAAAAACCTGCCATATGTGTACTTGTACATTCTGATATTGATTCAAAGCTATAATTTTTTTTTAGAAACATATACTTATATGCACTTACAGAGTAGCCATGTATAATAAGAACTTATAATGAGTTATGGCGTTTTGCAAAACGTAGTAATGTGTACTGAAGGAAGGGAAACTAATTTGGTAATCCAAAAGGGGAAATAAGTGAGTCATTCTTCTAACCTTGCCATCATATTCTCGCCGAGAAAGAACCTCAGGTGCAATGTATGCAGGAGTTCCAACAGTTGATTTCGGTCTTGAATGCAGCAAAGATGACTGTCAACGACCAGAAGCCAAAAGAGAAAGAGAAATTAGGAAGGAAACCGTGAGCCTGGTTTTGCACATGGGTAACAAGAAGAGAGCTTGATGATGAATTACATATCAAGCGAACATTAATTTTTATCCCAGCTGTACCTTTGAATACCCAAAATCACAAATCTTCAGTCGCGGAGCAGCACTTCCATCCAAGAGGGTGTTTTCTAACTTCAAATCTCTGTGGCATATTTGCTGATGGTATGACAAAAGACAATCAACATAAGTGAATTTGAGATTAACTTTGAGCCGGTCAGTTTGTGCAGGAACTCGTCTGATAACTTAACGAGACAATTCATAGATAAGTAAACATTTTACCATAGTATGGCAAAAGCTGACACCTGAGATAAGCTGTTGGAAGAAATATCTAGCCTGATGATTAACAACAATAATGAACTTTAAGCATCAATAAGTTGAATCGACGAATTTGTAGGGTGTGAAGTTCATATTTTCAGAGAGGATAGAAAAGCCAAACAGCTCTGAAATTTAACCTCATCCTCACTGAACCTTCCAGCATTGCAGATCCGTTCAAACAGCTCGCCTCCTGCAGCATATTCCATGACTATGGCAAGGTGTGTAGGAGTCAAAACCACCTATTACGCAACCGACCACATAAGACCACCTTCATCCTATTCTTAATTCGAGTTATCTTATTCATACAATAGTAATTGCTGAGCAAAAATGGGATAAAAAACCTAAGTCGTACCTCCTTAAACCGAATAATGTTGGGATGCCTGAGAGATCTGTGATTTATGATCTCTCTGGCGACATTCTCATCGATCTGCACGCAGTCAAACCATAAAACATTAAAAAAAGAATCGCACAATTACTCTAACAGATCTAGCAGTTGCGGAATAAGGAGGAGACAAACCTTAGGACCACGCTCGATGTATTTCATGGCCACGAGCTCCTTGGTGACCTTGTTCCTCATGAGACGAGCAACGCCGAAATTGCCTGATCCTATGTCCTTCACAAGCTCGTACTTGTCCATTGTTTGCGCTCACTCTCCGCCGCGAAATCTACACAAAATTGCAAAGATCCTCCGCTGAGAATTACAGCAAAACATCCGATTCTAAAGCGAACTGTAGAAGAAGAAAAGGGGGAAAAAAAACCTTAATTAATATCTCCAAGCAGATCACTCCAAATCCGAAGTCTGAAATTGCTAGGGTTTGGTATGCAAAAGGCTCAGGGATTGCTCTTCGTACGGGAGAAGATACAGGAGGGGGAGATCGGTGGAGGAGATGGCAAGTTTAGGGTTGGAAGATTCTTCGAACAGAGTGGATGAAATTCGGGGAATCGGCGGTTGGAGTCCTGTCCTGAATGGAGAGAGAGAGATGTGGGGGAACTGGGGATTCAGAATTCAATTAATACTCGTATGAGAGAAAAATAATAATAATAATAATAATAATCATAATAAAATAAAATAAAGTGGTAACGGCAGTAAAAATAAGATAAAAAACCTGCAAAAAAGGGTTAAGAGAATATCTGTTGGCTCGGCGTGAGAGGCAGAAAACGAAGCTTCACCTGCAAGAGCCTAGAGGGGGGGAATTTCTTTCCTTTCATATATTACCAAGCACCGGCACGTGACTTGTTGAATGCTAAGATTTCTTTTTTTTTTTTCTTTTTATCAAGTGAGAATTAATATCCCAACAATTGATGTGGCTATACTAAAACGCATCCCTTGCAAATTAGTAAAACTAAAAATGTTGGATGGTTTGTAATGATCTATGATGGGTGACTATGCCTTTGTTTGGCAAGTTTATCCGGCGTAACGTTTAATTGTTTGACTAGTTTGAGAGATTCATGTCGTCTATAATCCTTTATAGAAATAAGGATATACTGTATGAGATAATTTTGTCGAGTTTTCAAATATGATTCTTAACGCATTTACGATCATCAGTATGTCATCCTCTATTTCTATATTCTTTGGGTTCTTTATTTCGCTTCCTTAGTACCATCTCACATGGTCAAATATTTTGATTTAATAGCCGAAATTTTTTCAAATTTTCTTGTTGTTAATGTGACCATGTTTTCGTTGTCTTCTTAGCTTACAAAAGGACCTAAGACCCATTATTCAATTTGGATTCATCAAAGTTGATTTTATAGGATCCTCATCGGGTTTTTTTTTCCATTTTATTTTTCTTTCCATTTTGAATACTTTTTTTAGGCATTTTTTCCTTATCTTCCATCCACTACTTTGTACGTTCTCAGTTTTGTAATCGTGTTCCAATATATAGTGCAAGGTCTTAAATAAAGTCATTTGAAGTTTGTTGAAAGGCTAATTTATTTCTTTGATGTCTATACTCCATCAAATTGATGCAAATTCTTTGAATTCCTCGATTCCCAATTGTTGCTTGACTACATATAGAAATGTTCTAGGTCTTTTGCTAATGGTGGCATAGTTTTGAAGAACTTGTATAGTACTGGATTAGTTTCCCTGATTACTAACAAGTAACAAGGTATGTCAACATTCTACAAATAAGTGCAGTGAGTCTTCAAGTAAACAATTACACATTATGCACCTTGTAAGATCCGAGACATATTTTTTTTTCTAGTAGTTTATCTTTTGTGGGAACTTCATTTGTGTCAATTTTTCATAGAAAGTTCTTAACTTTCATAAATGTGTCTAGTTTACAAATCTGGATATTTGCCAGTAGTTTAGTTTCTAATTTTAGCTCAACCACTAAGGTTGTAGACTACCTTCCGTTTTTACCTGATACCTCAGAAAATCGATCCTCTATATCATTATGAGGAATAGGGGTCATGTATTTTTTCCACCATTTCTATTAATAGTGATTGTATTAGAGCACTGAAACTACATTGTTTATTGCTTGTTATTAGATGTTCGAATCTAGTTTCATGTTTGATATTGTTTGAATTAATCGCGTATTTTTTAAGTGGTTCTTGCCCTAATCCATATATCAATCCATAAGTTTATTGTTTTTCCATTTATAATTTGCCAAATAAGTCCCTTTTCAAATTATAATCTAAGTCTCATTAATCTCTTCTACTGCCATGATCTTTTGTTCGACTTGATTTTATAGTTAAAAAGATTGTTACCTTTCAAGTGCTTTTGGGTAATAATATGGACCCATGTATTAGTAGGCTCTCTACAAGAATTTCATTTGTAGCACTTTATTCATAGGTTTTGTTTTTCTAATTCCAGACCCTAATATGATTTTAGCGTATAAACTTTATCCATCATATTAAGGGCATATAATGTCGGTCCTTGTTCTAGAATAAAATTCTGCTTATCATATCAATTTCATCATGGATGTTTATAGGTAGGATGAAACTTTGTATTAGATAGATAGTTTTCGTAGCCCAATTGGAACTCATTCAAGTTGTTCTTAATAAAGAGAATTTGCCTTCTATTTTGCTAGCTGGTTGTATGCTTTTCCAATATATGTGGAAAAGTTTCTTTCTTGGTTGTTCCCTTAATAATTGGACATTCTAGGTAACTTTAAGGTCGGTTGTCATTGTTATCTCAAGTGACTATTGCACTTGTTGCTTTTTATGATAATTTATCTTTTTAATATATGAAATGTTGATATATGATAATTTACTCTTTTTCTTGATATCGCACAATATTCTTCAATTGTATTTGTTTTACTATGGTATATATATATGTTCTTTGTGTTGTTGTTGAGAAAATGATGATATCATCTACAAAGGTAAGTAATGTGACTTTGGTGCCTCCATGAGAAACCGGGAATCCTATCGTACTCTTAGTAGTTTCACTTGTCTTTTGAAGTTTTCTAGCAAGAATCTTTGCACCTATGACAAGAAGAAATGGTGATAAGGGTTCTCCTTGTCCAATTCCTCATTTCGGTTAAAACGGGTCTAAGGGACTACTATTTATTAGTAATGAAATGGGCATTGTCTAAATAGATTCACAAAGCCATCCAATAAAACTTGGGGTCAAATACAATTTTTTCTAAGATTGCAAACAGAAATCGCCAAACTAGTCAATCATATGTTTTTTTAATACCTAATTTAATTATCTCCCATCCGTTTTTTTGCTTGGCTTGCTATGAAGGAGTGAAAGATTTCATGTGGTATCACGACTTTATCCTAAATGACTCGGTTTGCCACAAATGCACCTTGTAGTGAGTGAATAATCTTATGCATTACTTTTTTCAATCTTTTGGTTCTAATTTTTGCTATAATCATGTAACTGGTTGCGTATAGACTAATAGGTTTGTAATGGTTATTTGAGCCAGGACTATCCTTTTTTGCTATAAGAACGATGGAAGTAGGTTTATTGTTGCACATGTCACTTTGCCCTTAGCATTTTCTTTTAAAAGGGATGTGTATTTTTCTTGGTTTTCGTGCGGTGTGACTGTTGAGAGGTTGGTCGAACGTCGTGCAAGGCTTACTACAAGAATCACTTCTCTCTACTATGGTTTCTTTCTTTTTCTAGGGAGATGAACCATTGTCACTAGCGGTTCATTTTCCCCTTTTGCTTCCTTGATGCTTGCTCGATCCATCATTTGTTACCAACAGTTTTGTAGGATTTCGGCGGGTGGTGGGTGATTCTTACATTGTGTCTCTACTTTTGCCACTTATGCAACTTTGCTTGTGTTGGTGGACATTCTAGTTGATGGGACATTCACCCTAATGTTTTTGCCACATGTTGAAAACACTCTAACACTTGATCGTATTTCTCTCTCTCTTTGCCTCTTTTGTGGAGCGCGATCTTCGTTTATTTACTCGTAAGACGATTTCTAAAGTTGGATTTCTTTCTCTTCCAAGTGTCATTAACATTCAGTGTCCTGGTTTACCCAGTGTATATCTGACAACACTTGCCCTTCAAGAGTACTGCGGGGTCTCACTCCGATGTCGACGCAAAGCATAATGTTATGCCCGGAAGCGATTTGCAAAACGACAACCAATCACCACGTCCTTTTAGTCAAAGTGATCCCTCTTTTTATCTCCCAACCGACCTACATGAGTAGCGAGGATAGGGGCATCAAATTTGGGCTTCTATGACGATTGCTCTATTGTTTACGAACAAAATATGAACAAAAGTGTCCAACTTCCCCTCCCAATCATATACCGTTCACTATTTATGGGATTTGGGGTGTGTCTTCCTCTCAAATGGCGCTTAGCTCTTAGAGTTATCTGACCACATACTCCATTCAATGTTTGGACCTACAACGTGCATCATTGATGGATCATATGAAGCAAATGATCCTTCCTAAGGATAGCCTTGAGCCTTCCCATGTCGAGCTTCATGTTACCCCGTCCAACCTCAGAGAGTGGAAGGATCACTGGTTTCTAGTGCGCAATAATGGTGGGGACAATGTGACACGCCCCTCCATCTCCGACTTTTGTCTCAAGCCCCAAAAGATCACGAAGGAACAAAAAAAGGCTAGTCTGGTTATGAAACAGTTTGCGAAAACACATAAGAGAACCTATATGAAGTGGCTTACCCAAGCACGCTTATAGTGTGTTGGTTTTAGCCTTCCTCTTCCACAGCGAGGAGGTTTTTTTTAATTTTTTCTCACCATGCGTTATTCAGATTTTGTTAATATTTGTTCAAGTTAACTTTTATTGTTTGTGAATTGCAAAAGCAATGACATGAAACCTATTTGATAGGATAGCCCAAAAGGGTAAGACGACAATCCAAATCAACATGCACCCCACAAACACCAAAGCCCCGATACCTCTCCCATCGAGGAAGGAGCCTAGGGTCTTTGTCAAAAAAGACAAGCGTGAGGAGCGCATGGCCATGGCCATAGCACGCTTATAGTGTGTTGGCGAAAACACACTATAAGCGAACCTATATGAAGTGGCTTACCCAAGCACGCTTATAGTGGGTTGGTTTTAGCCTTCCTCTTCCACAGCGAGGAGGTTTTTTTTAATTTTTTCTCACCATGCGTTATTCAGATTTTGTTAATATTTGTTCAAGTTAACTTTTATTGTTTGTGAATTGCAAAAGCAATGACATGAAACCTATTTGATAGGATAGCCCAAAAGGGTAAGACGACAATCCAAATCAACATGCACCCCACAAACACCAAAGCCCCGATACCTCTCCCATCGAGGAAGGAGCCTAGGGTCTTTGTCAAAAAAGACAAGCGTGAGGAGCGCATGGCCATAGCAAAGAGGAAGAGGCCGACACAAGACACACAAAAAAGAAAGACACATGCAAATCCCACAAACTTGGAGAAATAGCAGAAAACCCTCACGATTATGTCAACATTCGAGGAGGAGCCCATTGACCCATAGGGGCCGCATATAATAAGACCCAGGTGGGGACAAAAGGTGGGTTTCACGGAGTCTGTGATTGTGGAGCGGTAGACATGCCCTAGGCTTGGCTCATATACATTGGACACACCCTAACCTCGATACAAGGAGGAGGTTACATATTTCAATACCCTCGACATGGATGATCTTGGGGGTGGGACGTTCAACCCTACTAATTATTGGTTTATGGGTTTTGCTTCATGGTGAATTTTTGATATGTTTACTTAGATGAGTGTCTTGACCATTTACCTCCTAGCCAGGGCGGAGCCGGGGGTGGTCCTGTGTGGTCCCGTGCTCCCCCCCTTTGATTATTACTTATACCATTTTAGGGTATATAAAACACAAAGTAAATGTTGCTCAGTTGGTAAATGCTACTATCATTTTCTATCTTGTGTCCCCCCACCTTCTAGGCACAAAGTAAAACATATTTTTTTACGATAAATATATAAATTTATATGTTTCACGTAGATAAATTTATTCACGTGCTAATATTTATAGTTCCATTTAGGGTAAATTTAAATATTTTCTTAATTAGTATGATATTCATAGATTGTATAGATAGATTTGGATAGATTATAAATATATATATTAATATTTTCTACTAAAAATAAATAAATAAATATAGATATTATTTTCTACTAAAAATAAATAAGTATAGATATTATTTTCATAGATTTTTTAGAGTTAATCTAAATATTTTTTTAATTAGTACGACATTGATAGATTGTATATATAAATATTATTTGGATAGTTTATAAATATAGGAAATTATTTTGATAGATTATGAAAATCGATATTATTTAGATATATTAATATATGGTAATTAGATAGAGACATATGCAAAAATTTTAATTGTAAAATTAATAAGATTATACATTTGTTAAAATATAATTGATTTATAACTAGTTTAATATGAGGTGAAATTGGAATTAATGTAAATGATCAAAATATATCGACTTTAATATAAAGTATAGAAATCATTAGTTGTTTTGAGTTGTTTTAATTTTCTAGGGAAAAAGAAAAACAAAACAAAGAAAAATCTCAAATCAGAAAACCTCACCAAATAAATAATAAATATATATACAGTGTTGGTCTGGTATCAGATGCGGAAACCCCTCTTGCATCTCGAAGCTTCATCGTCAATGGCGAAACGTCCCGCACCCTCACACTGGATCCCTCTGGGGGTTGCCCTCTGCTACACCCTCGCCCTCCTTTCGATCCTCTCCGTCAACGCCTCTCCCCACTTCGAGGGTTTCGGCGACGAGCTCGAAGATGCGGACGACTCCCCAGTCCAACTGGCCGATCTCCCTCCTTCCCCGTCCCTGACTCAGTCCGAGTCCGACGCCGCCCCCGCCGATCCGGATCACTCACCGGATCCACCCAAACCCAAGCCCAAGGCCTCCCACTTTGAGTATTGGGACGAGGACGAGTTCGAAGGCCTCCCGATCGAATCCACCCCGGAAGCCGTCGAATCTACAGAAACCGCTGCCCCTACTCCTCCGGCCGCTCCTCAGGGGGAAGATGAAGATGCTGTTGTGGACCCCCCCACGCCTTTCAGCTTCAGATCTTACATTGTGGAGGTTGTCTGCGTGGCCTTCTTGATCTGTTTCTTGGTCAACTACTTCACCGGGAAGAGGGAGAACGAGAGCCTCGCCCTGGCCTGGGCGGCCAAGTTCGCCACCAAGGACAAGATCTTCGAGAAGAACTTCAGCCTGTTGGGGGTTGGGGAGGGCGAGGACTCCCCGCTCTTGCTCAAAGAGGGCCAGACCGTGTTCAAGTTCTACGCCAGCGGGAGGAGGTTTTGCCAGGGTTTGCTCGCCACCATGGAGCTCAAGAGCAGGCAGGATCTCATCTCCAGGATCTATAACTCCGTCGTTCAGACCAAAGACGAGATCACCATCGAGGTTTATATGAATGATGATGCGATGGATCATGTGGTTTTTGCCCTGGCAAAGAAGAAGCTCGCTAAGGCGATGCACAAGGAGGAACCTGATCTCCAGAGGTATGCCACTGTCATGGCCGGCCCACCCCAGAGTAGTAGGAAGTGGGTCTCTGAGGACCTCTTGTGTATCACCGAGTCTAAGGAGGTTGCTGCTGAATTGATCAATGAAACCGTGCTTGATCAGGTACCATCTCTGCTCATTCATTCTTGCTCTTCTCAATGTTGTATCTTGTTGCTTATTTCATCAGTTGCCTTCTTCATTTTGTTTATGGTCTCATCTTTTGATTCATTATTATAGGCGCATTGAATGCTTCTGCTCTTACGGTTTACCAATTGCTAGCTTTAACTAACTATTTATGCTATTATTTACAGTACTGTAGACCAGTTGCTAGCTTTGGATGAATATTAAGGCAACATTTCATTTTCTTTGTGTGCAAAACTTGTGTATGGTCTCATCTTGCCCACAAAGATGAACATTCATCCTGATCTTGATGATTGCAAGGTCTCAGGCTTGTTGTTGCTTCGGTTGGATTGATCCCTTTTCAAACCCTGATACTCTACATAGCTATATATGCCCTATCTTTCACCTTTTTGCTTTCATCCTGATCTTCCTCACTGGTTGATTCACGCATTGTAAAGCTCATTACAATCACAACATTTTTTGTGCTGTAGATGGTTACGGATCCTTTGATATAATGATATGTGCTTGTTAGTAGATCAGGGAACAAGGTCTTGGGTTTTCCTGTTGAATTTAGAAGTGTTTTGGGAGATATGCAAGTTTTTTTACTGTCTAGGATGTGTAATAGAATAACCTTTTATTATTCCACTTGATGAGAACTTTGGTTCTTCATAGCGTGACCCTTTATCCAGTCTAACAATACATCAGGATAAATGTTTCTTAGCATAGAGAGTGTTTTGAAAGCTGTGCTATATTACAGATAGGCAATAGAAAAAAGGTTCCTAAGCTCATATGGTGTTTCTCATGAGTTGAGATAGGACTATTTACAATCCAAAGCTAGTTATTGATGTAATTACAAAGTTGTATAACTGGATGTATAGTCTGCTTTCTGTAGGTTTTTTCTTTGTGACTATGATAATGATTTACGGTATAGGTTAATTCAATTTAAAAATAAAGAGAATTTGTAATTTTGAGCTCTATATTTCATATGAGAAAGATGCCTGGTTGTAAATTTGATGTGAACTTGAGTTGAAAATTTAACATTGTGTAAAAAGAAGAGCATAGGTTTAGGACCCTTACAGCTCTTTTCTCTATCCTCTTTACTTTTGTATTTAAGTAATTTGCAAGTTCAATCCTTTTTCTGAGTATGGACCTTCAAGCTTTGTTATAGTACCTTTTTTTTTTCTTTTTTTCTTTTTGCAACTTACTGTATAAAGGAAATGAAGCTGTGTTTATACTTGTTTGTTTCTAGGTCGCTCTTCCCTAAAGGTGAATTCTGGGTTTTTGTTTCCCCTCTATAGTGAAATTTATGTTGGCCATTTGTTCTTGTTCATGCAGGTCTTTGGAGAAAAAGCTTTCAAGGAATTTGGAAAGTCATTCATTTCATTGCACTTCTCTGACCAACACCCAGGCACCCAAAAGAAGAAGCTGATCTTCAAATTTGCTCTCCCAGATGTCAGCAAAATGACTGACATGACCCGTTTGGTGGCTTTGGTTCCTTACTACATTGACTTGATCGGAAAGTACAGATTGAGCCAACAGGTAAAACTAATGATATAAAAAGGAATCTTTGTAAACAAATTAGGACCATTTTTTGTGTGCAGAACCAAACTGAACCAAAAACCATAAAGGGAACCAAGTGGCTTGAATTGGTTCGGTTTTTGGCTGAAAAGGCTGAACTAATAAGTCTTTGTAATTTTTGGTAAAAGTCAAATGAACCCAACTGAATAAACAGAACAATGGTTGGCGTTCTACTTTCTAGGTATTAAAAAAAAGGAAGTTATGCCTGACTGAGCCAAACCTAAAAAACCTGAACTGAATAAAACAGTGATATGGTGATGGATCCTGGTTGAACAAGCAGTCTTGTGTAAATGCAGGCTCGATCGAAGACAGATGCAGCTAGGTCAAAGGCCGCTCAGGAGGCATACAAGGAGCTCCAGTACGCGAGGCAAGAGGCAATACAGAGGAAGAAGGCAGACAGGAAGAAGATGATGGAGGAGGCGGAGGCTAAACTGAGTGCAGAGGCTATTCGGAAGAGGGAAGCCAAAGAACGCAATCGTCAGGTGAAGAAGGCTATGCCCAAGGTAAAGATGAGCCGGGCTTAAGTGGGGGGCATCTGAGTTTGAGTAGATGAGCCATTGCTCTGGCCATCTGCTTCTGGCTGTTTGAAAATGGTCAAGGTGGTGGAATATGAACTTACCTGAATTTGGTAGTTTCATACTCCGTAGTATTTTGTTATTGGCATGGTTAGACAAACTATGGACACACAGAGATTCACCTTTCTTTTTTAAACTGGGTTATTTTTTATGTTGTTTTTTGGGACTGTAGCAGGACTACGGGTGGGTTTCTTAGATTTGCGCTAAAGACTAGTCAGTGACTGGAAAACAGAAAGCATAGTGTTCTAAAGTATAAATGCAGTGGAATTCTGGAGCAGCATAATATGGGTAGTTGGTATGTTTTTGGGGGGATATCAACTAGGTCTTTGATTTGTGGGTCTTGTTAGGAAACTGAAACACAGGTGTAGTAGTGTGTGTCCTATTCTGTAGACTGTAGTAATAAGAAAGGAAAAGGGTGAGGCCTTGGAGTCTTGGAGTGTATTTGTCGCTGGCTGTTGATGACATGCTATTTTCAGAAACAAGAGCAATAACGTAGAGAAATGGGTTCCTGACGCTAACAAGTTGGTTGATGACATGGTAGCCCCAGTAAGACGAGCCGTTGTTATGATTGCAGGGGACTGGTAAATTTGGTTGGTTCGTGAGTGGCACAGATTCACAGTTAGGCTTGTGACACAGACAGATTCACACTTAAAATAATAATGATGAGAGGTACAAGTGGGTCTTAATTAGTTTAACCCATCCATCCATCCATCCATATACAGAGTACGTATTACTGGTGCTACGATATGTGGTGCCTTAATAAATTCAAAATGGGTTCCTTTTTCCGTTGGTTGCGCTCGTGCTGCTCACTTGGGAGTCGGGGCTCGGCGGGCCTGTAAAATACAGTATAATAATGTAGTAATATTAATAATAATAATAATAAAGAAGTTGACCTCCATGTTCATCTTCATCCGCATCCAAGTAGTGTAGTAGTAGATCATAATTGATTCATTCATTGGGGGTCACGTGGGTTTCAGCGTTCCATTAATCAGTAGCAGTGAGTAGTAGATCTTGAGAATATATGAGATAGATGGATAGTCTCCCCCTCTGAATCCGAATCCGAATCCGAATCCGATGGCGTCGGGCGAATCAAGTGGGCGCCAGCGGCCCATTCTGACCAAATCCAGCTCGGCGGTGACCTGCTGCTGCACTAGTAGTAGTGGCTCCTTCTTCCACCGGCACCGGAGGACGGGATTCCCATTCTTCCGGTCACCGGCTGCTCCCTCCGACTCCGTCCATCTCGTCGATGCCAGGCACGCCCCCCCACCGGCACATCTGGGGCCTTCCCCTTCCTCCTTCCACGCATCTTCCATTCTCTATTTGGTCACCTTCCTCCCCTTCTTCTACTCTATTCCACTAGTATTTACTTACTGGGTCTGCTGCTGCTACTCCTACTACTACTAGTCTACTACTACTACTGCTGCTGCTAATCCAATTTGGTGATTTTTCAACTCTGATTATAAATTGTTTTCCACATTCCGCTGCAGCTCATTTTGGCTTCTGCACTCTCTGTCTCTTACGCTGTTTTCATCAGGTATCAAGTTGTCCACCTTCAGGTACCCCATCCCATCCCTTTTTTCGTGTTGGGCCCCTCCTCTTCCATCTGCACCCTCATTAGAGAGTTGTTCGTTTCTTCATTTTTGTCCACTTTTTCTGCTTTCCTTTTTTGGCACTCTTTCTGTTTTCTTCTGTAGGGATGTGCTTCTTTTTTGGCTTCTACGTACTCCAATTTAAGTACCCACTTGCTAAATACCATACTCACACACACATTCACATATGTTATCATTCAGGAATGTATCTATTAATTCTAGGAACTTGATTTCGCAGCTCTAACCTACCTACGTACGTACTAATAGTTCCTGATCGAGATCTGCTTTCAGGAGAAAGTGACGGGCCTTCATGTCATGTGCAAAATGCCTTATGTTGTTTATGATGACGACGATGAAGACGACAAGCATCACCCAGTCAAGCCCCAAGAATATGGCTTCTTCACTTATGTTGGCGACCCTGTCGATGTCAATGCAACGTCTCTTCTTTCTCTTGTGCTTCTAACTATTACCCTCCCATTCTTGTTCTACAAATATCTCGACTTCATAACTCGCATTAAAAAAGATCACTCCTCAAGGAGAAGTCACACTCACACTCACACTCACAGTCAAGAGGAGGTTCCACTCAACAAGAGATTAGCCTACAAGGTTGACGTGTGTTTCTCTGTTTACCCTTCTGCAAAGCTGCTCGCCCTCCTCTTTGCAACCATGTTTCTTATAGCATCTGGTGGCTTTGCACTTTATGCTGTGGGTGATGCCCCCTTTATTGAGGCCCTCTGGCTTTCCTGGACTTTTGTTGCCGACTCTGGAAACCATGCTGATCGAGTTGGAACTGCTTCCAGGCTCGTTTCTCTCTCCATTACTTCCGGAGGCATGCTTATATTTGCCATGATGCTCGGACTCGTTTCTGATGCTATTTCTGAGAAGGTGGATTCCCTCCGCAAAGGCAAAAGTGAAGTCATTGAGAGGAATCACATTTTAATCCTCGGGTGGAGTGATAAATTGGTTAGCCCCGCCCCCCTGCCGCCTACCTATTTCTCTATCATTCATCTATATTCATTTTGTATGCTAAAGTATGTCAATGTGGTTTTTTTTCTTGTATCTCCATCAGGGTTCACTTCTAAAACAGTTAGCAATAGCCAATAAAAGTGTGGGCGGTGGGGTGGTGGTTGTTCTTGCAGAAAGGGACAAAGAGGAGATGGAGATGGATATAGCTGGACTCGAGTTTGATTTCATGGGGACGTCCGTAATATGTAGAAGCGGTAGCCCTCTAATACTTGCTGATTTGAAAAAGGTAATCTTCTTTCACTTCCTGAGCTTCCTGATCTCATTTCGTTTCTTCAGCTCTCTCCATCAATTTCTACTCGGGCATGAGATGTGACTACATCTACATATATGATTGTAGGTGTCAGTGTCAAAAGCGCGTGCCATCATTGTATTGGCGTCCGATGAAAATGCTGATCAGGTATTAGAAACTCTATCATGTGCCTTTCCTTGTAAGATTTTTATGATACATGTTCTTATCACTTCCCTCCCTGTATATCTTTTACTTTTATTATGAGGTAGAGTGATGCAAGAGCTTTAAGGGTTGTGCTAAGCCTTACTGGAGTCAAGGAGGGATTAAGAGGTCATGTTGTTGTTGAGATGAGTGATCTTAACAATGAGCCCCTTGTTAAACTTGTTGGCGGAGGAATGATCGAAACAGTTGTTGCACATGATGTCATCGGTCGTCTGATGATACAATGCGCTCTGCAACCTGGACTTGCCCAGGTGAGTTTAATATGCATATTTCTCTACAATAGCACCAAAAAGGGCAGTACAAGTTTGGAATGATTCCGGATAGTAAAATTTGATTTATAAATAGGGGTTGTCCTTCTTGGATTTCGACGACTCTACCGAAAACGAATTTTTCTAATCTAGTAAACTACTAGGATCATTTGAACTGTTTAGATATTATGTAGCCTTCTTTGGAAGATGAATACAGTAATTGAATATGTTTTTCTAAGAAATCTAAACATGCGCTCCATACATTGACCAGATTTGGGAAAATATTCTGGGATTTGAGAATGCTGAATTTTATATCAAAAGATGGCCCCAGTTAGATGGTATGCGATTCAGAGACGTTCTCATATCATTCCCTGATGCCATACCATGTGGGATCAAACTTGCTGCAGATGGTGGAAAGATAATCTTGAATCCCGAGGATGATTATATATTACATGAAGGTGATGAGGTCCTTGTCATAGCGGAGGATGATGACACCTACGCACCTGCACCTCTTCCTGAGGTGATCTTCTCCTCCTTTTACATTCTAGCTAGTGCCCTTAACTCATAGGCTGGTTTTAGTTGTTCAAGTTAAAATGAGATCAGAGATTAAGAAGCATCCACTTCATGTATTACTCTTTGTTTCAAACTAAGCACATCATATCATATATTACACAGTGAAAACAATATGTGTCCATTATTTGTAAGCTTTCTATTATTGAGATTTCTTTTTAAACATTGTAGGTCCACAAGAGTGCTCCTCCAGAGAGATTTGATCCTCCTAAATATCCCGTGAACATATTATTCTGTGGTTGGCGCCGAGATATTGATGTAATGATTATGGTGTGTATGTTCACATCTTCTTTAACCAAGCATTTATCTTATGGAATGTGTTGACCTAATGGTCCGTATGATAAGTTATTTTATGAGTTTGGGAGGGAGAAAAAGAGAGTAAGAGGTATGTACGTTGCTCTATAGAAGCAAGAATTTGGTTACTGTGATCATGCTTCTTCACTTTTGCTTGGCCATGCAGCAAAGCAATAGATAAAAACAGTACTATAAGTTTGCTTTCAATATGTGATAGCTCAACAAGCCACCCACTAGGTTGAATGTCCCTGGTTCTCATTTACATTTTTCTGCCAAAGCTATCTATTTGGATTTTGGATTGCTATTCAGCTTTTAAATTTCAGCTGTTCATTTAAAAATCTGCTCTCTTCTATTCGCATTAATGTTCCTTAATCCTATCCTTAGGTGCTTGAAGCATTATTGGCTCCAGGGTCCAAATTATGGATGTTTAACGAAGTTCCAGAAAGGGAGAGAGAAAGGAGACTGATTGATGCTGGGCTAGATATATCAAGGTTGAAGAAAGTGAAACTTGTACATCGGGTTGGAAATGCTGTTATCAGGCGCCACTTAGAATGCTTACCTCTGGAGACATTTGATTCAGTGAGTTCATCGCATACTTTGCCTCCCTCCTTTTTTTAAATCTTTGCAATAGTTTCAACTTTCAAGTTCTAGCGGTATATAAGTAACATGTATCCATGCAAAATGATAAACTTCTTTCAGCTCTCTAGTTCTGAAAGAAGAATATAGTTAAAGTTGAATGCTGACTCTTGGACAACAGATTTTAATCCTTGCAGATGAGTCGACGTTAGAAGATTCTGTTGTGCATTCTGACTCTCGATCCCTTGCCACCTTGCTCCTTATTCGAGACATTCAGGTAAGTGTTGAGCTCATATTGAGATTTTGATTAAGCTTTCTTACACACTAGCTCATAAATGAACTCTAGAGAAGAAGAAGGACATCACTGAAGAATTGTGGATATACTGTTTAATCTTTCTTAGATGTTTTTTTATCTGGGTTGAGCAAGTATTATTTCTGTGTAGGCAAAGCGCCTTCCTTTTGAGGAGACAAATTTGAAGGCTATTCGGCATTTAGGAGTTTGTCATAGCTCATGGGTTTGTGACATGCAGCAAGCTTCTGATAAATCTATTATCATTAGCGAAATCCTAGACTCGAGAACTAGAAAGTTGGTATCAGTTTCCAGGATTAGCGATTACGTGCTCTCAAATGAATTGGTGAGTATGGCGCTCGCAATGGTGGCAGAAGATAAACAAATCAATCGCGTTCTTGAGGAACTTTTTGCAGAGGAGGTAAACACACCTTTGGTTAATAGGCATGCCTCGGATTTCTCTGTCTTACTCAAATTTTCCAACTCACTTCTCAACCTATCTCGTGTGCAGGGAAATGAGATGTGCATCAAACCAGCAGAGTTCTACTTGTACGAGAACGAAGAGCTATGTTTCTACGAGATAATGGTGAGGGCGCGACAAAGACATGAAATAGTGATTGGCTATCGTCTTGCGGACTCAGAACAAGCACTTATTAATCCTTTGCATAAGTTAGAACGCAGAGCATGGTCTCTAGATGATGTTTTTGTTGTCATCTCAAAGAAACCACGTTCCAAGTGAGAGTCAATGAAGCCTTTCTGGCCATACATGTTATACCATCCCAACTCCCAACAATTATTGCCTTAAAGAAGCCTAGGCAGTGATTCTCCTCGTTGAGTCCAGGTAACCTGAAAGCCCTGATTGATTAATGAACTAACCGTTTTAACAACAATTAAACTAACGATTAATTAAGCCTCCTCCTTTTACATCCAAAGTGAACACTTATGAAACACAGAGTTTAACAAAGCCATATGTACGTAGTATACAACCTTCAAGGATTCGAGCTGGTGGGGATCTGAGCTGTAACTGTGAGGACTTGTATTCATGTAAATAAGAGCACTTTTTCTTTTTTTTTTCTTTTAATTCAATGACATTCATAATAAGACAGTGACAACCCTTTATTGAGCTATACAACCTTTTATTTCTCTTATTATTAATGATAGGTATAACAACAATATATGATGTGTGAGTAGAGAGAATGACATGTGATTAATATACGTGTGATGAGCTGACTTTTTTCTTTTAGCTTCCCTCTACTCTATATAGTGTATGTATATATATGTGCTAAAAAAGGATAACGTAATGATGAAGGAATTAGAAAGGCATGGCTCAAGCAGGGGCATATCCATCCCTATGAGCCTTTTGCCATCTCCATGCAATTCCAAGGCTCTCTTGAAGATCAGTGTACTTTGCAGTCCAATTCAGCTCTAACCTAATCTTTGTGGGGTCGCTGTAAACTTGAGCATAATCCCCAGGGCGACGGGGAAGGTATTCAACTTTGATGTCGACTCCGGTGGCTTTCTTGCATGCCTTAACAAACTCCTTCACTGATCTACCTACAAGATCGATGCAGAGGAATTCAGACCAGCGTTGGGGAATGGGTAGGCTCAGCCTCTCTTATTACTTATTAAACACGTTACCTTTTCCAGTTCCGACATTGTAGATACCGACTTTGCCTACCACTGCCTTCTCAAGGGCTTTGACATGGGCGTCGACTAGATCGGTGACGTCAATGTAGTCCCTTACACATGTCCCGTCTGATGTCTTGTAGTCTGTTCCTTTCACCTGCATGATATTGAATCTAATCCAATCAGCCCAAACTTTGATATATAATACTAGTTGTAAACACATGACTGCACGTACCTTGAGGCCAGGGATTATGCCTCGAGCTGCGTCGAAACAAGCGCCTGATATCCGTCCTTGTTCACGGAGCTCTGGCCTAGGGGCCTCACCTAGTCTTCCATCTGGATCTGACCCAATCACATTGAAGTATCTGAACCAAAAAAAAGAAATAACCAACCCTGAAGCCTGATAATTGAGTTGAAACTGAAAGGGTCAAGTATTCAAGAAAGGAATAGCAACCTCAGAACCATGACTGCCATGTCTGAGTTCTTGGACAGGTCCACAATGATGTCTTCTGCCATCTTCTTAGCTTTTCCGTAGGGGTTGATCGGATTCTGCAGAGTTAGCCAGATTTTGGTAAACAAGAAAGCGGGTCATCTTTACAATGAAGGACAGCCATCAACACTGACCTGAGGAGTGTCCTCTGTGATGGGCATCTTATCGGGCTCACCATATGTGGCGCAGGTACTAGAATATACTAGTGTCTTCACCTTATGAGACGCCATAGCTTCCAACACTAGCAATGTGTTGGACGTGATGTTGTGATAGTATCGGAGAGGTTCAGCAGTGCTCTCGCCTACGTATGCGACAGCAGCAAAGTGCATCACTGCATCAAATCCATTCTCTGAGAATATTTTACCAACCTGGGAATTGAATAGGATCATCATCATCATCATCATCATCATCAAGGAAGCAAATGTTGTCAGAGACTGGAGCGCGCTGGGCAGATAGAACTTGCACATATAACTATTTAAAAACAAGAAAAGGATGCATACAGCTTTGGCATCTCCTAGGTCAGCATAAATGAACTGGAGTCTTCCAGCTTGTGGGTAAAGTTGTTGCAGTATCTTCACAGCTGCAAGATTCCCTCGAGATAGATTATCCTGTCATACAGTTTGTTGATTATGTTCTGTGGCGAATCGGCGTTGGTGTTGACTAATCCAGCTACTAAGCTCTAGTTTGCGCGAACAAGAAAAGCGAGTGCATATTTACCACTATAGTGACGCGATAGTTGTCCTTGAGAAGCCGCAATGCTGCATGTGATCCGATGTAGCCAGCTCCTCCCGTCACCAATACATGAGTTACTCCTGCCTCATGAACAGAGAACTGAAATATGCAACAAAAAAGGAGGATGATCAGATGATGATGATGATGATAAGGTTGTTCCGCAAAGGTTGGTTTGGCTAGGTGATTCAAACTTACATGATGGCTCGTCGGGGTCTTGAAAGAACAAGACTGCCTGACCATAATGAAGCAGATTCCTAGCAAAGCAGTCAGAATTACAAGTTTCCGGACACCACTCATTCGACGCTGCTGCTTTGGATCTACATAATCCATGCCTACATGCCCTCCGAAAATAAATCAGTACTTGAGATTAAAGTTAAGAAACAACAAAAGTGAGCAAATCCTCCAATATACTGTATATGTTATGTATGTATGTATGTATATGCCCTGGCTGGCTTCTTATATACAAGTACAACAGCTAGAGAGGAACAAGTGCAGGTGATCGAGGTACCTTCTCCTAAGAAAGGATGTCTACATGCTATGGCTTGGTTTAAAGTTGTGAAATGTAACATCTGGTGGGAGTTGAAGATACTTGTTTTGTAGCTACATACACACTGTAAATCTGAGAAGCTATCAATCAAAACCTGCAACAACCCAGATCCATGAAAAAGACCCCGTGATTGCTGTCTGCCATCGATCATTAAGATGCATGAAAACAACCAAGATATGATGATCCACGATGCTAAAAGAAACATGAAAAGGCCAGTGTGTGAGAATCATGTGAAACCTCCCACCTAGAGCAACATCCAATGTGATTGGAAACGAGTTCCAAGTTCATGTTGTCAATACAAGAAAAAATCACCTAAATAAGGCAGTGGATCATTAACACGTGACAGACCAGATTAATAAGAAATTTAGGTCAAACAGGAAACGATACGTTGAAACTGGAAAGCCTAGGCCAAGAACAGAGAAAACGCAGCAGAGAACTAGAGAAGAGAGATACAAAACCCTTAAAAGTGCAAATTTTGAATCAGAAACAGACAACCGAGGCAGCAACAACAAAAAGTAGGATCACTAACCCTGAAACCAAAAATCTTTCTGAATTGAACCAAGTAGTGAATGCATTGCCTGACCTGAAGATTTGGTATATAAAGCTACAAGGAAGGGACCTTCAAAGATGTCGATGTAGAGGAGGAATTAAGGTCCCCCGCTATATAAATTCACAACCCAAGACTACTCTACTCGACTGCACGTTGAGAATTAATTCAACAAAATAAAAGCCAAAGCTTTGAGTGGAAATCAAACAAGCGCGCCCGCTCTGTGGAAAGTGGACACTTGGCTTACGATTGGGAAAGATAGAGAAAGGGCCGGAGCTAATGCGAATTTGCCACATCCCCCTGTTATTCTTTCACAATGCAGATTGCCAGATTCCCTCTTTCCATTTTCAAAATTTGTTTGCTAATTTAATTTAGGGCATTTCCTAACGAGATTATGTAAATTTCACTTTAAGTATATATAAGGTTTTCCGGAATGTTACATGCCAACCTTAGTTTTCTAAATTCCTTATACAAAATTATAAGTATTTAAAATTTATCATATTATTTATTTAATTATATAAAATTACCCTATCTTTGTTTTTTTTTTCAAAAAACTATCTAATCTATTTTCTTAAAACGCCTAAGCTTCTAATTTTAGAAATATATAATTTCTTATTACTATTTTTTCATTATAATATCAAAACTCTAAAACATCTCAACATGGATAATAACAAGAAGAAATATTATTTTATTCAAGTCAAGGCAACATTTTCGATAAAGTGCACGTATTATTGCAGACATAAAGATTTTTGTGAGAGGACAAAGGGATAATCGATTATTAGAACACTGTTTCGTATTATATGTGCTCCTCTCGATATATCAATAAAATGTTCTATAAGTGTGTTTTTCTTAAGTGTTTTCAATTCTCTTCCCTTTTGGGTTGGATCGCTTTTTATACCAAGTTTCGAAACTCGGAATCCAAGATTTTCCGATACGTGATGAGCAAGCAGGCTCTTGCGTGGCTCAATCCCATTAGTGTCATAAAGCGGTTTATGCATGGAACATTCTGAGGCTGCCAACAAAAGGAATGACTAAGTTGTCTATAAGATGTATGTCGATTACTTCGTGGAGGCCTCGCGCGGTGGAAAAGGTTTCAATCAAGTGGGTTTAAGAATAACGCGCAATATGGTAAGGAGGAGGTCTCGTGTTTATGTTTTTTGAGGGGATCATGTTTACAAGGGCATTGCATTATTGCTTTGTTCTTACGCGGCGCGACACGAGCGTGGTGGTGCGATGCCCATGAGGGGATTGAGGGCGAAAGCTTGACAAACAAGATTATCTAGTGTATTCGGGAACGTGGACTTAGTGTATTCATGGGGGCGTGGTTGTACACAGTTTGTTTGTATGTCTCGTTACGAGGTTGCCACACAAGCAATCCTTTCATATCATACTACTATGCGGCAAAGCTGCCGATTGTGCTGTCGTCTAGCGCTTGTAACATTGCACATCAATACAACCCCTTGGATTGGGGGATTCATCGCGAAGAGAATGCTTTGGGTTTGGGAGAAGGGGAGAGGTGGATTTGATGGGTCAACCCAAGCCCTTATAAAAGACTTTGAGCGTTCGAATTCCGCCATTTCACCCTCGTCTTCCTTCCGATCATTTTTTTATGGCTAAAATGGGTTGTTTGCTTGATGGGTTTAAATTATTTTAATAGATTTATATTATTTTAAGCCGGTTTAATATAATTTTCTTTTGTTGAAACGGTTTAATATAGTATTAAACTAGCATATTCGATAATTTATATATGAAAATACTTATTTGTCCCTTATTAAGTCACTTTAAATACTTATATGTTTCCACACTCAAAAAAAAATACTTATATGTTTCTATTTTCTTTTAAAATACCAAAGTGTCTAAAAGAAGTCACTTTAAATACCTATTCGCCTTTTTTGTCCCGGAGAACCCACTCTCTCTTAAAATATAATGGTACATGGATCAAGAACAATTGAGATATAAAATTCACAAGTTCTCATAATCGTACACCCAGGTGTATAAATATATTAATCATTTTACAGCAGCTTTGGATTGCGTGTTTGAGTCATCAACTTTGTATGGTGACCCTGTTCCTTCTATGTGTTAACTCAGGGGTTGACACGGTGGTACTCTCAGATGAAGATACTGATATATTAGGAACAGATCCCGTTACTGAGCTCTCTGGCTTGGATTCATTCCTTGAGCGGTAAGAATTCACCACCAGAGGTTGTCCTTGCCGTTCAGATCTTGAATGGCCCTGAGCTTCTTCTGCCAATCGCCTCAGAAGGTTCATTACAGTGGGAAGAAACTTGGATGAAATAGAAATAAGTCCAGCCAACTGCAAGAGAGCATATTCAAAGGAGACATCAACAATAAATCAATCAAGACTAGACATTTTATCATCTATCTTGCTGAAAGCAACTTAAAAAGTATCTCTGTTTTTCATAAGACTAAAGCTTGTATGTTACATCCTCCACTTTGATCAATCAAGGCACAAGGTCTGGGAAGTGTATTATTCGCATTAGAAGTATGACGTCTCTACAGTTATTATATACATCAACTCTATCCAGAATCTTCAGCACAACGGCGTCAAATCAACTTGAGCATCTTCATGTAAGAAAGCTCAAAGCTGACAGGTATTTACTACGCATTCAAAATCAACATATTCACTCATTTTGTAACTTACATTGCCACGCCGAAATTCAGCAGGAATGCTCATCTGTATCCACAAGGCTTTGGTGACCAGATACATCACGAAAAGAGCCAGAAGGTAAAGAGGGTTCCTGCTTGTTGGAAAGTTTTTAGATGAGAGAAAACATGCAGTCAATCACATGAGAAGGGTGAAAGAAAATGGTTCTTGCAATTCAGAAAAAAGGAATCTGCTTCGAGTGGCAATTAGATTTTTCCATTTACGGGGCTTACCTTAGCAGCATCATGAACTCATTAAAACCCAGAACAAACATAGCAACAATTGCCCATGCGGGAGGTAGACTGTTGTTGCTTCGCTTGTAGGTTTCCTGGAGGAAACAGAATCGATACATGAGATAATATTTGCTACATGCTTAGATGATATTACACCATAAAGAGAAGAGAATAGATTGGTACTGAATCCGTGTACTGCATCATTTCTTCTTTTTATTTTCCATACAATTCAAAAAAAAAGGAAGACTTCTAGAGATACCAATGATAGGAGAAATGAATTAACATACCTGGGCCGCAATAGCCTGAGTGACAGAATACTCTGTCTCTGCTTTGAATTGCCTCCATAAGGACTTGCACTGCACTGGCGTAATTAGGGTACATTCGGAAGAAACCTGCCATAAATTGCCATTTAAATAAAAAACCAATAATATTAGCAATGATAACATACAGATTTGAATCATGGAAATTTATAATATCGAAGTACAAGAAGCTGAAGGGAGATATACCTCACTCCACGAGGTTGAGGCAAGAGGATCTGTTGTGGCACCTTCACTTCTATGATGGGAAGAAAAATTCATCGACTGATCCATTAAAGATGAAAACAGCACATTTTCAATATTGTCAGGCTTTTCATCCAAACGGATGGCTGCCATAACAGACAAGATCCTAAGAGACTGCAAATGAAGATATGGAGCCAATAAGATATTTTGGTATAATTCGGGGAAAAACATGCTCAAAATACTGATAGACTACCTCTGAGCGGGCATCTCTTGTAATTCTTTTGATATCTTCTTTACTGGTCCAAACCCTGGGCATGGAATCTTCATCATGATTAAAAGCACTCACAAACCTACAAGTTGGTCACACAAGGAAAATGAGGGATCATATGGCAAGAAAAAGAAGATAAGCGAAATTTGTTAAAGAAGGAAAATAAAACTAACTTATCCTTCATGAGGATAAGAACTTTCCCAGCTTGTTCTCTCGCCTTCTTCTCCACTAAACTTCTAGCATAGGATCTTAAACTGTGCATCATATAGTGACTGGTCGATTCATCCAATTCAAAAGAAGAAATGGAAGAAAGAAATGCTGACACAGTAGTCTCAGTCTCGCGCTCAAGAAGCATTTTGATTGATAGCCAAGTATCACTTCTACCAGCTTCCAGTAATGCATCCACAGAAGGCCCTAGAGAATCTGATAGTTGTTTCTACAAAACAAAACAATGGTTGTAAGCATATGTTAACCAATGAACAATGCTATAATTTGATTGCAGGATTTTCCAAAACAAACCTCCTGGAGCATTCAAATGGAAAGACAATTATCAACAAAACACCTAAAACGTTTCAATGGTGATTTATCCTCGTAATAAAAGTAAAGTAAGTTGAGGTATTTGCCTATATGCCAATAAAAACTAAGCTATCCACACTTGTTTATGACTCATGGAAAATGACTACCTCATAGTAGTTAGTTATTTCTGACAGCTTCTTGTCACGTATAGAAGATGCATATGCCTCAATGTCACGGCTCAGTTTTTCTCTAACTCTCGATGCATCCCAATCAGCTTGTCTTACAGAAGCATCTGTCAACCAAGTAATGCCATCAGTGACAAAATACCATGTTTCAGAAGCCTACATGTGACATTTTTTTACCAAAAAAAGGAATATAATATGCAAAATTGCTTAAAAGAACGGAAATTCCTTCACAGTGTTTCCAAGATGGATATGTTTTAACAAATAACGGAAATTCCTTCGTCCGAATGATGGATATGTTTCCAAGATGCAAAATTGTTTAAACGAGGATTTACTAAATCAACGATTCACCTTCTTCTGAATCAGACAATTCAACAAATTCCACCCAAAGAATGGAACTTGGGACAATAATACAAAACATAACCAATACCTCTTCAGTTTTTTAATACTTAAGAAGTGATCCAACAGCAAGTGTGTACTTTTTCCAGTTAAGACGAAGTATAATACGTTGGATAATAAACCATAACCAATACCTTCACAGTGTTTGTCAAATTCAAGCACTAAATCACCCTTGCAAGCACGAACAGAGGCAGCAAAACCTTCTCCTCTACTTAATGATTTCTCGAATTGAGCCTTGAATCTTTCATTTGCTTGAGAGCGAATATGTCCCAACAAGGTTACATAAGCAGGATACACACACTGCACCGAAATCAAAGACATCAATGAAATGCAATAATTCTCCCGTTAAAGGGCCAAGAGCTAATAGCATTGCTCTCCACATGATAGAAAAATGCAGGATGAACAATACATAAAAGCACGAGGAGCTAGAGAGACAACAGCATTTATGCTATAAATCTTTTCAAAATGATTTGAGTGAAGTTACACACTGCTCTTATGCACCCAAATAATTAAGCAGCTCAGAAGTGCACGGAATGAAACAAGTCATTGCCTAACCAAGTTTCTCAACTAGACTCATCAAGAGGGAAGGGAATGCTCAATTTGCCTAGTCAGAGAAGGCAATATCTTTCAGCATTTACGTCCAAGCATTCCAAATTAACATGCCCCATAGATTCTAGATACTCGTGACTTTCTATATACTTGTTCAATATTTATTCTCCTGATTCAAATGTTAAAGATGAAAAATGGGTACATTTCATCTTAGTCTCTTCAAGCTGCAAGTTAAGTTTCCACAGGATGTGATTTCAACATAAAAAAGGCTTCATAAGGACTCTTAAACAACCAGATCGAGGAATAATAAAATATAATTACAAGTACTCTATTATAACTTACCACACTACTTAAGTAACAATCCCAAGCATTCTCTATCAGTTATTACTCAATACAACTTGCTAAGGTTTGTGCCCAATCCATGATCCTTGTTAGGAATATAAGATGTCCAGTCTAGAATAGTCACTTTAAAAAAAGATATGACAACCAACCTGCAACAGTTTTGCCTTCAATTGTTGCCTTTTAGCATCACGAACATGTTCATCAAAGTACATAGCCGCCATATCATACCTTGAAATGACATATGAAGTGGAACGGTCAGCAGCTCATGAAATTTTGCATAAACATATGAGCTGATATAAATGGATGAAATTCAGACCTCCACAATAGGCTCAACCTAAACATGAGTTGGTCCAGTTAATATAAAAATTTGATTATTTTTCTTCTTCAACTTTTGATCTTCCCATGGAAGAAACTGAAAAGTGAAAACATTGCGAGTTCTTACAAAGCACCAATTGCTAAAGAATTCAGAAATTCCGTTAAAATCCAGCACATTTAGGTGTTACTTACCAATGCATGTACCATATAACAAAGTGAAGTTGTGAAGGAGATTCTTCCAGAACAAAATTTTCAAGTTCGAATCTTCAATATGAATAATACACAATATCAAACTACAAAAATATCCTATAACAACACTGAGGAATCTGTAAAAAATATACTTTTCCTCCTTTCCTACAGGCATGCTGATAAAGCTAGTCACTGAAGAGAACTGAAGGTCAGCTCAGCTGCTCAAGCTATAAAAATGACATAGCTTCTGAACCAGTGGCCTAACTTCAAAAAACAAAAGATGGCATGAATTGATCAAACGCTTACTCTGACAGAAGAGTCTCCAAGAGTGCACTAAGTTGCTTCCCAAAACCAGACATTGGACCCGATTTCACAGCATCATCTAATGCTAACCAACGCTGAGTGACCGAGCAATGCTTAAGTCAGATATAGGTATATATTATGAAGAGATCAATATTATGAAAATAACATTGGTTTTGTATTTTCCCTTTTCAAGATTGATGAATATTAATTCCTCAAACCAGATATTAAATCTTGATATTGTCAAAAAGTAGGGCATATGAATAATATCATCTTAATAATCTCTCTTATTAGAATATTGCAGACAAATATCATAATGTCTTCAAATGAAATTGCAGAATTAGATGTCAACTCAATTTTAAGAGAATAGCAAAATAATTATGTATGAAACCACCTACATTTAATAAATGGAAATAAAAAAATCAAACACACAGTAGAATAATACACATCTACCTTATCTGAAAGGAAGCGGTCATAGGTCTCATTTGCAATCTCTTCACATCTAACAGTAGCAACCATTACCTGACGATAAGAAAAACAGTGTATAGGCACATAAAACGGAATTCATGAGAGCCTGTAAAGAACCTAGCTACAATGGAAGCGTAGTAAACCTTGTGTGCAGGAAGGTCAAGATCTCTATTCTCTTTAATGACTTCCCATATCTGCCGTGCACTATAAGAGAACCCGGAGGCTGGAACAACACCTCTTCTGTCACCAGCAAGACCACCAGGAGCAATTGAATTGAAAAACAGTTTCCTGAGGTTCGCAACCTGGATAATTAGTCAGATTAAGCACTTGCAATAGTCAGAAGAGGCAGTACCTTAGTATTCCAGCTAAAGTATCATAAGGGGAAAAAAAACAGCAATTCTGTGTCAATATATTACCTGCTCTTTAAATTGCTCTTCCTTCTCTTCATAGCTACACAAAGCAGTGACTTGAACCTGATGCCTTTTCGTGTTAACAAGAATCACTCAACCAAGGAGAGAGAAAATTAGAAAGGAAGAACAAGCATATACGTACATGAAAAAATTCACTCAAGGGGGTGTTTTTATGGGCTTCGGGCTTAGAAACAGAGTCCCAGATCTGTGTCAGACACCATATAAAACATCAAATAACAAGAAGAATAACAGAAGGGACTGGTTTAAATAAGTATGAAACTTTACCTTTTGAATATCCTCTCTCAAAACAAGCTCCAAACGCTCAAGGGGAGTCTAAAACAACATTTGTAACCAACAAAATAATATGAATGAATGGTGTTAACAATTTGTTGACGTCCGATTAAAAAAATATCTCTGAACAAAAAAAAAAGTATGATCTTCAAACCTTGGTTTTATCACGTATGACAAAGAGAAGTGTTGTCCTACGATGGCTAAATAAACGCATCATAACCTAAAAAAGAGCATATTTAGCAAACAAGAAAACTGTTACACAACTGCAAAAAGGATAACCAATATGGCTCCATGATTAGTTCAAGCATATGAACCTGGAAAACTGTTTTAAGGAGTGGTCTGTTGGCAGCATGTTCTCGACCTATATCATGGCACCATCTGCTCAACGTATTAGTAACATGATTCATAATATTGCATCAACCAAAACGCAGAACTTGTTCTTTTAGCACAAGGGGTACACATTAATTTATGCGTATTAGCAAATACCCAAACTGGGCCTGCCTCGTGTAGGTTCTGGGGGTAGAAATAACAGCTATCCAAGTTTTTTTTAAATAAGTCTCATACTCACATGTTTATCAGTACAATATCCGCAATTGCCAGCGCAAAAAGAGCACTCTGCTTCTCAAATGCAGTATCATCCTGAAATCAAAAAGAAACAATGAGGGTTCCATTTAGTTCACCAAAAACGAAGCGTCAGAAAAAGAACTCAAAGGATCTGTGCCTAGCTATGACTTACTGACAATTAAAGAAGGATCATATAAAAGTCATCAGAAGAATAGGTTTCAGGGTCACCAGCTTAAACATGCTCTAAGTAGAACTAGAACTTCTGTAGCAAGAATCTTGCTGAAAGCAGTAGAAACTCGCTTCTCTTATGGGAACTTCCCTTAATACCCATACACTGTAACCCCAACCCACCCACAAGGCCAAATAGAAAACAGTAACCATTTACCCAAAAATTCTGAATTTCAAAACAATAGGACATAAGCTCACCTCTCCTCTTTCCCTTCCATCAGTACCCTCCAAATCCATGACGACTGTTAACGGCTCAATGCCGACTGCCCTTGCTATCCATACGCCCCTGGTTGTCTGATTCCTGAGGAAGTTGTAATTTACCAACTGTACATGCATTTGATCACATATGATAAGAGGAGTAAAAGAATTGGAAGTAAGGAAACAGACCTGCCTCTGAATGCATCCATCTCAGTGAAGTTGGTAAAAAATAGATGATTTAACAGAGTGCTTTTTCCTGTTTAACACACACAAGTAACGAAAAATTGATATCTTCACAAGTATTAAGAGTAACATCCACAATAGGCACAGAGAGGGGTCGGATTGAAGAGTATTCCGACATCATTAACAGAAAGATGTTGAAATTTCAATCTTGGCAGGCATGCTAGAAGAATCAAGATGAACCAAGCTTCGTTGATGTGGAATTTTAATATCTGGAGCAGGATTTATGTTTTTCCAAAGGGCTCCTTGAGAAATCACAGGCACTCTTAATCACCATTGATTTGATTACAAGAAGTCCCAGATCAAGGGTGTCACGTGCCACAAACAATGCAGAAGGAAATCATACCATAACATACCAGTAAGAAGAAAAGGCAGAGGATCAGTGTCAAATTCTTGACAATTTTACTCCTCCACCAGACACATATTCACATTCGTCATCGAGAGGCTTGCCTATGATGGAACTCAAGTGCTAAGCAATGGTAAGAAGGCAAACAAACCGCCCCAAGCACCCATCAGGTCAGGTAATAACTACTAACTAGACATGGATGTTCATCACAGCGAAAATTGAAGATCTAGCAGAAACAAACGAACAAACAAACACTACTTCTGGGGAAATACAAAGTAAAAGTTTTGAACGGAGTAGAAGACAGTACCGCTGCTCTGAGGGCCCATGATGGCGACGACAGCATAGGAAAGGCCGCACTCCGGAAGCTTGACTGATTTGACGAAATTCTCAAGCTCAACGGCATTCAATTCCCCGTCGCCCGAGATTAATTGGGTTGAGCAACACTCTTTCGCCATACCTCCTTACTTGGCCAAGGGAAGACGAATGTTTTCGTCTCCTTGTACGCTGGTACATATTGGAAATTGAGACTCCACGCAAGGAATAAGCCAAGTCTAGAAGCACCCAACAGCCTCATTGCTATTTTCCTTTTTTATTTTTATTTCTTTTTTCTTTTGTTTGTCCACTTTAACGGTCGTGTTATTTTATGTTCCGTTTACTAGCCCAACTATAATTTATTCATATCACACTTTAAAAAAAATAAAAATCCTATTATACCATTCATTGTTTTATTAGAAAAGGTTAAAATTTCCTAAGCATATTGGAAGAAGATGATAAAAAAAAATCCCAATACATTGTTTCCTTTTTTTAGTAGGTAAGAATTAGACGAGCTTCCTTACCAGGGGCGGTCTAGAGCATCCAGATGGATGAGAACATTAAGTTCTGGGTACTTAGTAATGTGGGAGATTGGGTATACGTGACTCATTTTAGCTATTTTATCGGCCACAACATTACACTCCCTAGACACATGACGGATGCTAATTGTCTCAAAATTGCGGAATAGAAAAAATATCCGCAATGAACATATCAATTTCTCATGGACTTGTCCCTATTCCACATATGGCGTTAATAACTGTGAGATTGTCTCCTTCAATTTTTAATTTTTGTAATCCCTTTTTTAACGTTTATTTAATTTCTTCTCTTAATGCACGAGCTTCTTCAATACATTGTTTCCTTATTTTATTTTGTATCTTACCATCTTTGCATATAACTTTTAAATTTTTTTCTCTATCGTTTTTTTAATGAATTAAATTATTATTATTATTTTAATGGGGATTAATGGTTGTAAATTATTAAATTTTATTTTTATCTCTATTTTTTTGGCTCAATATTTATATTTTGTACATTTATTCTCTTGTATGCATACTTTTAAATTTTATTATAATTTTTGATTTCTACATCAACAAATACATATGGATGAATTCTTTTGAAAATTGTAGTAATAGTGAAAAATTAATAGCGAATATGTTGTAAACTTTACGTGGAATGAAAAGAGATTATGTTTGGAGTTTAAATATTTAATATTTGAGATTTAAGATTTAAATGGAGTTGCGAAATGTTTCTACTTAATTTTTAATATATAATTTTTTTTTGAGATCCGTATATGAAACCATGTAAACATAAAAGATCTTAAGATACATTCTTTCCTTAATTTTTGTTAGTATATATCTTGAAATAAGGATAGAATTGTAATTTATTGGTATAAAGTTTAGTTTTTTTTTGGTGAACTATTGGTATGAAGTTTAGTAAAATAGTGTGAAATATAGCATCTCCCTAGCAATATTGTAATTGACTTTTTGGGGGTAAATTACATCAATATGGTTATTTACGGAATTTGAGAGAGAGAAAGAAATCATCTTTCACATATCCAGATTACGATTATCATTTCGATGGAAGCAACATGCATAACATTAATCACACCCACCCACCCCTAAAATTTGCATGTTACACTTTCATAGGTTCTCCCGGGCCTCTTCCTCATCGTCGTCGGGTAATATATATTACTGTCAATAAAGAATACTTAACACTGATAGGGATTTTCCCCTTCTCCACGACAAGTTTGGCACCAGAAACAACCTAATATCCAGGGGTGTCCTGGGGACCTCTTGTCATTTCGGTGGTGTCACAAATTTCAATAGCTTAGGGGCTTGGACTGGCAATGGGGGGCCCAAGATAAAGTGCAGAGTTAATCTTTAGTATCGATGGTAGTGGGGGTGGTTTTAGGACCGATGTAAAACGCTAGCTGGTCAAAGTAGATATGAGACCTGACTTGCGACCTAAATCAGGAGACCTGTCCCATTTTGGATGTTTCACCAGCATTGTCCCCAAGACCGTGGAGAAACGAATTCTAAGGAAGAATACGTTTTTAAAGCCGTAGTCTCCTACTTGTAGTTGAGCTCCAATGACAATGGAGAGATCATCATCGGATTCAATTGGGCCAGTGTACACGTGACAGAAGCTCTTTCAACCGACTTTCTCGTAGAATCGAAGGGTCATGGCTCTCTTGACGATAGTTTCCACTAGGATCTTCTTTCGGCTGAACGACTTTTGAAAGTGTTGACAAGTGTTGAAATGGATGGTCAAGCAGTTGCTTTTCTTGCCTTCAAGATAACGTCGTAGACCGGTAACAAGCCCCTTGCCAACATCAACATGTTAAAGCAAATATACCTCAGATCTGTGTCATCATGAAACACAAATAGCTTCATGGGAAAATCCTATAGAGTATATGGAATCTGAGGGTTTTCTTGGTTATATAGGAAAACCCATATGAAACTTGCAATATTCATGCTCTAATGTGAGATACAATAAGTGAGTCAGACGCTTTTTGTATAACTTTGGATAAAAATAAACGAAAACTGTTAAGCATCCATAAATGTCTAGTACTTATACAAGCACCGTCTAAGAAATTCTCGTATTAACTCCTAATCACTAATATTTTGTCACATGTGACTCGAGCAATCCATTTTATTTCTATGGTTTAGTGCTTATAAGTAGGCATAGAAGATCTCTATTGGATTGGAAAAATAATAAGTGTTTGTGTAATGTTGAAAGGAGAGAACATATTATAATAATAGTTGAGAACTCTTTTTTTTTTATCGGATAATAGTTAAGAACTCTTAAGCATCTTAAATAAGAAATCTTCATTGCGTATGACCTATTACTCCCTCACTTTCAAAACAATTGTGATCACTTGTCAAATTTATATTTTTTTCATCTTTTTTCATTTATACCTCTAATAATTAATTCTATCATAATTATATACACGTTTCCATGTTGCTACACTAATATTTCACTCTACATTGATAGGGGTAATATAGAGAAAACAATATCCCTTAATATATATGCAAACGCTATTTGGATAGCTATTTTAAAAGATGGAGTATTTTCTTTAATCAATTACAATTAATTCTCAAGCAAGTTTAATTATATTTTTAGTATTAAAAAACTAAAACTAAACTTGAAAAGATGTGGAAGTATATTAAACTAATTTTGAAAACCAACGAGATAATTTTTCTTGTGTGGTACAAAGGACATGCTATTACAATGGAAAAGGGCAATCCATGGGAAATACAAAGACTTGTAACAGACATTCTCGTATCCCTGCGGGGCTTCGAGTCAGTACGGTTCTATCATGAGAGTATGGCTCGTAACTCTGTGGCTGATAAAATTGCTTTCCTAGGTCACAGTCTCTCATGGGAAACCGTTTGGAACCACCACGAGCTTCATGCTCTCATCCGAAAGGATGCCCTAGGTGACCCGCCATAAATGCGTGTTCCTAATCCTCACCGGTTCAAAAAAAAGAAAAGAAAAAGGGCAATTAGAACCATAACCAGGTCTTAAATACATGCAAATCTCTTCTTTTTTTTTTTGTTTTTCAAAAGTGAAATATTTATTCGATTATATTCCATTTTAATAAAAAAATACATTAAGTTGGATAGGAGACTAGAAACAAGCTGAACCCGAACACCCTTTTTCAAAATAAAAAACCTAGTAATCACGGATATCATGAAAGGAGGAGGAAGTATTTTGACGTGAAGTTTACTTATCAAAGGATTTGAGCGGTGATGCAATAATTGAGTTGGTGTGCTACGAAAATGAAGATCAGCTTGCAGAGCAGGGCTCTCAAGACAAAATCTACGAGACACCCATGCGTGTAAACTTAAGAGCATTTAACGGGTAGAGAATACTTCTAGTGGCCGTTACCTCTACTTTTTACTAAGCTGCGATGCCTCCCACGCCTGAGAGGAAAATCAAAGGGATCATGTCTATTGAAAGAAAGTCACAAAATCTTAGACCCAGAGAGGGTTGGGGGACAAATCTGAAGAGAAAGTCCAAGACAAATTCAATGACCCCCACAACAAAGACAATACGCAAAAAATAAATAAAAATACAAAAATACTTGGGCACGTCGTCGGTTGGTCCACATTTGACAGAAGTAAAGCTCAGGGCAAAAGAGGAGATCAAACTAGGCGAGGCGGCTCATCACAAAAGTGTCCTGCAAGCCTCGATCTCTGCAGCCTGAGCATCCAACACTCCTTGTCCGGAAGGTGATGAGCTCACGACCCGAATTGTGGCATCGAATATGGCTTTCCTGAAAAAGTCGTCCTCCATCTTCTCCAACACTTCCTTGACCACGCTAAAGTCCAACCCACCCGCCAAAACAAGCTTCCCTGTTATCTCCCCAAAATTATTAGGGGCCTTGGGTAGGTCAATGCCGACATCATCCATCAAAGAGCCATACGATACACATCCATCTGCAATATCCTTGACGGTGACCACCTTCTCAGCAAGCAAGTACTCTAGGAGCTTTGAAACGGGCAATACACATGGAGGGCTTTTCTCCAGACCAAGAGAAATGGCTTCTTTGACCACTTCAGGATGGTATGATGGAGACTTGAGCTCCTCTATGCATTGCAATGCTTCGTCCAACAGCCTCACGCTGAAATACTCCTCCAGTAGGGATACAGTCTTTCTTTTAAGTATTTCTTGGTTGAAGACCCCCGGAGCTGCGGCTGGCAAAGGCTTCTCAGCAACTGGAGCTGCAGAGATGGGAGGAGACGGGGGTTTGTTTACCAGAGGCTCCACGTTAGTGCTACCTTGTAGCAAGGCACTAGTCCTTCCACTCATGAGACCGCTATTTCCTTGAGGCAGCAGCTTCGAGTTCATAATAGGTGCTGGCTTTCCAACCAACGGTACATTGAAACGTCCACCAAGCTGATTATTTGACATTTCTCCCCTTGGCATGGAGCGGTTTTTGGGGACTTCCCAGTTATCATTATGCATTCCAGGCATCCCAGGCATCTTTCTAGTGCCAGGCATTCCAGGCATCCTACCACCTGCTCCGGGACGGTTCACAGGATATCCGCCAGCATTGAAATTCCCTTGGGAACTAGAACGAGGATTACGCATGCTTGCAGTTGCACCCGGTCGTAGCCCCATATTCTTTTCGGCCTCAGAATGGATTTCGGTGATGGTCATGGCTTTCACCTTGAGATTACATCAAGAAAGATATATATTATTAATTATGCATTGAGATTTTTTTAATACCATAAACTACTACTTAATAAGAAAAGGAGGCAACCTACCTCTTCACGTCTAGGCACCCAGTTGTTTGCCCTTAAATCAAGAACGTTACGGACCATAAACCTCATACGAGGAGCCAACTGAGGGTTTGCTGTCAAATCCTTCAATCTAGTGAAATATACATCATTTATACGCCTTGACTTGGGGCTCTCATCTAGTTGCTTCCCGATAGTTATAAAGAAGTGGCATATTGCCTCGACATTCTCCTCCTCGGGGCATACCTTGTTATCAGCTCCAAGTAGCTCCTGCAACACAACATTAAACAGTGCCATGACATAAGCTACAATAATTTTTTTACCAGTAGAGCAGAACAGAATTAACAAGCTGGGATTGACAATGGACCTGAACAATGTGATGCACAATCTTTTCAGGTACCATCTTCTGCTTCAAGAGCTCTCCAATAAGACGGATATTCCCAAGAGTGCGGAGTTTAATCATCCGTTCTTTATCCCTGCGCTCCGAGTCCTGTTCATGTGCAGTCATCTGCCTTACTTCATCCCTCAATTTCTCAGCACCCTCGAATGCTTCCTGACAGTTATTCAAGAGTACTCGCTTGAAAGTGATTTCTTTTCCATCAGGTTCCTCAGGTGGAAATGAGGGAAGCTTCTCATTCAGATTAGAACATAATTGAGCATACATGGGGCAGAAGGTTGGCTCAAGAACTGCTTTATCAAATATCAGCGAGATGACTCCCTATTGTTCAAGCAAGCACACTGAAGTGGGTTAAACAATTACAAGGAACAAGAGAAAAGCGTAGCATGAAATAGTACAGAGTTGGACCTTCAAGATGTCAGCTGATGTGATACCAGCATCAATTAGTTGGCCTTTGAGAAGATCAAATTTCTCAGGAGTAAGTTTGTTCAGTATCCTGCCCAAAAAAGGAGCAACATATCAGAAGATAGCCCTATAGGTACCATATTTCGTTTGCAACAACAGTACTACACTGTAATGCAAACAAAGTGTGAATGTCAGAAAAGAATCAATATTTTTGCCCTGGTAGAAATCATTTATGCAGGAGTTTACTGTGATCATAAAGGTGAGGGCTATTCGCATTCTAAAACAAACAAAACTACAATTCTATCAAGTTCTTGCCTGCAATTACAGCTAAAGTAACTGTGTTTCGCCTAAGATGATGCAATACAATTGAAAATCCCTGACTAATTAATACCCTTTTACAGTTTTCAAAACCCGATCCTTGTCAGATAGGGTAGCCTTCCGAGCTGACCACGGTACTTCAGCTTTCACAAGTGTGGGGGCTGGTCCTCCCTGTAATGAGTTTAAAAAATAGATAAGAAAATGTCACAAGCACGATAAATAAGCCAATGATCGCATGATATAGTAGCCAAATCAAGGCTTCATAATAGAAAACTGTAATGGACAACAAATGACAGTTAAGAGCTAGACAAGCCAGCATCACAGAGATTTAGAATTTCAACATTGACATCCTCAACATGATGAGATGAACTGCTGAATGGGTCACAGCTAGTGTAAAGTTACAAGATGTAAGTGAACTTGCAAAAGGAAGTGCATTATTGTGATGCATTGCAAATGTTGAAAATCTGAAAATTTCTAGGAAATGTGGCTCAAAACTCAGTCTGGGATATTCATCTCAGTATGGATTGTTCCGTTGTATATTACTTGTAAATTTGTCATGGATGCCATGTGAATTCAATCATTTACTCATTTAGGATGAATAGCAGCACATATAATACAAAATAATGCTTTTCTACACACTAAAGATTAACCATACAAAAGCAGCTTCTGATAGCTCCTTACAGGTTGTTTTGAGGATATTTGCACCCTACCAAACTGTGAGTTCAATTGGTCTTGACGATTAGCATCATGCCCTCTATTCTCCCGTAATGATTCCCAAGATCTCTCTTCTGGAACAGGAGTAAATTGTGCAAAGCGGCCACGCCAATCACGAGTATCTGGCTCAGAATAACGATTTGGTGGTTGAGCTGGAACCTGAAGAATAAAACTTGTATACCTTAAAAGAGTGAAGATAAAAAATGTGATTACATCCGAACTCAACAAGCTGGCTTTATTTTTCAAACACCATCCACAAATCAAACTGTCACGTGCGAGTACAAGTCTATTCTCTCTATCTAGAGAAATAAACATCCAAATCAACGAGTATGCATGATATCTTGTTAAAGAACAGAAACAAAGCACTCACACTGCTTTCTGCACGAACCCAATTCTGATCTTCACCAAGCAATTCAGCTTCGATTTCCATCTTAATTTTCAATATCACCTCAGAAATAGCAACCACCTACAAGAAATATAGGTCATAACAAATAAAGTAACAGAGGACGGCAATGCACAAAAACAATCACACAAACAATCACACAAACAATGCATATACGATCATAAATAGCTACATGAACAGAAACAAACATAAACATGAAAAGAGGCCAACGGTCACGTCATGTATCAACATTGAAAGCATCCAATTTCCATGAGCAACTAAAACAAGACATGATCACAGAGAAAAATAAAGGAGAAATATGCAATGCCCTAAGAGTATTTTTCTTTTAACATTATCTTACCAAACCTATAAATACCACAATGCTCTTTAGAATTTTTCATCTGCCAAATGAATCCAATCCGTTGAAATTCAAATACATGTCTTGTGGCATCTCTGAACTCTAATACCAAAGCACAGATACTATCAATAGAATTGTACAGGATCTCTCATAAAAATTCATGCTGATGGAAAAAGAAAGGTTTAAAAGTTAGGAAAACGCAACTTGATAACAAAACCACCATAAATGCTGTTAGGAAATTAACTCCAAATAATGGATACGATGCATGCATGACTATCAATATGAACTTACCTCCCTAAGCTGTAACAGCTGGTCCCTAGTGTAGTGAACTCGGTCGTGACTCTCAAACCGGTTGTCTCCAGTCTACATAGAAGTAAACTGCAATTACTGGGTAGTCCCGCGTCCAAAAGCTATAGCTATTCAAGGTAATTATCCATTTGTACAGAATATGATGCTTTAAATTTCAAGCAAAGCCAGCACATATATATATATAATACATATATATACATACATATGTACATATATACACATAAGCAAGATTTTGGAACTTGGCACTTGACAGGACATTGTCCAGCCCCTGAATTGCATTCGTTAAGCTCGAAGTAAAAGGAAACAATATTGTGAGAAGCATAGCAGAATAGTATAACATATGAAAGGCATTTATTATCATTTATCATGCACTACATCATCCTGAATGGGCTTTTTTGGAAAAGCAAAAAACAGAAGGGCAAAATAAGATTGGATGAAGAGTTTCTCTATCATGACCTATCATTTGTTTCTACCATTTCTACAACCATAGTTAAAGGTTTTTCAACTCATATTGAACGTTTCACCATTCAAAAGCAAATAGTAGCCAAAGCAAATTACAGAGCCAGAGTTATCATTAGAGCACTATTGGTAATCTGGAACTACCTGTTGCCTACCTAAAACTCTACAATTTACTTTCCATCTATATTTACAGCAATTAGAGGCCATGCCAAAACCTCCACAACACAAAAAAAGCGCAGAATATATATAAAACCCAGCTGCTCAGTGCTCACCCCTCAGACAACATCTGAAGCTCCTGTTTTCCCCAACAATTATGAGCACAAAAGTTATAAATTATAGGTGCCAGGCTATAAACAAAAACAATACAAGTCCCAACATCCTTCAAACGAGCAATAACTCATTGGTAATGTTCATCAAATTAAGATTGATACAATTGTCACATTCATGTTCCCTTGTTCAGAATAAGACCAGAAATCACAAAACAACCCTATTCTATAAAGCTAATATCAGAAAATAAATATTCAACCGATTCAAGGAAAGGCAAGATTCAATAAAATGCAAACACATTTGAAAAACTAAAACACATTACATAATAACCCCCTAGTAAGTAAACCAGGCAAGTAGAAAACAACAGATCTAAGAAAAGCTACAACCTTGAAAGCGAGCAAATGGGAAACAGCGCCATGAGGACGTAAAAGCTGATCAGAAGACGAAATAGTCGTCGAAGAAGAATCAAATCGAGCAGCCGGAAACCGAGGGCCTCGATTGCCTCCTCCACCAGGTCTTAAGCTAATCACAGTCTGGTCAGCCTGCATAACTCGGAAAACTTGCGAAATTTATTTCAAGCGAAGATTCCACACGATACAGCCCTCAGCAATCAACAACACCAAAGATTCAACGATTCTGAAATTGCTGAATCCGGAGATTTTAGGAATTGGAGTGACGGAAGAAGGGATATATAAATAAATGAAGATAATACGAAGAAGATAAATTGATAGGTAGAGATAGATAGAGGGAGACGTATAAGGGTTAATCTCTCTCCTCTTGGTAAGAGAGAGTGGGGAAGAGGAGGAGGCAAGGCAGAGGGGAAAAGAGGGCTTGCGAGGTCGATTTGAAGGACCTGAAAAACCCTTCTTTTTTCTTCTCTTCTCCGTCCGTTTTCAGTTAAACAAATAATTATTTTTTTAAATCGATAAAAGGGGGCTTTCGTGAGAGTTTTTCCTTTTCGGGGGATTCCAAAAGATGATCACGAGGTCTTGTAAATTTTGCATGATAAACAATCTTTTTTGGAATTTCAAGTGATAAACTTTAGTTATTCATAAACTTTAGTTATTCATATTTCGTGTGGTAATCTCGAGCTATTATAAATTATTAAAAATATTCAATATAAAGTCACATTATTTTGCTTAATTACATAAATGACCCATATTTATATAAATGGCTTATAAGTTATACAAAGGTTATTTTTGCATGAAACTATATAGTCTCAATTTATATGGTGAAATGATACCCTTTTAAATTAAAAAAAAAACACATGTAATTTTGAAATAGTTTCCACCATTTTTATTTTTCTAAAAAAATTATAAACTTGAATTTTTATAAAAAAAATATTTTTAAAGAGAGTTTTTGTATACATTAATTAAAAAAATTGGCTTTTAAAATGAAGATAACACAGAATTACAAAAATAATAGTATATTTGTCATGCAATATGTGTAAATAATATAACTTTATAAAGTTTTATTACATAAACATATAAGACTATGTGTTTTTTACAAGTTATAAAAATTGCCTAATACGGAGTAAAAAATATGTGTATTAGTTACTAAATGATTCTTGGTATTAATAATTTGCGTAAAATAGATTCGATAGTTTAAAAAACTAAAATATGAGTCATTCCGTGTACCACACGGAATTTCCAAAAACCCTAAGGGTCACCATGCGGAAATTTCCCTATTTTTTTTTATAATCACATATTTTCTGAAATATCTTCACACACGAAATCATAAAAGCAAGTGTAGCGCAATATTTTCCCTTGTCGGAGTTCCTCCCTATCACCAGAATTTGCTACCCCACGTATCTCTTCTTAATTAAAGTTGATCCTCCCCCTTATGATGGGGGCGATAGAAGAAAGGACATTGACTGATTGACCAATCATCTGAGAAGCGTGCTAGAGAACCATCCAACGAGTCATCACCAAGAGCATAGATGAAGGACAACAGAATGTCAAACAAACCGGCAAACTTTGGTGCTCAATCTATTCCCCAGATTGAATACTCAAACCTCTAGGAAGTACACAAGATGCTAGAAACAGAGAAGATGTCGTACAAAGAAAAACTGAGGCAGTTAAGCGGTTCAAGCTTTGCTCTCCAGCACTCAAACCTAATGTACTAGGAAAATGGGGAAGAAGATCTAGATTACGACATTGAAGATGACATTGCCCCCAGAAGACGATGATCCAACCTACCCTACCATCACTCTCAGGGGCGGAGCTACAAGCAGTCCTTGAATGTCCGTCCGTATAACCTCAACCTCCCCCGAATAACTCCATTCGCTCTGCACAACTGTGACAACCTGTAGATTGTCACCCTCAATATACAAGCAGGGAATACAATGATCAATGGCCTCCAAAATCCTTTGTAGGAGTGCGAAAGCCTCTGAAAACACCACCGAATGATTGCCGATGAGCCCGCCATCCTGGTAGATGGGTGTTCCTCTTTCATCCTTGAGAATATATCTAAAAGAAGCAACACCAAAATAGTTAACAACACCTAAAATGCCACACCTTTTTTTTTTTTTTTAATACTTCATCTCCCCCCTTATGCTGATCTCCTCCCTCTCTCACGTAAAGTTATTCCTTGTTGGTTTATGTTCGATTTGTTGATGCAATATTTATCGGTGATAGAAGGTTAACTCATATGGCCCGATACAATGCATAATTTAATTTTAGGTTAATGTTTGTCATCCCTATGATATTCTTTCAACTATTTAGGTATGCTTTCATGAATTTGGTTGAAAGCTTTTCATTTTATTACAAACTTTACTTCTAATTTCATCATTGATTTTGTGCTTCACAATTGTAATTTCACCACTAATCTTGTGGTTGAAATCATATAAAGGGGTCGGGTACTTGGATTATAGTAAAAAATCTTTTGAATGATTCTCAAAAAAATTGGTTTATAATTATTGTTTGTAGGGATGAAATCTCTTATTGAAATATATTATCTCTACTTTATTTTATAGGACTAAGTTTGTGTGGTCAACTTTACCATTATTATTTAATATTTTATATTGCATATCCAATTTGTAATTTGAACTACTACTACAAGTTTGTGCGAGTATTTTAACAATTTATATCATTTAGCCCCCTCTCAATTGTAGTTTTGGGTCCGCCACTGATCACACTAACGACAAAAAAAAAAATGGAGGCCATGGAAGGATACTCTGATTGTGCAAATGTTTGACAATGGCGCTCTCAAGAAACGAGTTACACAAAAATGGGCTCTCATTGATATTGGAAATGATTACTACCTAGCAAGATTTGCCAACAAGGAGGACTACTACCATGTGTTGACTGAGGGACCTTGGATGCTAGGCAACAACTACTTGTCAATACGGAAATGGGTCCCTCGCTTTGACGTCAGCGACACTATTATCACTGCTCTAGTGGTTTGGATAGGAGTCTCGTGGCTCCATATCGAATATTTCAATCAAGCCTAACTTAATCTAATTAGCCGAAGAGCAGGAAAGATCCTCAAAATCGATAGAGCAGCCGAAGAAGTAGGCAAGGGTCATTTCGTCCCGATGAGTGTTGAGGTTGATCTAATGAAACCACTGCTCTCAAAATTCAGTCTCCATGGGAAAGAATGGCCTATCCAATATGAAGGATAAAAAATGATGTGCTTTACTTGTGGTAAAGTAGGATACCATGCTAACAACTATGATCAAGACACAAGCATGGAGTCGCCCGATCCCAACTCGGAGATGGCGAAACGAGAACACATGGTAACGGAGTTGCATCGGAGAAATTTGTTGAATGGATACAAGTGAAAAAACCGATAAGGAAGAAGTCGACGACAAAAGAAAATGGAGACACCCCTTTTTTGTCGGAATCCCAAAATGGAAAGTCAGATCAAAACGCGCAAGGGGAAATCAAGGAGAAGTCAGAGCCAAAAAAGAGGGTAGAGATTTGCTACATTGGATGGGATTGCATAAGATTTGCTACAGACGCCCCACTCACCTCTAGCCTCCTCTTCAGGGGCTTCTGTTGGCCCGTTGTCGTCTATAGGGAGTTTTTGAGCGGCAAGCTCATTGACCCTAATGTTTAATCATTCCCTAACTTCCTCTCCAACCAACCGTCTTTGTGTCAATATAGGCGTTGTGCAATTCTCATAGAAACAATTTTTTTTATTCAAAAATTTTATTTTACTTTTTTCTACATCCATATCACATGACACATTTCTACTTTTACGTTTTTCGAGACAAATTTTTTCACTCAAAACTTCACTTTTCAACTAAAAAATACTTTCAACCCATAAAGGGAAACAAAACATTAATGCGGATACATTTATCTTTCTCGACGATCGATTTCTTATTTATTTATACCCATCATCACTACTGTGCTCTATTGTGTTTGCATTTGTATGGTAAATTGGGAATTTTGTTTTGCAAAGATTATCACAATTGTTCATAACAACCAGGTTTTTCATTCATGCACACCATCATATTCATGATCAACCAACAAAACGTTTTATATAATTCAAGACAATCATATATCATCCTCATCCTCATTATCATCATCAAATAGTGCTTCTTTCTCTTCCATTAAACATTGACAAGATCCCGTTAAAATCTCTGGCCTTGCACGTTTGTCAACTGCCCTTTTGATACGGGGAGTAGAAACACTTGCCATAATTAAGCTAGCACACTAGTTTTATATTTTTATTACAAACTACGATGCACAACAATACAAGTGCTTGCATATCTTGCACTTTATTCTCACTTGAATTCCATGCATGTAAAGAGTTTGCTATTTGGTGATAGCCTATATTAGAAATCTAAAAATACCAGCTTTATGCAATTATGCTATCTTCAACTGATCGAATCCAAGAGGTGTGGAACTCCTCATGGACAATCCTCAAGGGTGATCCACGCTCTTGATCTCATTCTTCTTACTATGGCCGGGTAACAGTGGGCTTACAGGATTAAGCAACCTAGGAGGAAGAGGAGGCAACAGAGCAGGCAGAGGCGGAAACATATCACGGATAGGCGGGAAAGGGATAGGTGGGAATGGAAGGTGTGGGAGAAGGTAATTCGCCACAGGGCCTGGGGGCAGTAGTGGTTCTTGAAAGGATGGGAATGTCGGTTGTTGCCTCGGTTCTACCGGTGCAGCAAAAGCAGGAGGAGGAATGAATAGAGTTGACGTTGGGGACTCCAAGAGCTTACGAGATGACAATGCCGGATGGCGACGCCGATGAGTCATGTGAAAGTGGAAGTTGCTGAGTAAGAGAAGGGGTGAAAGGATGAGCAAGCACAAGTAGGAAGACAATGCCATAACTATCCTTTTTTACTGAGTAGTGGTTTTTAGTGAGAAGGATAAGAAACGGTTGAAGAGGAAATCAATTTTTTTATAGGGTACAAGCCTTGCATTCATGGGCGTGTGTTGAATTTGTTGCTCTCCTGCATGTTCTTCCTAATGTGAACCTAATCTCCAATTGAAAGCCATTTTGCGTGGAATGTAGTTGATATGAAGGCAATTCACATGGATGAGCAAGCACTGGTAGGTTGCCCCAATGACCTACTCCACTCGTTGGGCACAATCAATTTTCAGCTCTCATTAAGCAACAAAGCAAACAGGAAGACAATGCCTCAAATATATCAAATCTTTCCATCAATACCGCCCTGATGGCAACAAACAAAGATAACTCTTCCTTTAGACAGCTCAGGAAAACAGTGCATAGTTCCTAACACAAGGGCAGGACACACAAGGAAATAAAAAAAACTTGACCTAGAAATAACACAAAACTCTGATATTGCCTATCCAAGACTTGTGTCACTTGTGTAGACAAATTTCAGAACTTTCAGATCTTGATGTTAAAATATTCTGGATCAAAGTGATGCAATCTCACATATCCATCTTCCCCTCCGCTGGCAAAGCTGCAACGACAATGTAAATATATGTGGTTAACAGACTAATCATCGACTTTCTAGAATAAACTAAGCAATTAAGAACGCAGGTTTAGCAAATAAGCTTCCCGGTAATATCTGGTATGTCCGGAAAAATGGAAAGCAAACTCTCAACATAAAGCTACAGCTTCCTAAAACAACCCTTTTTTACACCATTTCTCAACAAAAGATATACAAAATAAAGGTCATGCCTTTCATAAACAACTTATAACCCTTTTATCAAAGGCATGGCACTCATATTAGCAAGAAAATGATGTTACCTTCTCCCATCAGGATTAAATGCCAAAGCATTAATCGGCCCAAAATGCCCCTTTACACCACCAATTTCTTCAGTTAGAATCTACAAGACAGGAATAATCAATTCATTTACATACTTGATAGCCATGGTAAGAAAAAAGGATAACGAAAGAAAAGCTGCCACAGCATCCATACTTTATCATAGAATTTTGCCTCAAACTTTCCAGCACGGTGGTCAGTTGTTGTCACAGATGATGCATCTTGACCACCTCCAAGTACCACCTACAAGAGGAAGGGAACCTATCCAGTAAATTTGATATTATTCAAATAAGTCTAACAAAAGTTCAAGTGAACCATTGTTTTGGATTGCATCAAAACACCAAATCAACAACAACAACCAAAATGATTGAAGAAAACATCAAATCAGAAAAAAATGACGTCAGATAAGTAAATAGAAAGGCTAAATTTTGCACAATAAATACAAACATAAACATAGCAAAAGCAGTAACATCTTATGTACTAAACACTATTCTATTTAAATATAAATGCGACAAAATGATTAGTCACAACCATTGCTGCATTGCGTAGAATACATACTTGGCTACATTTACGGTTACACATTCAATTTAGGAATTGTATAAAGGAGCAAATGGATGGCCTCATACAAAACAAGGGCAATACAAAAGTCATATTTTGGCAAGATCTTAGACAAGCCAATCAAGTGTGAAGCAAACTGATACACATGATGATTAATCCAATTTCATGCTTTGAAACCCATACTCGAAACCTGACGGGTATGGAGATCTCAAACCCCTACTATACATTAGCTATGATATCATTCCACAAGGAACTAAAGTTTTCAAAGTTTCTGGGCTATCATCATAGGATTCCATTTTGGGTTGCCTTCTGCATTACAGGATTTTTAGGATTCAATTTTGGATTGTCTATTTTACAACAGATACTGAAGTGGTAGATCTGAGGAAGAAGGAGAAATGGTAGACTTTGGACAGGGAGATGGGGAAGGGGAGTAAACGGACATGTGAAAGATGAATTACTCAAAGAGGGCCCTTATCTTTGATGAATAAGTTGCAGATAGAAAATGACGGGAGAAGCTTTGGAGAAGGATGAGAAGAGAGTAAAACACAGACAAATGATCCCAAACAAAACCCTAGATTTTATCCCCTAGTTTTTACAAAGCACCTATTATTATTATCCAATCCCAATATCATATCTACTCCCATTCCCACAACAAAATTTTTACCGAACACCCCTTTAAGAGTTTTACTCTCCAAAATCAGGTAGGAACACTCATAACTGTTCTTATGGCATAAAGCCACTTGCAAAAACACCTTTCGGATAACGTGAAAACAGGGCTATATGCCATGCCTAGACTAATTTCCCTCCTTATGTCAGCTACATGTGACAATGGCCTCGTATTCTGCCAATAACCATTATTTCCATCTATTCTGTGTCCTAAAAGCTCAATTGTGGAGATTATTAGTATTCTGATAGAATAAAATGGGTGTGTGCAAATCTGTATACCATGTACAGATTTAGTATAAACTATAAAGCACTTATCTGTGATAAAAATCAGAGAATACATGAATGACCAAAGAGCATGAACAAAAAAGTCCTCATACCAGAGGATGGTGAATTGAAACATGCAAACACAAACAAATCATGCCAAATAAAATTATAGACGGGCAAACAATTAGAAAAACAATCTTGCTAGGATTACTAATAGGTTGAAACTATAATGTTTCCTAGAAAGAATATCTAATTGAAATGTCCTATATAATTCAGATGAAGTGCAGTGGGCAGAGAACAAATACCAGAACAAAAAAAATTGTACATACATGGTTAAGAAGTGGAGACATTGCAACTGCATTCACAGGTCGTTCAGTCCCATACGTTTTGATCAGTTCCAATGTTCTTGTATCCCAAAGCTAAACCAAATGGCAAAAACACACAGTATTAATGAGAAGGGTAGATAAAAGCTACGGTGATCAATTTCAATAGTAAAGGTATAGATAAATATAGAAACCACAAGGAACCTACCTTAGCTGACTTATCCAGAGACCCAGTCAGAAAATGTGACCCATCTACAGATTTGGCAAGTGAAGTTATAGTCTTCTTGTGACCGGTTTCTTTGTCCGACTCCTTTAGCAATTTCCCAGTCTATAAGATTAGAAGCATCAAGGATCATAATCACACACTTTGCAAGAGTAAAATAAAATAACTTATAAGCTTGCTTTCTACAACAGACTGCCCAAAATCTTGCAAGTTGCAGCAGCGGTTGCTTCAATAAAAAAGACAGAGATATGAAAGCCACTTACCTCAGTATCCCAAATACGAATAACTGCATCCTCACCCGCACTAACAATAGTCCTGTTTAAGGGTCCCCAAATGGCTCTGTTTATTCGGCCTTGGGGTCCTCTGATTACCAGAACAGAGTCACTGGTTTCTGCAGATTGAAAATTTTACAGATATAGTTAGAAAGAGAAGATGAACCAGAATACAAAATGGTGTGTCTAATAGGGTATGCCACACACCAAACATGAGAACAACATGTGTTATGAGCAATAAAAAGATCATTCAAGATCAAGAAAACAGTATTGAACCCCTAAAATCCCACAAATAAACAGTAGTCTAGAACAGGCAGACAGTTGATCTACTTGAAGACCACCAAGCATTGCTGCTGATACAATTTTAGTATGTACAATAGGTGCAAAGACTATCTCCAATGTCATCGAACCAAGCAAGAAAATAGGCATATTATAAGCAGAATACTTGGATATAATATTGAAGCATGCCATATCAGCCCAGTCTTAAGCTGTGACAACAGGATCAGATGCTTACGTTCACTGGGATCTCTAGCAATAGATTTAACATGGATCGCAGAAGTGTGCTCCATGAATGGATCAGTTGTTATCAATGCAAGCTTTTCACCAACTGAAAACTCCACAGACCTGGCTGGCGAATCAAAATTAAAGGTATATAGTTGAGACCCCGTCCTCACATTCCACAGCTTTACACTCTGGTCAGCACTTCCAGTGATAAGACGCATAGAATCCCCTGAGAATAAGCGAGTGATACGAGTCAAAAGATTTCCAAGATAGGCAAACAGAGTAGGCACCCCAATTTTCTCCTCGTAAACCATGAATTATCCGCCAGAAGACAAACTTGATTTATTACAATCATATTTCAGCTTCTCGAAATAGTACAAATCATAGTGACATAAACAGTGTTCTAAAAAAACGCTAGGCGGATCCTAGGCGGAGAGGGACCGCAACAGTTGTCTAGGAGGCTTAAACGGATACCTAGACGCCGCTCGAGCGCCTAGTACCTAGGCGGGGCCTAGAAGGGATTTTTAGAATAGTGGACGTAAATCTGTACAACTACACAAAACTTATTGCCGCAAATCGGTCCATGACCAAAAGAATAAAACTTGCTAAGATTCAAGTACAAATCGAGAGAGAAAAGTTGATCTCACTGGAAACGTCGCAAGTCCAAACAGCACCGTTGTGACCGCGGTAGGTGCCAAGGCGCTCGCCATTGTCAGCGAACCAAACGGTGGGATTATGATCCTTGGCACATGAGAAGAGAAGGTCGCCATCTCTATTATACTTCAAGTAGGTTAAGGGCCTTTCATGCCCCTTCATCAAAATTGGCCTCATCTTCCTATTACACCTTCCCCTCTCTCTCCTCTTCCTATCTGAATGTTGAAGGCGACGGTTTCTAATTGCCCTAGATTGGTGAAGGAAAAGGAGCTCTCAGGCGGCGCGGGGAGATGGAGGTCGGTTTCTCCCAATACCCAACACAGCTGTAGAATTGTGCTTCTCTCAAGTGCTATATGGGCTGCAAATTAAACCAACCCAGAAAGAGGCCCAAGCTCAAATTTTCTATTGAGGCCCAGACATATTTTGACCCTTCTTATAGGAATTATCTTATTAAACTTTAGTTTTATTATAATGCAATCTGAATTTCCGAATAAACCGAACATATTTTACAAATCCCCTAGAATGCCGGTTTTGGGAGTTTTGGCCCGTGTGCTCTGTTTTGTGGCTTTAGTTGAATCTGTCCGCTCGGCGCTCGCATAGTCGCACTCCTCCGCTCCTCGTAGTCTCCTTGTCTCTCACTCTCACCGCACTTTTCCTCCGACGGCGGTGGCGAGGAGTTCTTCGGCGACGACGGCGTGCTCTGCTCTGCACAGTGACGACGGCGGCAAACAACGACAGCGTCGAGTGGCGACGACCGGGAAGGGATCAAGGCTTCTTCGACAGTGCGTTCTTCGACGAGCGGTGTGTTCTTCGCTCGGTGCTTTTCTTCTTTCTACTGTCAGAAAATTTCTTCCGATTGTTCTTCTGTCTAATTTTGGGGCTCGTGGTCTGTCTAAGTTTCTTCCGATCTGATTTTTGAACCTCCATCTGAGCTTTGCCGAGGTTAATTGTGAAAGTTAAGTCTGTAGACTTGAATTACTTAACGATGAACCTAATACCTTGGTCTTTCCTTTCCCAATTCGGAAATAAAGTGATCTCTGTTATTTGGATTTGGTTTTATTTGGATCGGGTCCATTTCGGTTCAAATTCGGTTCGGTTCACATTTGGATCGGGTCAGACTTTGGTTTTTTTCTTTATTTGGATCACAAAAAAAAATCCAATTTACAGAATTCGGTCCATTCGGGCAAAACTGAATCCAAGCCGAAAAAACCGAAACCGAACTGATCTAGCCTATTTCGGGCCGTTTTGGGTTTGTGATTTTCTCAACTTCGGTTCTCGGGTTCGGTTCAGTTTCTTCGGTTCGGTTCGGTTCGGTTTGTGATTATATACGGAATTTATACTAGTTTTTATGAAAACTTTGCAGTATTTGAACACCTTTCCAAATTTTAGCAGGTTTTAAATAAGAAAACTCTACTTACTGTACTAAAAAACCTCCCTAAAAAAAATCTCTTTAAAACCATTGTACTGTATCTTCAGAAACCCCTCGTGACAAGAGTTTATAAGGGATGAGCGAGAGGATTGCAAAACCCTAGGGAATGTTACTGGCCGGGTTAATACTTAATACCTTAATCGAACACCATAGCAAAGGCGGACGATGAGCTGTGACGGTGACAGCAACGGTGGTGGATCACCCCCGACGACGCTGTTACCGAAGCACAATCGTGAAGACCTCTCTCACTCCCCTCAGAGGCGGCCCAAGGTCGCCAGGATCTTGGTTGAAGATCCTCGCCACGACGGAGGAGAAGTTGAAGCGAAGGAGCTCGGCGTGATTGCAGAGAAGCAGACGATGAAGCCTAGACTTGGAATGCAGCGCTACTTGTTAGCGATTGAGTATATCGGTACTCGTTTTTTCGGCTCCCAGCAGCAGCCTACTTGTAGAACTGTCGTTGGCGTTCTCGAGGTATCCTTTCCCTTTCTCACAATAAGGCAATTCTTTTCTTTGATTCTGCTTCTGTTCAGCACTCGTTGGTCCATTTTCGCTGTATGCTTAAAAAAGTTTCCTCTTTGTGATGGGGGCAGGAAGCTTTTAAGAAATTCATTGGCCAACCAGTTTCGATCTTCTGTTCGAGTAGGACGGTGAGTGCGCCTGTGAACTCAGGCTTTCTTGGCATTAGACAGAGCGAGGCCATGCCGTCATGAATCTATTCGCATCCCGGCCAGATAGATTGGATTGGCCAGTTTAATCATTGTACTTATGCTAGCAAAATGTTTCTTCTCTGTGATATATGTGGACTTTAAGCGGTTTGGATGTTCATGTCAATGCACTTTTTTGCAGGATGCAGGGGTTCACGCCTTATCAAATGTTTGCCATGTTGATGTTGAACGCATAAGCAAAAGGAAGCCTGGTGAAGTGGTACAATATTTTCTCCATTCCCTTACGTGTTTATATATATTATCTCTGTAAATCCTCTATAGAGGTTCCTTTGACTTCCCTGAAACTCTTGGGTTTATATAGAATTCAAGGCAATCTCTAGGTATTGAGGCTTAATGGTTGTCTGTTCATTTTTAGGTTAAATTGCTTTGAATAACTAGAACAGAGAATAACATGACAATTAGGAACTTCTCTTATATATCAATGCTAGTATACGTATGATTCACATCATCATTTCTGCAAGTTTCTTTGTACCTTCTTCTGTTGTCATTGAATATTCTTTTGCTCGAATATAACTGATAGAACCGGCTAACTTTGAAAATTAAGACTCTTTCCTCTTCATGGTGATTAAACATATTTATACAAGCTTTGTTACATCCTTTTGGTGAAGAGCATGTTGTGAAAGTGAGACATGAAAGTGGCTTAATAGGAGCAGTAATGAACTGTTTTCAGGAAATGTTCAATTCCATTCAGCATGAATGCTTCTTTTGTTCGTAATGTTGTCTAGAACAAGTTCTTCATGGATGCATCTACATTTGAAAATGTCTCAGTTGCAGAGTGCATAGAACTGTACAGGATGACTTGTTGAGTGTTCGTTTGTGATGAATGGATATTGCTGCATCTGACATGAGATCATTCTCTTGTAGTTAAGTTTCTTATTTTTTCTCTTTGGGTTTTTTCTGATTGTTCTTAATTTGTGATTGTTAATGAAGTCTCCCTTGGAAATATTTCCTATTAATCAAAACTCCTTCATTCGAAAAAGCATGTGGTTTTATTTAGTTTGCCCATGAAAAATTTGTGACTATAGCCGAATGATCATTTCATTCTCAAAAGTGGTCATGGTTTCAAGAATAGAATGTGTAAACTTGTTATCTCTTGTATAGTTTCAGGCATTCTTTGTTTATGTAGGCCTGTCTATTTAAGTGCTGGCTTATTATTATTACTAAATGTACAATGAATTGGGCATTTATGCTAACTTGCTGGTTCACTTCATACCAATATTGATATGTAAATTAACTTGTATCTCTCCTATTTCATGGACAGTAAATTGTTTGGTTTGCCCATGAAAATGTTTGTGCCTATAACTGAACGATCATATCCATTTGTAAAAGTGATTGTAAATTCAAGGATAGAAAGTGAAAACTTGGAATGTCATGTATGTATTTAGACATTTAATTGTTCTGCATGCCTCTCTTTTGTAGTGTTGGTTTACTGTAAATATCCATCAAATTGTTCTAACTTGATGATGCACTTTTTGCATTATTATTCTGCATATAATTTGTAAACCTCCTATCTCATGGACTGTGAATTAGTACTGTGTCTCGTGCTCATGTATTCTAACTTTCAAGCTCTCGGTATTGTCACAACAAAAATTTATGCAAATAGTATGTTTATGATGTATGCAACCTGTTATTACTAGTTTGTGTTCTTCTGACGTGCAGTTACCACCTCATGAGCCTTCCACTGTCAAAAGAGCTGTTAACCACTTTTTACAGGTAGATAATGTGCTTGATTAAGTTTTCTATGCTTTATATGATTTGTTTTATGGTTGACTTTCATCTTTCTTCTGTCGGATGAGTATGGTGAACATTTTGTCATTCATTCCTAAATTCATAAGTATTCAATTAAAGATCCTTGATTATTTTCTTGGATTGTTCTATATACTGTAATATTGAATATCAAAGCATATATTCCAACAAGGAGGGACTGAGGGAGTTCAAGAATGTGACTGGAAACATTCAAGACACAGCCACACACACAAGTCCGAAAAGCAAGAAGAAGAAGAAGATAGACGGAAGCTATAAACCACACACATTATTTCTTTGCATGAATAGTGGTGCATATTACTATCTGCTTCTCGGAATAGCGTGGTTTTAGGAACCACATGTTTTAGTACATCTTATGTTTCCATTGGCATAGTGTTGATATCTTCTTCGACTTTTGGTGGCAGAAAGACGGTAATGATGTAATGGTCACTGATATTCGATGCATTCCATCTGATTTTCATGCTAGATACAAAGCACTAGAGCGCACGTAGGTATCAACAAGTGGTTATTGTATCAGTTTTTGTATGATCATTTAGTAGCTACATATCAGGAATAAATAAAATGATTGCATTCCTGTACAGGTATTACTATCGCTTGCTATGTGGACCAGATCCTGTGTCAGTTTTTGAAAAGGACCGGGCGTGGCATGTTCCTGAAGAAATGAACCTTGAAGCCATGCAGGTTAGATCGAACAAGTACTTTAATAATGTATAGTTCCTCATAAGTTTTTCTTAAGGTTTTTCTCTCTGATTCAGGAAGCATGCAAAGTTTTGGTTGGTTGCCATGATTTCAGTTCCTTCAGGGCTGCTGGTTGTCAGGTGCTCTATCCTTCTTTGAATTATCCTATATTTTCCATGCTTTGCTTTAGTTTTTCTGAATCTTATTATGTATATGGTGGTTTTGCCTTATTTACATCTACACTTCAATTTTACTCTGCTAGACTGTTGTGAGCATTGTTTTCAGATAGGGAAGGTCATAAACTTAAAGTAATTTATCTTTTTGGTTAAGTTGACTGACAGCTAGGGATTTCTTCTTACAAACAACTATGCACTTTTCTGAATTGAATAACAGGCGAAATCACCAGTCCGCAATTTAGAGGAACTTCGTGTTTCTGAGACTGTATCCAGTCCTTACATCCCATCACCTATGGGGTTTGAGCAGTGGAACTTTGATTGTGACAAGATATCGACACCATTTGATGGGCAGAAAGTCGGTGGATGCGTAGCTGCTATCTCGAATGGCTCTAGTGCACAATTCGGTGTTAGGAGATTGCATAGATGTGTAGTAATAACTGCTCGTGCACGCTCTTTTCTCTACCATCAGGTAACCTTACATTTGAATATCCCTTTGTTCTTAAGTTCAATCCGTCTTTTCATATTTTCTTTCCGAAATCTGGGCCACCATTGAGGAATGGGGACTGCTAATTTTTGCTTCTGCCTGGACTTGAGTAGTAGACCAAGATATGTTTTTGCCTGTTATGGTTTTGCTTTGAATATCTTCACTACATCTATCTGAAGGAGAGAACTTGAAGTAACCGGTGAACCGGTTCAGAAGCTGTACTGACACGCAGTGATGCAGGGAGGGCTTGTGGTTTTGTCCTTTTGTTTTCACATCCAGATTATTTTCTGAATCATGGTGGTTTGGCTCTAATTACTAGCATTTGTTAAACCGTAGATTAGAAGCAGTAGATAACAAAGAATTTTCAGATGCTCTCGTGTGCAGCCTGATGCCAAATTTCATAGTGTTCTATCTGGTGTAGGTGAGATTGCTGGTTGGTTCTCTAAAGTGTGTTGGCACCGGGGAATTGGCAGTCTCTGACGGTACGGAGCTTTCTCCTTTATCTGTTCTTTAGGCTCCCTTGTGGTCACTAAATTCCATATTTTTGTTACCAGTTCAGAGAATCCTTGATGCCAAGACCGTGACTGCTGCAAAACCTATGGCGCCTGCATGTGGATTATACCTGGGGCAGGTTAAGTATGATCTTCCGTGATTACATGTAGAAACTGTGTTCTAAAGCTTGAATCTCAATGTATTTTTTCAGTTGACAAATATTGTTGTGTAGATCTTGAAATTGTGTTTGACGTTTGATTTTTTAACCAGTCTGGTTAAATTGCTACCAGTTTACCATTCCTGAATATAGAAAAAGCTGCGCATTGTCTCCAATCCTGTTTATGCTTGTATTAACAACAGCTGAACGGAACACGTGTGGGATTTGTGATTCCGTCCTTAACAGAATCAGGGGGTTTACTGAGAAAGAAGTAAACCAGAAACTCCATCAAATATATAATTATTGGATTGTTGCAAGTAGTGTGAGTACCTGCAGTCCTAAGTTTTGTGTTGATGTGTTTTGGGTAGAGCTAAAAGAATCGGTAGAAATGAGCTGAGTTCGGTGCAGTTGCAGCCTTGCAGGAGCTTGGTGGAAAGAAGGGTAACCGGATTGCTTTTTTTTTTTAAGGAAAAAAGTGCTTATTTTGCGTAAGATGAGGGAAAATTATTTTCCCTCATCTTATTTTCCGGTTTGTTTATAAGTAGCAAAGTATTTATATGTAGATATTTTTTTTTTACCAAAATAAACACTAGAGTGCTTCTAAGTTTATAAAAAAACCCAGCTGAACGCACCCATAGTTTGGTTTAATAGCATGGTGGGGATTTTATACATGGCGGGTCGGTAGTCCTCACTTAATTTTTTCTTAATTTTTTTAAATTTTTTTTATTTAAAATATATATTTATTGACCATTAACCCGAATTTGAAATATACCAAAGTTAATCATATCTGAATGTATTAGTCTGATATAAACCGATGTTCGAAATTATGCAATACAGAATCATTAGAAAACCCAAAGTTACCAAAATAAACTTTACATACATAATAATGACCAAATATCCTTCAAAAGAAATAAACTCTCCCGACTTAAAAGCACTCGATCCAAAATAATCTGCAACCTTGAATTCAATGATCAAACTTATATGAAATTATCTCAGACAGGTCGTATGCACTTGTACAAAAATACAATATAATATTTTAAAAAATAACATAGATACATTTAATATACTTAAATATACTTAAATAAATATTCTATTTTACAAATTGATAATAATGAATGAAATTATATTTTTGATGTTAGATTTAATTACACTAAATTTTTGTTGTTAAAGGTAATTAGACTAGGAAAAAAATTATCATTCAAAATATGCTCAAAATTGAAATCCGATTCAACCCGAATTTTAAATAAATCGATCGAAATTGACCTAAAAACCCAACTTTACTCAATTAAATGGAAATCCGACACAAAATTGTCTAGCCCTATGGTCAAAATATTAAAATTTGACTCAAATCCGAATTGATCCAAACCCCAAAATGACCACTATTTTGACTCAAGCTCCCAACATCAGTTTGGAATAGCCTCGATCAAGTCAACTGCTATTTTATTTAGGGTGAGAACAAGGGCATAAGGAAAATCTACCTCGTTGCCTGGGATGGCGTTTGTCCGAGGATGGACGTTGGTGGCTTGGGTATTGAACCGGCTAAGGAAATGAATGCAACCATCCTTGGCAAGCTCGGATGGCGGCTGGTGAAAGGCAAGGATGGCCTATGGTTTTGAATAAGTATTTTCTATAAGCAAGATAATATAAGTTTAATAATTTTTTATTAAATAGGAGCTTATATGTAAAATAATAATCAATTTTAAATAACGTGCTCATACAAGGTATGAGTAATTTGCTAGTTAATCTCCTTAATCAAGGACACCGTTCATACTAAACATAAGCACGTTTTCCCCTTACAAAAACTTTATTGTGTTATTAACTAGCTCTGTTGGACCTTATGATAAATTAAAATTAATTTTTTATATCATATATTGTACTAAAAATATTGTAAATAATATAGATAACCTTTCTTTGCGGACATATCTCCTATTAAAAATGGGATGATGGATAAAATTATACTTTAATAAAGATAAATCGTTACATAAATAGAGTGATTGAAAAATTGAATAAATAAATAAGATGATTAGAGTAACTACAGCTGAAGGCTTAAGACCATCAGCAATGGTGGGTTCTTAGCATATTTAAGTATTTAAGATCTTACAAATAGTAAAAGGAAACTAAGAACCCCAAAATCTGGCTCTTATTTGGAGCCCAAGAGCAAGTTTCTAAAACCCAGCTTTTACCCTCCATGCACATGTGGCAGCTTTTGGACCATCAATGAGGTTGGTCAAATGTTGATTTTTTTATATTTGAAAATTTATTAAATGGTTTGGAGAATTAATAGAGAAAAAAATTGACATTTTACTTATAAATAAATACTTTTAATATTTTTATTATGTTTTTATGTACACATAGACACCCACTTTGTATATATTTTGTATGATAAAAAAAAATTATATATATGAGCGATATAAGTTTAAAAATCATAAAATTTATCTTATACTTTTGTTTAGTAATTACATTTATGTATTGCATAAAATTATATATTTTGTATGATCAAAAAAGTATATACATGAGCTAAACAAGCTCAAAAATCATAAAATAATACAATTAGATAGATAAAGATAATGAGTTTTAAAGAAAAAAAGTGAAGATGTGGGTTGTGGGGTTAAAGTTATAGTGGGTTTTTAAATTAGGTGGAGGAGTGAGAAAAGTGATGTAAGTTAGTTAAGAATCCGTTTTCGGGTTCACCATTGCGGATGGCCTAAGCACATCTTTGTTTCAATGGAAGGCACCTTAGCTTGCACTCTAAAAATAACAAATTAAAAATTGATGTACAGTACAGTAAAGATTGCGGTGTCCGGATGTCCAACCTCAACTAAAAAGAGCGACCAGTGACCTGCTCTTCCTTTCGGTTAGGTCTCAAAGTACTTTCGCATCCAGATCGTTTTACCGTCCTTCCCTGATCCCCCTTGCATTGGCATGGTCTCGGAAATGGCGTCTCCAAAGGCTTCGAGAAGTTTCATGAGCAATTATTCGGAGGGACAAGCAGCTTCGCAGAGTTCGGTAGGAGGCGCAGGTTCTATGAGGGGCTTGAACATTCAGTATGTGGTTCAACTCACCGACGTTGGTGAGGGCCTTCTGGCCAAAATGTACCGATTGAACCAAATTCTAGACCATCCGGATCCCGTCTCTCACAATTTCTCCGAGGCGTTTTGGAAATCTGGTGTTTTCCCCAACTTCCCCAAGATCTGTGTCTTAGTTTCCAAGAAATTTCCTGAGCATACTAGCAAATTACAACTCGAACGTGTAATTCTTCATTTGCTTTCAATTGCCTTTATTGCTTCGTTATGGTGTGAAGCTGGGAATCGGCTGAGTTATTCTTCTGTTTGTATTCACTGGCGGTGCAGGTTGATAAGGTTGCTTTTGATGCGTTGAGTGATGGGGCGGAGGTTTACCTTCCAAATTTGGAGCCGTGGGTTCAGGTCTGGGATATTAGGTTTTTCAGAGAAATTTCTTTTTATCGCTCAGCTTCATTGTTTTCCTCCGTTTTTCTTTTCCAGAAGCATTACTTGGTTGAGATTTGTACTATCAGAGATGCTGTTTTTCACAACAGATTACTTGTTTTTTTCTTAATCATGATTCTATTATACCAGTTGGACAAATTTCCACACTAGTACACAACCCATACTTTTCAAGGTGCTGAAGCAGATCCCAGAAGGAATAGATTTATTAGGGCCTAAACACAACCAAAACAAAGCACTAGGCCTAGTTTGTGAGTATGATCGAAGGTTCAGTACCAAAGAACTTGAGTTGCCTTCATTGAGTTTGGTGCTAACCATTGATTGACAATTTTCATCATATACATCATGTACATGATGAAAAGTTTTCCAAGCTGGGAGTTTACAATAAATAGGATGTCTTGTTAACTAGTTCTTTTTGTTCTGATCAGTTGCTTCTTGATTTGATGGCTTTTCGGGAACAAGCATTACGGCTTTTATTGGATTTAAGCAGTACCGTCATCACATTACTCGTGAGTACTCCAAAACACTGGATTTTTTTTTGTTACTGTATGAATCCTATGTTTTGGTGTATCTTATGTTTGCTTTTGCCACATGAAAATGGTAGCATGCAAGATGCACTGAAGATTTGCCCAAGTTTACCCTGCTTTTGCTTTGTATTGTCTAATGATGTGCTACACTATATGCAGCCTCATCAAAATTCGCTTATACTGCATGGATTTATGGATTTATTTTGTTCCTTCGTTCGCGTTAATCTCTTTGCTCAGAAGGCAAGTTGCTTTACCCTTTTTATTTACAATAAAATTGTTTTTATCAATATATTTTGAGATATCATAATTACTCTGTCTGTCCAAACCATCTACAGAACTGCTTGATCAATTAAAAAGTACGGATTGGTCATTGCATAGCTTGTCAAAATAATTTCTTTTTATTTGTCAAAAGAAAAAAATAAACACCTGAATGAATTTGCGATGGCTGTAGGCATAATGTAGAACTGCTAGCTTCTAGAATGCCTATATATTAGCATTCCAAGATTGAGATGTATTTTGATATTATGAAAAGGACTTGGATTTGTAAATGGTTCGAATGGGCAGAGTATGCTTGTTTCTACCAATTTTTGATTCCATTTGATCTATTACTATGATTTGTCTAGTAATCCTTGAAGTTACTGATAAATTAGCGTGATGCATTCTAGATACCAAGGAAAATGATCCTGCAGATGTACAACTTGCTGCATGCCATCTTGAGAAATGACCGTGATTGTGATTTTTATCACAGGTTAGTATTCATTTCTTTGGTTTTGCTATTGTCTCATCTAGCTTGCATACTTTGATTACTATATCTTACATTTATTGGTGTTTGAAGTACATGTTTTCAATGAGTTGAATTATTTAGTTGGTTTTAAGATGCAAATCGTTCGCTACTATACAGGCCGTACTGAGTAATAAAACATTTTGCAAAAGATCTAATTTACCGATGCATAATTGCAATTTTCGTTCTCTTCAGTAACCAAGAATTAATGTATGCATTCCCTCTGAGAACAGTGTTATGCTTCTGTGTGTGTGTGTGTGTGTGCGCGCGCTGTAACACTTTTGATTATTTTTTGTATCTGAATTACAGGTTGGTTCAGTTCATAGACTCTTATGATCCACCAGTAAAAGGGCTTCAAGAAGATCTTAATTTCGTCAGTCCTCGTATTGGAGAGGTTACACATGCCATCCTTCTTTATATATAACATGAAAGGATATTAATGCTCAAGATATGCATACTTTCTGACCTGATTGATTGGGGTGGCTAAGTGAAATAATTTTGATTTTGAAGATTGAAACTTTCACTCATCTATTAAATACACCAAAGCATGAAAAGTTTCCAATAAAATGTAATTCCCTTGAAAAAGTTTGTATATCAAGTACTTCTTAGTCTACCTAAAAGATGACCAGATTTTCTACTTCTCTCCTCTTATTGGCCACCAAAGCTGGCTATCATAAATGACATGGTGACAACCTTCTTTATTGCTTTTGGTGTCATGTCACATGAAGCTCACTGGCAGAATGCAATTTGGCCATTTTTTGTGGTATTGCATTTTGGTTGATTATGTAACAAATGAAGTATTCATTGTAACTGCACTAGTATCTACAGATTTTGTCAATAACACATGCCAATAGCAAGTGTTATACTGTCTATCAATAAAAAAGTTCATTTTTTTCATAACATTTCATAGTTTGTGCTACTTAGGGCAATCAACCGTCAACCCATTGAGATATGGTATGCTGCAAGTGAACATGTACGACAGATCAGATATGTGGACATTCCTATAAGTAAACACCTAAATTTGGAATTTTTTTGCAATATTTACTATTTTAACCTATGCTCCAAGGTTCTAGACTTTAGAGGGAATCTTCTAGATCATTTGATACTGGGTGGACTCTTTGGTATGGTTCTCTTTGCATTATGTTATTCTAGCTCTTGTTATCTCTAGGGGCTTCCTAGTCCTCTTAAATTAGTAAAGTTACTTTTTCATAAATAATCTTTGCTTTATCTTAACAAGATTTACTGATGGATTAAACAATGGTGATGAATTACTGTTGAGTTGCCAGGTTTTGGAGGCAGTCGGTCCTATTATTTTCTTATCTACAGATACTAGGAAGCTTAGAAATGAGGGTTTCTTGAGCCCTTTTCATCCTCGTTATCCAGATATCCTCACAAATTCAGCACACCCAATGGTGAAGTCTTGCTTTATTATCATACTAGTATGAGATTCAAATGCTTATTTTGCTATCATACCACTTAAATATTATAGTTGCCACTTGCCACTTTATGTTTCAGATCAGTTTTCTCAATAATACGCACGCATTATATTTTTCAGAGAGCTCAAGACCTTGCAAATGTTACTCTTTATCGGGAGTGGGTCCTCTTTGGTTACCTTGTTTGTCCTGATGAGCTACTACGGGTGACCAGCATAGATGTAGCTCTGGTTTGTTTTCTTAATCAGAAGTTCTGTGCTTTATTTTCATATGCATCTACTCCGAAGCTGAGCTATTACCTTGCTTTTGCAATTTATTTATTTTGTTCTAATGAAAATTTCTATCAAGCTATGAGTAAAAGCTATCAACAAGACCTTGAGATATATTCATGGTAATTGCGAATATAATGTAGTACATATGTATAGCCTTGCTTTTGGTTTACTTCTCTGGAAGTAAAAAATCATTAAAATCAGTAAAAGTGTGAAATAAGTCATCTGAAAAACTTGTTTTGCTCTATACTTGATAACTTACTCCAGATTACTACAGGTTGCCTTGAAGGAGCATTTAGTGCTTCCATTGTTCAGGGACGAGGTTAGACTTGTTTGTTGTTATGTGGTACTAAGAGGCAAATCAAAATTAAAAATAGCAGTTAAATTTGTAAGTTTTGATTGCTGCAGTACATAATGTTGCATGAGGATTATCAGCTATATGTATTGCCTTGCATATTAGAGTCAAAGAAGATGGCAAAGGCAGGGCGCACAAAGCAAAAAGAAGCTGATCTGGAGTATAGTGTAGCTAAACAAGTAGAAAAAATGATAAGGTAGTATTTTGCTTGTATGCTGTCTGCCATTGATATTGTTATTTCTATTTGTCAAATCCTCAATAGTAATAAATTTGGACTTCTTAGGCATGCCCCGACTCTTGGCTTAGCCTATAACGTTGATAATCTGTAACTACAACTTTATCTTCTGTTCGATCTTCTTGAATTAGAACGATGCTAATTTTACAAAATCTTGAATTTTGGAAATATTCATTCCATCTTTGAATGTGATATTGTGATTGCATTGCTTAAGGACTACTTTTATGAAAAACCCTGTGGATGGAAAGGAAAATAGTAGGGACTTTGTTAAAGCATTTTATTTGAAGGTTCGTACTTCCTACTTAATTTATTATAAGTTCTTTTGAAAAATATTATAATATAATTTAATTTCATTTGTTTTGTTATATTGCTCCAAAATGTTATATTATAGTCATCTCTTCTACTAAAAAAAAATATAGTACAGATCATTTGACCGTGTTTCTCTTTCTCTCTCTATTGATGACTTCCTAATCTGTGACAAATCAGCTTTCAATCTGTGGTCTAAAGCTATTTTTATCTCACTTTTTCCCTGCAGTGAAGTTCACGAGCAAGCTTTGTTATCATGTGATGCCATACATCACGAAAGGAGAATATTGTTAAAGCAAGAACTTGGAAGGATGGTGCTATTTTTTACCGACCAACCTAGTCTTTTAGCTCCTAATATTCAGGTTTTGTCTTCATCCATTCCGTTGATGTCCTAAGGATGTGCCAGGCTTATTTAAAAATGAAGTCCTGAATTCTGGTGGTAGACAAGGTGTTCTGAAAGAAGTATGACGTCATATTCTTTCATAGCTTAAAGTAGAAAATTTCCTTAACCTCATTAAAACTATTTTTTTATATTCAGAGGTCAGTTGCAGTCTAAACAATAGCTCAACCATAATAAAGTATACTGAAATTCTCCTTGTAAATCTATGGGAGTTTTGATTAATTTTATCTGTATTTTTGTTTTCATGCATGATTTCTTATATCATTGCAGAGTGAAGTTATGTGTTTTTCATCGTTTTGGGGTGTAAGAAATAAGACTTTAGAGTGCATGTATATAGCTCATCTGTGGGCTTGGTAGTTAACAAGGATAACCGTTGTGATATTGACATGTCATACTGCTGCTGAATTATCTACAGATGGTGTTTTCAGCATTGGCTTTGGCTCAAAGTGAAATTATATGGTACTTTCAACATGTAGGAATTGCATCATCGAAACATAAGGCATCTATGCGTGTAGTTTCTGTGGAAATTGTAAGTATGCTATCACTCTTCAGTCCTTTGCAAAACAGTATTTTCTGTTTGAACCCTTTCAAAATTTTAGATATACATTTTGTTGGTTTTTCTTTTGGGCTCTCCAAAAGCTTGTTTTTAGTTCCAGTTTCTTTTTTGGTTCTGTGACCAATTTGACTCTTAACTGCAGGATCCAAGTGATCCAACTATCGGATTTTTATTAGATGGGATGGACCGTCTCTGTTGCCTGGTGCGAAAGTATATTGCAGGTTAGAATCATTATAATGCTAAGATGGCAGTTAGAGCTGATGAGAAAAAGGTTTGGGCCAGGCCTGGCCTGACACATATCATGAATCCATGGGAACAAGTCAACAACGGGCTCAGGCCAGGCCTTTGTAAAATGGCATGCATTTATTCTCCATACCCATCCATATATATAATGTGTGGGCTGGACAGGCTGCCATCTGTTCTAATGACAGTAAATGTGTTTTCTAGGAAAGTCCTCCAAATGTATATAACTATCAGTCTGTGAAATAATCTGGCTTTCTTTTCCGACTAATGATCCTTCACAGCTTGTGCAGAGTTTAACTTCTCCAGTATTTTGACGATTGTTAGCTAAACCATATAGGAGTCAACACTCAGTGTGTGTTAATCACATACTTGGCAATTATACTCCTCTCATTTCTAATCTAAATCGGTGTTGCATATTTTATAAGCATAGTCACTTAGCTGAACATTTTCTTAAAGTTTGATCAGGGCTTATTTTGCTATACTATAACGTGTCAATGACAGCATTCTGATTTTTATTTGTTTCTCCTATGTGTTGTATTTGGATTATAAGTCATGTTTGAATATTCGACCAAATTACTTGCAGCAATCAGAGGGTATGCATTATCCTATCTATCCTCCTGTGCTGGTCGAATCCGGTTCTTGCTCAGTACTCCAGGAATGGTGGCACTTGATATAGATTCGAGCTTAAAAGGACTTCTTCAGAAAATTGTGAAGCATCTGGAAAACATACCAAAACTTCAGGGTGAAAATATTTCCTCTATCACATGTGATCTATCTGTAAGAACACTAGCAAACCTTTTTTTTTTCTAAATATTTACTCCTGTAACTCTAAGCGTCATAATGTTATGGCTATGAGAAATGAAACTCAGCAGTAGCATACCATTCTCTATACCTTATATGGTTTGTGTTGGATTATTTAAGTTGGAAAAGGCAACTATCATTAATGCATGTTAGAGAATAGCCGATTATATTCTGTAGTTAGATTGTGCTGGATTTCTGATCTATTTTTGTCACTTTAATGCTTGCTTTCAGGAGTTTCGTAAAGATTGGTTGTCAATATTGATGACTGTCACTTCTTCCCGGTCTTCAATCAATATTAGACATCTAGAAAAGGCTACTGTCTCTACTGGGAAGGAGGGTTTATTGTCAGAAGGAAATGCTGCATACAGCTGGTCCAGGTGTTTTACCTGTGTTTTTTTGTTTCTTGCTATATAATCTTGCTGCAGAATGGACCTGCAGTGATATAGATCATAATCTCTTCCTGAAAATTACGATGTTCTTACATGCTACGGTGTTGAGTTCTAGGGTCAAGACTTCATTTTTCGTTTGTTTATGATGGTGGACCTAGAGAGCAAAATCAGTCCAGAACATAGGAAATTGACAAGCCTTGGGAATAAGCTCTTCCCACAGGCAAACTCTAGTACTTTACCAGCAGAGGTCTACTTGACTATTCAAAACGCCTAATAGCAACAATAGATGGTTGTGACTCTCCCTCACCCTTTCTAGACTTATTTTATTTTATCACAACAATAGAAGGTTGTGATTCTCTCTCACCCTAATAGCATTTTATCCTCACAGACACCCTCACATGACATACAGAACAGGTGCTAAATACCCATATTTTCCTTTCCACCCGCCAGCCTGGAATTTCTTTCTTATGTATATTATAGGAGGGTTTGAGAGGACTAACATATGATTTAATATTTGAGGCGAGCTGTGTCATCGGTAATGAATGTCCTTTGGTTTTGTTTTATGCTAGCATGGAGTTCTCTCTAATGACTTGTTTAATGCTATTGAAATTCTTTTAAGGATGTGTTTTTGTGCTCTTGGGTTACTATACCAACTTGCTCTTTGGTTGTGTTGAAGCTTTCTGCCTTTGCTTTCCTTGCATTTCTTGCCTTCACTTGCACTCTTTTCTTAATCCAGTCACACATTCATCACTGTTAACCACTTAAGCTATGACTTTGCATGTACCATTGGTGTTCTGCACCCTTAAAAGGCCATCAAGTTTATGAACAAGCTATGTCAAGTGATTTCCTTCCAATAAGACTGAATTAGATCTCGTTTACATGTTCTAACAGTAAAAGAGACAAGTTCTTTCATTCACTATATTTTCTGGGTCTTATAAATCGAGTGAAATGGAAGAATCAGTAGCAACATATATACGAGTCCTGAGCCTTATTGGATTGTGTTATTAGTTACGAAGCACACGCCCCAGTTAGTTTCATGAATTCATTTTGTTATCATCTGTGGATAAGCATATGTTTTGGGCTATTGTTCATTGTTCTGCAGATGCGTGGATGAGCTTGAGTTGCAGCTAATGAAGCATGGCAGCCTGAAGCGACTGTACTTCTATCATCAACATCTTACAGCTGTTAGTTCCTCCTCTTCTTTCTACATCAGTTTTTATGGCTAACTCGTCTAGTTGTGCCATTTGAATTATTTCTAAGATCTTTTGCTATAGCTCCTGTAAAACTGCTGAAATAATAGTGTGGAAACAGGTTTTCAGGAACACAATGTTTGGACCAGAAGGGCGTCCCCAGCACTGCTGTGCTTGGCTAGGTGTTGCTAGTAGTTTTCCTGAGTGTGCATCTCATGTTGTTCCAGAAGAGGTATTGAACGATGTGTTAGTGACTTGGGCCAAGAATGTGCATAGTTAACTAAATTAGTTATACTGTGTCTTGTAGCTGAGACCAATTATTTTGAATTGTTCATTGTGCTACATACGAACAAACTATCACCATACTGCAGCTCCAGTAAATTGTGTCTAAGTTGTTTGCTAATTCCATCAGCAATTTGACACTATATTTTTTTTGATTCCTACCTATGACTTTAACTGGTCGGTCTATCTTCTTTGGTCATTGCATCAGCTTTCTTTGTTTCTATGATCTTTTATCTTCAACGTATTCATTAACGGAAGTTCAGTTGCCATCCTTTTAATACATGATTTGCCTTGTCCTTTGCTATGGTAGCTTAACAGCAAGGATTTGCCTTTTGTAGTGTCTATTAAATTTTCCGTATAGTCTAATCAATTAGAAGACTTTTGTCATTTCATGTCTAAAACGCAGGTCACTAAAATTGGTCGAGATGCAGTTCTGTATGTAGAGTCTTTGATTGAGTCTATCATGGGAGGATTGGAAGGGTTGATCAATATTCTGGACTCTGATGGTGGATTTGGATCCCTAGAATCACAGGTGCACTCTAGCTTCTACTATCCATTATGAAGTTTATGTAGCCTTTCCTGATTACTAATGCCGGCTTATTTTTCAGCTTCTTCCAGAGCAAGCTGCTGCTTTATTAAATTATTCATCAAAGATTTCCATCTCCTCTATCAGATCTCCACGAGGAATGACGGGTTTCAATTTACCTGGTTATGAGAGCTACCCTGAAAGTGTCAATTCTATCAAAATGTAAGTTGTATTTACTGGTGTGGTATTTTGAAGTGATGAATCTGGTTACCATGCAAATGATATATGGACTGTCATTGCAGGTTAGAAGCTGCTATGCAGAGATTGACAAATCTGTGCTCTGTCTTGAATGATATGGAGCCAATATGTGTTTTGAACCATGTCTTTGTTTTGAGGGAGGTGAGATTTTTCAGTTTTTTTATTTATTTAAATTCATAGTGGAGGACAGTTAGTCGTCGAGCTAGGGCGGGTTTCACTTGGTTGGGTCGTTTGCTTTCCTCGGCTGTTGTTGTTATTGTTGCTTTTGTGTCATTTTGTTTAGTTCTGTGTTATTTTGGGCTTGATTGAGGTATTGTGGTTCTTCCTACCGGGTTTTTCGGGTGCATCCCCCTGCAGTGTTAGGAATGATATGCCCCCATCTTGACCCCTCATATTCTGCTGTAGTGGAATTGCACCGGGTGAATGTTTTTTTTTCTAATTTTACTTGCATATGATTTTTACTTTTCTCACTTATTCATTGCATAGTTTTGACAAAGTGCACTTGCCTTCTTATACTTTCTTTAGGGTTCTCAATGGTATCCTTTCATTTTGTTGAATAGTAAAGGAATATGCGTACTTGGTTGGTTATATAAAATATCAGTTACATTAGAAAATTCTACTATACCACCAAAGTCCGTCAAATTTTTTAGTTTTCCGTCATAATTATTGTTGATGCTATGATTCATTATTCAGATAATAACAGCTATTAAGAGCCACAGTGACATCAATGAGTATATGTTTAAACATCGTAAGAGGTCTTCGTTACTTCCAGAACTTCAGTTTTTTGGATAGCTGGTAACTGTGATTTTGCATTTGAGGCTATTGTTCATAGATGCAGGATCCCTTTTATTAAAGTAGCAGCTTAATCACTGGACAGTCACATTCATCCATGTACTGGAATCCTGAGTCTGTGAGTTAAAGAGTACTTCTCTATTCCTGTTAAGCTGGACAGCCTAGGGGCAGTGACATAGGAATATAAAAGGATTATAATTGAAGGATAAAATTAACAAGACATTTGTGGGTACCTGAATGATACTGCTTCATATATGCGTATTCTACTTCTTCTATATGTTGCTGTTTCTGAACAACGTGATTGCCATTACAATGCAGTACATGAGAGAGTGCATTGTAGGAAATTTCAAGAGGAGATTGCTTGCAGTGCTTAGAACTGACAATGATATTCAACGCCCATCTATATTGGAGTCTCTAATTCTTAGACATACAAGTACAGTTCACCTTGCGGAACAACACGTCAGCATGGATCTTACCCAGGGTGTCCGAGAAGTTCTACTTACAGAGGCTTTCACTGGACCGGTTTATTCTCTTCATTCATTTCAGAAATCAGCTGATTTACAAAGCGGGACTGCTACTGAAGTTATATGCAACTGGTATGTTGAGAACATTGTCAAAGATGTGGTGGGTGCTGGAGTCGTGTTTGCCCCAACCCACAAATGCTTTAAGAGCACAAGGCCTGTAGGCGGATACTTTGCTGAGTCGATGAGCAGTATGAAAGAGCTGCAAGCTTTTGTTCGTTTATTTGGTGGCTATGGAGTTGACAGGCTTAAAAGAATGATGAGAGAACAAACAGCAGCTCTTCTAAATTGTATTGACACTTCACTTCTATCAAATCGTGAGACTCTTGAAGCACTTGCTGGGAGCATCCAAGCTGGTGACCGCATTGAAAGAGACGGAAATATTAGGCAAATTGTTGATTTGGATACTGTTCTTGGATTTTGCACTCAAGCTGGGCAAGCACTAGCTTTTGACCAGCTTCTTTCAGAAGCTGCTGGAGGTGTGCTCGAAGAGGGAGCATCTCTTATACATACATTATTGCAGGGGACTGTAAAGCACGTGCCTCAGGAAATTCCGGAAAGAAAGGAAATCAGAAGGATGAAAGATGTGGCAGATAGCATCGGTTTGATAAGTGATCATGACTCTGAGCTTGTTAAATCAATAATGGATGAGGTCGGGGGTGCAAATAATGGTTCATGGAGTTTGTTACCTTATTTATTTTCCACCTTTATGGCATCCAGTATCTGGAGTACAACGGCCTACAATACCGACACTGGAGGCTTCAACAATAATATCCATTGCCTAGCAAGGTTTGTTCTTCATTTTGCTTTAGTAGCACCATGGTTTGGTTAATCAGAATGCTTCCTTTGTTCTATGCGCATGTACATTTCATTCCCTAATGATGCACTACGTAACCGTACAAGCAACTTTGCAGGTGTATTTCTGCTGTAATTGCTGGAAGTGAATATGTTAATGCGGAAAGGGAGCATCGGCAGTCAGATCCTCTCTCGAATGGTCACATTGGTGAGAATTTAGACTCTGAGATGCCTGCCCGTCTGACTGCTGAAGCCAGCATAAAGTCTGCTCTTCAACTATTCATAAAATTATCTGCTGGGTTCATCTTGGACTCCTGGAGTGAAAATAACAGGTACAGTTGCTACTATGTTGGGATGCGTGGCCTGCTGGTCCAATTAAGAATATTGAATTATTATCGGTCAACAAAAGACCCTGACTTGCAATTTGAAATTTTAGTTACGTTAAAGCATATTTCAGCCCTAACGGCCTAACCTAACATGAATTCGAATGCTTGATCTAGTTGTCAAGTTTTGATTTGTAATGTTTTGCCACAGAAACCATCTAGGACTAGTCACTTTTAGTATCTGTTCTCCCTATATGTGAATGAAATATACTGCGTAGAAAATACGTATAATTTTCCAGTGTATCAATGATATCTTCCTTGCTTGTGCAGGTCTGATTTAGTACCGAGACTGATCTTCCTAGACCAGCTATGTGAGATGTGTCCAAATGTTTCAAGAAGCAGTCTTGAAGCACACATTCCATATCCCATTCTGCGGTCTATATACGACCAACACTACTCTAACACTCCACTTATGCCGTTCACTCTGCTGAGTGCATCCCCCCGCAGCTCTCCTGCAGTGTCTCTCACTCACGGTTCACCTGCATTCCGACACCCAACTCATTTGGAATATTCTGGCTATGCCAAAGCTGCATCTAGCTTCAGCCAAGATCAATCCTTTGACAGTGAAGGCGTGGTTCTCCGCTCTTCAGAACCCAGGCATCGAAGTAATGTTAGAAGATCTGGGCCTCTGGATTATGGATCATCCCGCAAGTTGAAGAATGTTGAAGGATCAGCTTCCGGAAGCCTGGGACCGAGCCCTCTGCCAAGGTTTGCCGTTTCCAGGTCCGGTCCCATTTCTTACAAATCATAGTCATGTTGGGAGATCATGCGTATCTTTTGCTTGAATTGAGTGGATTAAAACGTATTTGGTCCTAAACTTGTGTAAATGGGTCAGTTAGACTCCACCTTTGATTTATACCTGAACATGGTCCTTAAACTTGTGTAAATTGCATTCTCCCGTGTTCCACGGGTGTTACATTCTGGTGGGCGCGTGAGCCCTCTAGTAATTTTTCACGGCTGAAGGACTGTTAACCCCTCGTATAATAGATTATGGGCTTGTTCTTTTTAGGGATTTTCCTTTTGGTACCCTTAGGGTATCGACAATTCCTTTTTTTACAAACTAACCCTCCATAAAAACGAAAATCTTTTTATGGAGGAAAGAATGTTTTTGGGTAGAAAGTATGGGTTTGGATGAAAAGAATTTATTGGGAAATGTGAAAAGTAGAGATAGGATTTTTGTATAGAAAAAGGTAAATGAAATTTTTTGGGTGGAAAATTTTTTTGGTGAAGAAGTGAAACAAGCCCTATATTTCTCAAAACCACATATTTAATCTCAATTTACCGACAACCACCCATATATCACTTCCATTAGAAAACAACCCCCTCGCCTGTATAGCTCATTAACCGAGTGTTTAAAACGCGTGGGATACATCTTTTCTTTCCACTCTATATGTGGGAGGCATCTTTTCTTTCCGGTCTACATAGATTCCCTTTTCCTTTGAAATCGTAAATACAAAAAAAAAACATCATATTTCACTAAAATCCCATAGCCATATCGTGTTTCCATTACACCCCCTTAGCTCAAACAACGAAGGAAGCTCAAAAGTTGATGAGCGACAATGGGAAGTTGAGAAGTGAATGTCATCTCCGAATTCCAAAGCAGTGAAGTTGAATTTTACCCGAAATCGGCATCAGGCTCGTGTACCCGAAACTTAGACGGTCACTATCTCCCAACGTAGGCCTCATTTAGGTCATGTCAGAATTCAAAAAGTGCTTATATTTTGGTCCTCTACCCCGCCGTCATCTCCGAATTCGAAAACGGTGAAATTGGATTTCACCCGAAATGGGCATCGGGCTCATGTACCCGAAACATAGACGGTCAATATCTCGCAACGTAGGCCTCATTTACTTCATGTCCGAATTCCAAATGTGCTTATATTTTGGTCCTCTACCGCGCCGTCATCTCCGAATTCAAAAACGGTGAAGTTGGATTTCACCCGAAATGGGCATTGGGCTCGTGTAGCCGAAACTTACACGGTAAAAATCTCGCAACGTAGGCCTCATTTAGGTCATGTCCGAATTCGAAAAGTGCTTATATTTTGGTCCTCTACCGCGCCGTCATCTCCGAATTCGAAAACGGTGAAGTTGGATTTCACCAGAAATGGCAATCGGGCTCGTGTACCCGAAACTTAGACGGTCAATATCTCGCAACATAGGGCTCATTTAGGTCATGTCCGAATTAAAAAAGTGCTTATATTTTGATCCTTTAGCGCGCCGTCATCTCCGAATTCCAAAAAAGTGAAGTTGGATTTCACCCGACATGGGCATCGGGCTCGTGTAGCCGAAACTTACACGGTCAATATCTCGCAACGTAGGCCTCATTTAGGTCATGTCCGAATTCGAAAAAAGCTTATATTTTGGTCCTCTACCGCGCCGTCATCTCCGAATTCGAAAACGGTGAAGTGGGATTTCACCCGAAATGGGCATCGGGTTCGTGTAGCCGAAACTTAGACGGTCAATATCTCGCAACGTAGGCCTCATTTAGGTCATGTCCGAATTCGAAAAGTGCTTATATTTTGGTTCTCTATCGCACCGTCATGTCCGAATTCAAAAACGGTGAAGTTGGATTTTACCTGAAATGGGCATCGGCTCGTGTAGCCGAAACTTACGCGGTCAATATCTCGCAACGTAGGCCTCATTTAGGTCATGTCCGAATTCGAAAAGAGCTTATATTTTGGTCTTCTAGCACGCCGTCATCTCCGGATTCCAAAACGGTGAAGTTGGATATCACCTGAAATGGGCATCGAGCTCGAGTACCCGAAACTTACACGGTCAATATCTCGCAACGTAGGCCTCATTTAGGTCATGTCCGAATTCGAAAAGTGCTTATATTTTGGTTCTCTATCGCACCGTCATGTCCGAATTCAAAAACGGTGAAGTTGGATTTTACCTGAAATGGGCATCGGCTCGTGTAGCCGAAACTTACGCGGTCAATATCTCGCAAAGTAGGCCTCATTTAGGTCATGTCCGAATTCGAAAAGTGCTTATATTCTTGTCCTCAAGCGCGCCGTCATCTCCGAATTCCAAAACGGTGAAGTTGGATTTCACCCGAAATGGGCATCAGGCTCGTGTAGCCGAAACTTAGACGGTTAATATCTCCCAACGTAGGCCTCATTTAGGTCATGTCCGAGTTCGAAAAGTGCCTATATTTTGGTCCTCTAGCGCGTCGTCATCTCCGAATTCCAAAACGGTGAAGTTGGATTTTACCCGAAATCGGCATCGGGTTTGTGTACCCGAAACTTAGACGGTTAATATCTCCCAACGTAGGCCTCATTTAGGTCATGTCCGAGTTCGAAAAGTGCTTATATTTTGGTCTTCTAGCGCGCCGTCATCTCCGAATTCAAAAACGGTGAAGTTGGATTTCACCCGAAATGGGCATCGGGCTTGTGTGGTCGAAACATAGACGTTCAATATCACGCAACTAGGCTTCATTTAGGTCATGTCCGAATTTGAAAAGTGCTTATATTTTGATCCTCTACTGCTCCGTCATCTCCGAATTCCAAAACGGTGAAGTTGGATTTCACCCGAAATGGGCATCAGGCTCGTGTAGCCGAAACTTAGACGGTCAATATCTCGCAACGTAGGCCTCATTTAGGTCATGTCCGAGTTCGAAAAGTGCTTATATTTTGGTCCTCTAGCGCGTCGTCATCTCCGAATTCCAAAACGGTGAAGTTGGATTTTACCCGAAATCGTCATCGGGTTTGTGTACCCGAAACTTAGACGGTCAATATCTCGCAACGTAGGCCTCATTTAGGTCATGTCCGAGTTCGAAAAGTGCTTATATTTTCGTCCTCTAGCGCGCCGTCATCTCCGAATTCTAAAACGGTGAAGTTGGATTTCACCCGAAATGGGCATCGGGCTCGTGTGGCCGAAACTTAGACGGTCAATATCTCGCAACTAGGCCTCATTTAGGTCATGTCCGAATTCGAAAAGTGCTTATATTTTGATCATCTACTGCTCCGTCATCTCCGAATTCGAAAACGGTGAAGTTGGATTTCACCCGAAATCGGCATCGGGCTCGTGTAGCCGAAACTTAGACGGTCAATATCTCGCAACGTAGGCCTCATTTAGGTCATGTCCGAATTCGAAAAGTGCTTATATTTTGGTCCTCTACCGCGCCGTCATCTCCGAATTCGAAAACGGTGAAATTGGATTTCACCCGAAATGGGCATCGGGCTCATGTACCCGAAACATAGACGGTCAATATCTCGCAACGTAGGCCTCATTTAGGTCATCTCCGAGTTCGAAAAGTGCTTATATTTTGGTCCTCTAGCGCGTCGTCATCTCCGAATTCCAAAACGGTGAAGTTGGATTTTACCCGAAATCGGCATCGGGTTTGTGTACCCGAAACTTAGACGGTCAATATCTCGCAACGTAGGCCTCATTTAGGTCATGTCCGAGTTTGAAAAGTGCTTATATTTTGGTCCTCTAGCGCGTCGTCATCTCCGAATTCCAAAACGCTGAAGTTGGATTTTACCCGAAATCGGCATCGGGTTTGTGTACCCGAAACTTAGACGGTCAATATCTCGCAACGTAGGCCTCATTTAGGTCATGTCCGAGTTCGAAAAGTGCTTATATTTTCGTCCTCTAGCGCGCCGTCATCTCCGAATTCTAAAACGGTGAAGTTGGATTTCACCCGAAATGGGCATCGGGCTCGTGTGGCCGAAACTTAGACGGTCAATATCTCGCAACTAGGCCTCATTTAGGTCATGTCCGAATTCGAAAAGAGCTTATAGTTTGGTCCTCTACCGCGCCGTCATCTCCGAATTCGAAAACGGTGAAGTTGGATTTCACCAGAAATGGCAATCGGGCTCGTGTACCCGAAACTTAGACGGTCAATATCTCGCAACGTAGGGCTCATTTAGGTCATGTCCGAATTAAAAAAGTGCTTATATTTTGATCCTTTAGCGCGCCGTCATCTCCGAATTCCAAAAAAGTGAAGTTGGATTTCACCCGACATGGGCATCGGGCTCGTGTAGCCGAAACTTACACGGTCAATATCTCGCAACGTAGGCCTCATTTAGGTCATGTCCGAATTCGAAAAGAGCTTATATTTTGGTCTTCTAGCACGCCGTCATCTCCGGATTCCAAAACGGTGAAGTTGGATATCACCTGAAATGGGCATCGAGCTCGAGTACCCGAAACTTACACGGTCAATATCTCGCAACGTAGGCCTCATTTAGGTCATGTCCGAATTCGAAAAGTGCTTATATTTTGGTTCTCTATCGCACCGTCATGTCCGAATTCAAAAACGGTGAAGTTGGATTTTACCTGAAATGGGCATCGGCTCGTGTAGCCGAAACTTACGCGGTCAATATCTCGCAAAGTAGGCCTCATTTAGGTCATGTCCGAATTCGAAAAGTGCTTATATTTTTGTCCTCTAGCGCGCCGTCATCTCCGAATTCCAAAACGGTGAAGTTGGATTTCACCCGAAATGGGCATCAGGCTCGTGTAGCCGAAACTTAGACGGTTAATATCTCCCAACGTAGGCCTCATTTAGGTCATATCCGAGTTCGAAAAGTGCCTATATTTTCGTCCTCTAGCGCGTCGTCATCTCCGAATTCCAAAACGGTGAAGTTGGATTTTACCCGAAATCGGCATCGGGTTTGTGTACCCGAAACTTAGACGGTTAATATCTCCCAACGTAGGCCTCATTTAGGTCATGTCCGAGTTCGAAAAGTGCTTATATTTTGGTCTTCTAGCGCGCCGTCATCTCCGAATTCGAAAACGGTGAAGTTGGATTTCACCCGAAATGGGCATCGGGCTCGTGTGGCCGAAACTTAGACGGTCAATATCTCGCAACTAGGCCTCATTTAGGTCATGTCCGAATTTGAAAAATGCTTATAATTTGATCCTCTACTGCTCCGTCATCTCCGAATTCGAAAACGGTGAAGTTGGATTTCACCCGAAATGGGCATCGTGCTCGTGTAGCCGAAACTTAGACGATCAATATCTCCAAACGTAGGCCTCATTTAGGTCATGTCCGAGTTCGAAAAGTGCTTATATTTTCGTCCTCTAGCGCGCCGTCATCTCCGAATTCCAAAACGGTGAAGTTGGATTTTACCCGAAATCGTCATCGGGTTTGTGTACCCGAAACTTAGACGGTCAATATCTCGCAACGTAGGCCTCATTTAGGTCATGTACGAGTTCGAAAAGTGCTTATATTTTCGTCCTCTAGCGCGCCGTCATCTCCGAATTCCAAAACGGTGAAGTTGGATTTCACCCGAAATGGGCATCAGGCTCGTGTAGCCGAAACTTAGACGGTCAATATCTCGCAACGTAGGCCTCATTTAGGTCATGTCCGAGTTCGAAAAGTGCTTATATTTTGGTCCTCTAGCGCGTCGTCATCTCCGAATTCCAAAACGGTGAAGTTGGATTTTACCCGAAATCGGCATCGGGTTTGTGTACCCGAAACTTAGACGGTCAATATCTCGCAACGTAGGCCTCATTTAGGTCATGTCCGAGTTTGAAAAGTGCTTATATTTTGGTCCTCTAGCGCGTCGTCATCTCCGAATTCCAAAACGCTGAAGTTGGATTTTATCCGAAATCGGCATCGGGTTTGTGTACCCGAAACTTAGACGGTTAATATCTCCCAACGTAGGCCTCATTTAGGTCATGTCCGAGTTCGAAAAGTGCTTATATTTTGGTCTTCTAGCGCGCCGTCATCTCCGAATTCGAAAACGGTGAAGTTGGATTTCACCCGAAATGGGCATCGGGCTCGTGTGGCCGAAACTTAGACGGTCAATATCTCGCAACTAGGCCTCATTTAGGTCATGTCCGAATTTGAAAATGCTTATAATTTGATCCTCTACTGCTCCGTCATCTCCGAATTCGAAAACGGTGAAGTTGGATTTCACCCGAAATGGGCATCGTGCTCGTGTAGCCGAAACTTAGACGATCAATATCTCCAAACGTAGGCCTCATTTAGGTCATGTCCGAGTTCGAAAAGTGCTTATATTTTCGTCCTCTAGCGCGCCGTCATCTCCGAATTCCAAAACGGTGAAGTTCGATTTCACCCGAAATGGGCATCGGGCTCGTGTGGCCGAAACTTAGACGGTCAATATCTCGCAACTAGGCCTAATTTAGGTCATGTCCGAATTTGAATAGTGCTTATATTTTAATCCTCTACTGCTCCGTCATCTCCGAATTCGAAAACGGTGAAGTTGGATTTCACCCGAAATGGGCATCGGGCTCGTGTGGCCGAAACTTAGACGGTCAATATCTCGCAACTAGGCCTCATTTATGTCATGTCCGAATTTGAAAAGTGCTTATATTTTGGTCCTCTAGCGCGTCGTCATCTCCGAATTCAAAAACGGTGAAGTTGGATTTCCCCCGAAATGGGCATCGGGTTTGTGTACCCGAAACTTAGACGGTCAATATCTCGCAACGTAGGCCTCGTTTAGGTCATGTCCGAGTTTGAAAAGTGCTTATATTTTGGTCCTCTAGCGCGTCGCCATCTCCGAATTCCAAAACGCTGAAGTTGGATTTTACCCGAAATCGGCATCGGGTTTGTGTACCCGAAACTTAGACGGTTAATATCTCCCAACGTAGGCCTCATTTAGGTCATGTCCGAGTTCGAAAAGTGCTTATATTTAAGTCTTCTAGCGCGCCGTCATCTCCGAATTCCAAAACGGTGAAGTTGGATTTCACCCGAAATGGGCATCGGGCTCGTGTGGCCGAAACTTAGACGGTCAATATCTCGCAACTAGGCCTCATTTAGGTCATGTCCGAATTTGAAAAATGCTTATAATTTGATCCTCTACTGCTCCGTCATCTCCGAATTCGAAAACGGTGAAGTTGGATTTCACCCGAAATGGGCATCGTGCTCGTGTAGCCGAAACTTAGACGATTAATATCTCCAAACGTAGGCCTCATTTAGGTCATGTCCGAGTTCGAAAAGTGCTTATATTTTCGTCCTCTAGCGCGCCGTTATCTCCGAATTCCAAAACGGTGAAGTTCGATTTCACCCGAAATGGGCATCGGGCTCGTGTGGCCGAAACTTAGACGGTCAATATCTCGCAACTAGGCCTCATTTAGGTCATGTCCGAATTTGAATAGTGCTTATATTTTAATCCTCTACTGCTCCGTCATCTCCGAATTCGAAAACGGTGAAGTTGGATTTCACCCGAAATGGGCATCGGGCTCGTGTAGCCAAAACTTAGACGGTCAATATCTCGCAACGTAGGCCTCATTTAGGTCATGTCCGAGTTCGAAAAGTGCTTATATTTTGGTCCTCTAGCGCGTCGTCATCTCCGAATTCCAAAATGGTGAAGTTGGATTTTACCCGAAATCGGCATCGGGTTTGTGTACCCGAAACTTAGACGGTCAATATCTCCCAATGTAAGCCTCATTTAGGTCATGTCCGAGTTCAAAAAGTGCTTATATTTTGGTCCTCTACCGCGCCGTCGTCTCGGAATTACAAAATGGTGAAGTTGGATTTTACCCGAAATCGGCATTGGGCTCGCTTACCCAAAACTTAGACGGCTAATATCTCCCAACGTAGGCCTCATTTAGGTCATGTCCGAGTTCGAAAAGTTCTTATATTTTGGTCTTCTAGCGCGCCGTCATCTCCGAATTCCAAAACGGTGAAGTTGGATTTCACCCGAAATGGGCATCGGGATCGTGTGGCCGAAACTTACGCGGTCAATATCTCGCAACGTAGGCCTCATTTAGGTTATGTCCGAGTTCAAAAAGTGCTTATATTTTGCTCCTCTAACGCGTCGTCATCTCCGAATTCCAAAACGGTGAAGTTGGATTTTACCCGAAATCGGCATCGGGTTTGTGTACCCGCAACTTAGACGGTCAATATCTCGCAACGTAGGCCTCATTTAGGTCATGTCCGAGTTCGAAAAGTTCTTATATTTTGGTCGTCTAGCGCGTCGTCATCTCCGAATTCCAAAACGGTGAAGTTGGATTTTACCCAAAATCGGCATCGAGTTTGTGTACCCGAAACTTAGACGGTCAATATCTCGCAACGTAGGCCTCATTTAGGTCATGTCCGAGTTCGAAAAGTGCTTATATTTTCGTCCTCTAGCGCTCCGTCATCTCCGAATTCCAAAATTGTGAAGTTGGATTTCACCCGAAATGGGCATCGGGCTCGTGTGGCCGAAACTTAGACGGTCAATATGTCGCAACTAGGCCTCATTTATGTCATGTCCGAATTTGAAAAGTGCTTATATTTTGATCCTCTACTGCTCCGTCATCTCCGAATTCGAAAACGGTGAAGTTGGATTTCCCCCGAAATGGGCAAGGGGGCTCGTGTAGCCGAAACTTAGACGGTCAATATCTCGCAACGTAGGCCTCATTTAGGTCATGTCCGAGTTCGAAAAGTGCTTATATTTTGGTCCTCTAGCGCGTCGTCATCTCCGAATTCCAAAACGGTGAAGTTGGATTTCACCCGAAATGGGTATTGGGCTCGTGTAGCCGAAACTTACGCGGTAAAAATCTCGCAACGTAGGCCTCATTTAGGTCATGTCTGAATTCGAAAAGTCTTATATTTTGGTCCTCTACCGCGCCGTCATCTCCGAGTTCGAAAACGGTGAAGTTGGATTTCACCAGAAATGGCAATCGGGCTCGTGTACCCGAAACTTAGACGGTCAATATCTCGCAACGTAGGGCTCATTTAGGTCATATCCGAATTAAAAAAGTGCTTATATTTTGGTCCTTTAGCGCGCCGTCATCTCCGAATTCCAAAAAAGTGAAGTTGGATTTCACCCGACATGGGCATCGGGCTCGTGTAGCCGAAACTTACACGGTCAATATCTCGCAACGTAGGCCTCATTTCGGTCATGTCCGAATTCGAAAAGAGCTTATAATTTTGTCTCCTAGCACGCCGTCATCTCCGAATTCAAAAACGGTGAAGTGGGATTTCACCCGAAATGGGCATCGGGTTCGTGTAGCCGAAACTTAGACGGTCAATATCTCGCAACGTAGGCCTCATTTATGTCATGTCCGAATTCGAAAAGTGCTTATATTTTGGTCCTCTACTGCTCCGTCATCTCCGAATTCGAAAACGGTGAAGTGGGATTTCACCCGAAATGGGCATCGGGTTCGTGTAGCCGAAACTTAGACGGTCAATATCTCCCAACGTAGGCCTCATTTAGGTCATGTCCGAGTTTGAAAAGTGCTTATATTTTGGTCTTCTAGCGCGCCGTCATCTCCGAATTCCAAAACGGTGAAGTTGGATTTCACCCGAAATGGGCATCGGGCTCGTGTAGCCGAAACTTAGACGGTTAATATCTCCCAACGTAGGCCTCATTTAGGTCATGTCCGAGTTCGAAAAGTTCCTATATTTTGGTCCTCTAGCGCGTCGTCATCTCCGAATTCCAAAACGGTGAAGTTGGATTTTACCCGAAATCGGCATCGGGTTTGTGTACCCGAAACTTAGACGGTTAATATCTCCCAACGTAGGCCTCATTTAGGTCATGTCCGAGTTCGAAAAGTGCTTATATTTTGGTCTTCTAGCGCGCAGTCATCTCCGAATTCAAAAACGGTGAAGTTGGATTTCACCCGAAATGGGCATCGGGCTCTTGTGGCCGAAACTTAGACGGTCAATATCTCGCAACTAGGCTTCATTTAGATCATGTCCGAATTTGAAAAGTGCTTATATTTTGATCCACTACTGCTCCGTCATCTCCGAATTCCAAATAGGTGAAGTTGGATTTTACCCGAAATCGGCATCGGGTTTGTGTACCCGAAACTTAGACGGTCAATATCTCGCAACGTAGGCCTCATTTAGGTCATGTCCGAGTTCGAAAAGTGCTTATATTTTGGTCCTCTAGCGCGTCGTCATCTCCGAATTCCAAAACGGTGAAGTTGGATTTTACCCGAAATCGGCATCGGGTTTGTGTACCCGAAACATAGACGGTCAATATCTCGCAACGTAGGCCTCATTTAGGTCATGTCCGAGTTCGAAAAGTGCTTATATTTTCGTCCTCTAGCGCACCGTCATCTCCGAATTCCAAAACGGTGAAGTTGGATTTCACCCGAAATGGGCATCGGGCTCGTGTGGCCGAAACTTAGACGGTGAATATCTCCCAACGTAGGCCTCATTTAGGTAAATTCCGAGTTCGAAAAGTGCTTATATTTTGGTCTTCTAGCGCGCCGTCATCTCCGAATTCCAAAACGGTGAAGTTGGATTTCACCCGAAATGGGCATCGGGCTCGTATGGCCGAAACTTACGCGGCAATATCTCGCAACGTAGGCCTCATTTAGGTCATGTCCGAGTCCAAAAAGTGCTTATATTTTGGTCCTCTAGCGCGTCGTCATCTCCGAATTCCAAAACGGTGAAGTTGGATTTTACCCGAAATGGCATCAGGCTCGTGTACCCGAAACTTAGACGGTCAATATCTCGCAACGTAGAGCTCATTTAGGTCATGTCCGAATTAAAAAAGTGCTTATATTTTGGTCCTTTAGCACGCCGTCATCTCCGAATTCCAAAACGGTGAAGTTGGATTTTACCCGAAATGGCATCGGACTCGTGTACCCGAAACTTACGCGGTAAAAATCTCGCAACGTAGGCCTCATTTAGGTCATGTCTGAATTCGAAAAGTCTTATATTTTGGTCCTCTAGCGCGCCGTCATCTCCGAATTCCAAAACGGTGAAGTTGGATTTCACCAGAAATGGCAATCGGGCTCGTGTACCCGAAACTTAGACGGTCAATATCTCACAACGTAGGGCTCATTTAGGTCATATCCGAATTAAAAAAGTGCTTATATTTTGGTCCTTTAGCGCGCCGTCATCTCCGAATTCCAAAAAAGTGAAGTTGGATTTCACCCGACATGGGCATCGGGCTCGTGTAGCCGAAACTTACACGGTCAATATCTCGCAACGTAGGGCTCAATTAGGTCATGTCCGAATTGAAAAAGTGCTTATATTTTTGTCCTCTACCGCGCCGTCATCTCCGAATTCCAAAACGGTGAAGTTGGATTTTACCCGAAATGGCATCGGGCTCGTGTACCCGAAACTTAGACGGTCAATATCTCGCAACGTAGGCCTTATTTAGGTCATGTCCGAGTTCGAAAAGTTCTTATATTTTGGTCCTCTAGCGCGCCGTCATCTCTGAATTTCAAAACGGTGAAGTTGGATTGCACTCGAAATGGGCATCGGGCTTGTGTAGCCGAAACATAGACGGTTAATATCTCGCAACGTAGGCCTCGTTTAGGTCATGTCCGAATTCAAAAAGTGCTTATATTTTGGTCCTTTAGCGCGCCGTCATTTCCGAATTCCAAAACAGTGAAGTTTGATTTCACCCGACATGGCATCGGGCTCGTGTAGCCGAAATTTACACGGTTAATATTTCCCAACGTAGGGCTCATTTAGGTCATGTCCGAGTTCGAAAAGTGCCTATATTTTCGTCCTCTAGCGCGTCGTCATCTCCGAATTCCAAAACGGTGAAGTTGGATTTTACCCGAAATCGGCATCGGGTTTGTGTACCCGAAACTTAGACGGTCAATATCTCGCAACGTAGGCCTCATTTAGGTCATGTACGAGTTCGAAAAGTGCTTATATTTTCGTCCTCTAGCGCGCCGTCATCTCCGAATTCCAAAACGGTGAAGTTGGATTTCACCCGAAATGGGCATCAGGCTCGTGTAGCCGAAACTTAGACGGTCAATATCTCGCAACGTAGGCCTCATTTAGGTCATGTCCGAGTTCGAAAAGTGCTTATATTTTGGTCCTCTAGCGCGTCGTCATCTCCGAATTCCAAAACGGTGAAGTTGGATTTTACCCGAAATCGGCATCGGGTTTGTGTACCCGAAACTTAGACGGTCAATATCTCGCAACGTAGGCCTCATTTAGGTCATGTCCGAGTTTGAAAAGTGCTTATATTTTGGTCCTCTAGCGCGTCGTCATCTCCGAATTCCAAAACGCTGAAGTTGGATTTTATCCGAAATCGGCATCGGGTTTGTGTACCCGAAACTTAGACGGTTAATATCTCCCAACGTAGGCCTCATTTAGGTCATGTCCGAGTTCGAAAAGTGCTTATATTTTGGTCTTCTAGCGCGCCGTCATCTCCGAATTCGAAAACGGTGAAGTTGGATTTCACCCGAAATGGGCATCGGGCTCGTGTGGCCGAAACTTAGACGGTCAATATCTCGCAACTAGGCCTCATTTAGGTCATGTCCGAATTTGAAAATGCTTATAATTTGATCCTCTACTGCTCCGTCATCTCCGAATTCGAAAACGGTGAAGTTGGATTTCACCCGAAATGGGCATCGTGCTCGTGTAGCCGAAACTTAGACGATCAATATCTCCAAACGTAGGCCTCATTTAGGTCATGTCCGAGTTCGAAAAGTGCTTATATTTTCGTCCTCTAGCGCGCCGTCATCTCCGAATTCCAAAACGGTGAAGTTCGATTTCACCCGAAATGGGCATCGGGCTCGTGTGGCCGAAACTTAGACGGTCAATATCTCGCAACTAGGCCTAATTTAGGTCATGTCCGAATTTGAATAGTGCTTATATTTTAATCCTCTACTGCTCCGTCATCTCCGAATTCGAAAACGGTGAAGTTGGATTTCACCCGAAATGGGCATCGGGCTCGTGTGGCCGAAACTTAGACGGTCAATATCTCGCAACTAGGCCTCATTTATGTCATGTCCGAATTTGAAAAGTGCTTATATTTTGGTCCTCTAGCGCGTCGTCATCTCCGAATTCAAAAACGGTGAAGTTGGATTTCCCCCGAAATGGGCATCGGGTTTGTGTACCCGAAACTTAGACGGTCAATATCTCGCAACGTAGGCCTCGTTTAGGTCATGTCCGAGTTTGAAAAGTGCTTATATTTTGGTCCTCTAGCGCGTCGCCATCTCCGAATTCCAAAACGCTGAAGTTGGATTTTACCCGAAATCGGCATCGGGTTTGTGTACCCGAAACTTAGACGGTTAATATCTCCCAACGTAGGCCTCATTTAGGTCATGTCCGAGTTCGAAAAGTGCTTATATTTAAGTCTTCTAGCGCGCCGTCATCTCCGAATTCCAAAACGGTGAAGTTGGATTTCACCCGAAATGGGCATCGGGCTCGTGTGGCCGAAACTTAGACGGTCAATATCTCGCAACTAGGCCTCATTTAGGTCATGTCCGAATTTGAAAAATGCTTATAATTTGATCCTCTACTGCTCCGTCATCTCCGAATTCGAAAACGGTGAAGTTGGATTTCACCCGAAATGGGCATCGTGCTCGTGTAGCCGAAACTTAGACGATTAATATCTCCAAACGTAGGCCTCATTTAGGTCATGTCCGAGTTCGAAAAGTGCTTATATTTTCGTCCTCTAGCGCGCCGTTATCTCCGAATTCCAAAACGGTGAAGTTCGATTTCACCCGAAATGGGCATCGGGCTCGTGTGGCCGAAACTTAGACGGTCAATATCTCGCAACTAGGCCTCATTTAGGTCATGTCCGAATTTGAATAGTGCTTATATTTTAATCCTCTACTGCTCCGTCATCTCCGAATTCGAAAACGGTGAAGTTGGATTTCACCCGAAATGGGCATCGGGCTCGTGTAGCCAAAACTTAGACGGTCAATATCTCGCAACGTAGGCCTCATTTAGGTCATGTCCGAGTTCGAAAAGTGCTTATATTTTGGTCCTCTAGCGCGTCGTCATCTCCGAATTCCAAAATGGTGAAGTTGGATTTTACCCGAAATCGGCATCGGGTTTGTGTACCCGAAACTTAGACGGTCAATATCTCCCAATGTAAGCCTCATTTAGGTCATGTCCGAGTTCAAAAAGTGCTTATATTTTGGTCCTCTACCGCGCCGTCGTCTCGGAATTACAAAATGGTGAAGTTGGATTTTACCCGAAATCGGCATTGGGCTCGCTTACCCAAAACTTAGACGGCTAATATCTCCCAACGTAGGCCTCATTTAGGTCATGTCCGAGTTCGAAAAGTTCTTATATTTTGGTCTTCTAGCGCGCCGTCATCTCCGAATTCCAAAACGGTGAAGTTGGATTTCACCCGAAATGGGCATCGGGATCGTGTGGCCGAAACTTACGCGGTCAATATCTCGCAACGTAGGCCTCATTTAGGTTATGTCCGAGTTCAAAAAGTGCTTATATTTTGCTCCTCTAACGCGTCGTCATCTCCGAATTCCAAAACGGTGAAGTTGGATTTTACCCGAAATCGGCATCGGGTTTGTGTACCCGCAACTTAGACGGTCAATATCTCGCAACGTAGGCCTCATTTAGGTCATGTCCGAGTTCGAAAAGTTCTTATATTTTGGTCGTCTAGCGCGTCGTCATCTCCGAATTCCAAAACGGTGAAGTTGGATTTTACCCAAAATCGGCATCGAGTTTGTGTACCCGAAACTTAGACGGTCAATATCTCGCAACGTAGGCCTCATTTAGGTCATGTCCGAGTTCGAAAAGTGCTTATATTTTCGTCCTCTAGCGCTCCGTCATCTCCGAATTCCAAAATTGTGAAGTTGGATTTCACCCGAAATGGGCATCGGGCTCGTGTGGCCGAAACTTAGACGGTCAATATGTCGCAACTAGGCCTCATTTATGTCATGTCCGAATTTGAAAAGTGCTTATATTTTGATCCTCTACTGCTCCGTCATCTCCGAATTCGAAAACGGTGAAGTTGGATTTCCCCCGAAATGGGCAAGGGGGCTCGTGTAGCCGAAACTTAGACGGTCAATATCTCGCAACGTAGGCCTCATTTAGGTCATGTCCGAGTTCGAAAAGTGCTTATATTTTGGTCCTCTAGCGCGTCGTCATCTCCGAATTCCAAAACGGTGAAGTTGGATTTCACCCGAAATGGGTATTGGGCTCGTGTAGCCGAAACTTACGCGGTAAAAATCTCGCAACGTAGGCCTCATTTAGGTCATGTCTGAATTCGAAAAGTCTTATATTTTGGTCCTCTACCGCGCCGTCATCTCCGAGTTCGAAAACGGTGAAGTTGGATTTCACCAGAAATGGCAATCGGGCTCGTGTACCCGAAACTTAGACGGTCAATATCTCGCAACGTAGGGCTCATTTAGGTCATATCCGAATTAAAAAAGTGCTTATATTTTGGTCCTTTAGCGCGCCGTCATCTCCGAATTCCAAAAAAGTGAAGTTGGATTTCACCCGACATGGGCATCGGGCTCGTGTAGCCGAAACTTACACGGTCAATATCTCGCAACGTAGGCCTCATTTCGGTCATGTCCGAATTCGAAAAGAGCTTATAATTTTGTCTCCTAGCACGCCGTCATCTCCGAATTCAAAAACGGTGAAGTGGGATTTCACCCGAAATGGGCATCGGGTTCGTGTAGCCGAAACTTAGACGGTCAATATCTCGCAACGTAGGCCTCATTTATGTCATGTCCGAATTCGAAAAGTGCTTATATTTTGGTCCTCTACTGCTCCGTCATCTCCGAATTCGAAAACGGTGAAGTGGGATTTCACCCGAAATGGGCATCGGGTTCGTGTAGCCGAAACTTAGACGGTCAATATCTCCCAACGTAGGCCTCATTTAGGTCATGTCCGAGTTTGAAAAGTGCTTATATTTTGGTCTTCTAGCGCGCCGTCATCTCCGAATTCCAAAACGGTGAAGTTGGATTTCACCCGAAATGGGCATCGGGCTCGTGTAGCCGAAACTTAGACGGTTAATATCTCCCAACGTAGGCCTCATTTAGGTCATGTCCGAGTTCGAAAAGTTCCTATATTTTGGTCCTCTAGCGCGTCGTCATCTCCGAATTCCAAAACGGTGAAGTTGGATTTTACCCGAAATCGGCATCGGGTTTGTGTACCCGAAACTTAGACGGTTAATATCTCCCAACGTAGGCCTCATTTAGGTCATGTCCGAGTTCGAAAAGTGCTTATATTTTGGTCTTCTAGCGCGCAGTCATCTCCGAATTCAAAAACGGTGAAGTTGGATTTCACCCGAAATGGGCATCGGGCTCTTGTGGCCGAAACTTAGACGGTCAATATCTCGCAACTAGGCTTCATTTAGATCATGTCCGAATTTGAAAAGTGCTTATATTTTGATCCACTACTGCTCCGTCATCTCCGAATTCCAAATAGGTGAAGTTGGATTTTACCCGAAATCGGCATCGGGTTTGTGTACCCGAAACTTAGACGGTCAATATCTCGCAACGTAGGCCTCATTTAGGTCATGTCCGAGTTCGAAAAGTGCTTATATTTTGGTCCTCTAGCGCGTCGTCATCTCCGAATTCCAAAACGGTGAAGTTGGATTTTACCCGAAATCGGCATCGGGTTTGTGTACCCGAAACATAGACGGTCAATATCTCGCAACGTAGGCCTCATTTAGGTCATGTCCGAGTTCGAAAAGTGCTTATATTTTCGTCCTCTAGCGCACCGTCATCTCCGAATTCCAAAACGGTGAAGTTGGATTTCACCCGAAATGGGCATCGGGCTCGTGTGGCCGAAACTTAGACGGTGAATATCTCCCAACGTAGGCCTCATTTAGGTAAATTCCGAGTTCGAAAAGTGCTTATATTTTGGTCTTCTAGCGCGCCGTCATCTCCGAATTCCAAAACGGTGAAGTTGGATTTCACCCGAAATGGGCATCGGGCTCGTATGGCCGAAACTTACGCGGCAATATCTCGCAACGTAGGCCTCATTTAGGTCATGTCCGAGTCCAAAAAGTGCTTATATTTTGGTCCTCTAGCGCGTCGTCATCTCCGAATTCCAAAACGGTGAAGTTGGATTTTACCCGAAATGGCATCAGGCTCGTGTACCCGAAACTTAGACGGTCAATATCTCGCAACGTAGAGCTCATTTAGGTCATGTCCGAATTAAAAAAGTGCTTATATTTTGGTCCTTTAGCACGCCGTCATCTCCGAATTCCAAAACGGTGAAGTTGGATTTTACCCGAAATGGCATCGGACTCGTGTACCCGAAACTTACGCGGTAAAAATCTCGCAACGTAGGCCTCATTTAGGTCATGTCTGAATTCGAAAAGTCTTATATTTTGGTCCTCTAGCGCGCCGTCATCTCCGAATTCCAAAACGGTGAAGTTGGATTTCACCAGAAATGGCAATCGGGCTCGTGTACCCGAAACTTAGACGGTCAATATCTCACAACGTAGGGCTCATTTAGGTCATATCCGAATTAAAAAAGTGCTTATATTTTGGTCCTTTAGCGCGCCGTCATCTCCGAATTCCAAAAAAGTGAAGTTGGATTTCACCCGACATGGGCATCGGGCTCGTGTAGCCGAAACTTACACGGTCAATATCTCGCAACGTAGGGCTCAATTAGGTCATGTCCGAATTGAAAAAGTGCTTATATTTTTGTCCTCTACCGCGCCGTCATCTCCGAATTCCAAAACGGTGAAGTTGGATTTTACCCGAAATGGCATCGGGCTCGTGTACCCGAAACTTAGACGGTCAATATCTCGCAACGTAGGCCTTATTTAGGTCATGTCCGAGTTCGAAAAGTTCTTATATTTTGGTCCTCTAGCGCGCCGTCATCTCTGAATTTCAAAACGGTGAAGTTGGATTGCACTCGAAATGGGCATCGGGCTTGTGTAGCCGAAACATAGACGGTTAATATCTCGCAACGTAGGCCTCGTTTAGGTCATGTCCGAATTCAAAAAGTGCTTATATTTTGGTCCTTTAGCGCGCCGTCATTTCCGAATTCCAAAACAGTGAAGTTTGATTTCACCCGACATGGCATCGGGCTCGTGTAGCCGAAATTTACACGGTTAATATTTCCCAACGTAGGGCTCATTTAGGTCATGTCCGAGTTCGAAAAGTGCTTATATTTTGGTCCTCTAGCGCGCCGTCATCTCCGAATTCCGAAACGGTGAAGTTGGATTTCACCCGAAATTGGCATCGGGGTCGTGTAGCCAAAACTTAGACGGTTAATATCTCCCAACGTAGGCCTCATTTAGGTCATGTCCGAGTTCGAAAAGTGCTTATACTTTGGTCTTCTACCACGCCGTCATCTCCGAATTCCAAAACGGTGAAGTTGCATTTTACCCGAAATAGGCATCGTGCTCGTGTAGCCGAAACTTAGACGGTCAATATCTTGCAACGTAGGCCTCAATTAGGTCATGTCCGAGTTTGAAAAGTGATTATATTTTGGTCCTCTAGCGCGACGTCATCTCCGAATTCCAAAACGGTGAAGTTGGATTTTACTCGAAATCGGAATTGGGCTCGTGTACCCAAACTTAGACGGTCAATATCTCCCAACGTAGGCCTCATTTAGGTCATGTCCGAGTTCAAAAAGTGCTTATATTTTGGTCCTCTACTGCGCCGTCATCTCGGAATTCGAAAACGGTAAAGTTGGATTTTACCCGAAATGGGCATCGGGCTCGTGTAGCCGAAACTTAGACGGTCAATATCTCGCAACGTAGGCCTCATTTGAGTCATCTCCGAGTTCGAAAAGTGCTTATATTTTGGACCTCTAGCGCGCCATCATCTCCGAATTCCAAAACGGTGAAGTTGGATTTTACCCGAAATCGGCATTGGGCTCGTGTACCCGAAACTTAGACGGTCAATATCTCCCAACGTAGGCCTCATTTAGGTCATGTCCGAGTTCGAAAAGTGCTTATATTTTGGACCTCTAACGCGCCGTCATCTCCGAATTCCAAAACGGTGAAGTTGGATTTTACCCGAAATCGGCATTGGGCTCGTGTACCCGAAACTTAGATTGTCAATATCTCCCATCGTAGGCCTCATTTAGGTCATGTCCGAATTCGAAAAGTGCTTATATTTTGGTCCTCTACTACTCCGTCATCTCCGAATTCGAAAACGGTGAAGTTGGATTTCAGCCGAAATGGGCATCGGGCGCGTGTAGCCGAAACTTAGACGGTCAATATCTCGCAACGTAGGCCTCATTTATGTCATGTCCGATATCGAAAAGTGCTTATATTTTGGTCCTCTAGCGCGCCGTCATCTCCGAATTCCGAAAAGGTGAAGTTGGATTTCACCCGAAATCGGCATCGGGTTTGTGTACCCGAAACTTAGACGGTTAATATCTCCCAACGTAGGCCTCATTTAGGTCATGTCCGAGTTCGAAAAGTGCTTATATTTTGGTCTTCTACCACGCCGTCATCTCCGAATTCCAAAACGGTGAAGTTGCATTTTACCCGAAATAGGCATCGTGCTCGTGTAGCCGAAACTTAGACGGTCAATATCTTGCAACGTAGGCCTCAATTAGGTCATGTCCGAGTTTGAAAAGTGATTATATTTTGGTCCTCTAGCGCGACGTCATCTCCGAATTCCAAAACGGTGAAGTTGGATTTTACCCGAAATGGGTATTGGGCTCGGGCTCGTGTAGCCGAAACTTACACGGTAAAAATCTCGCAACGTAGGCCTCATTTAGGTCATGTCAGAGTGCTTATATTTTGGTCCTCTACTGCGCCGTCATCTCCGAATTCGAAAACGGTGAAGTTGGATTTCACCCGAAATGGGCATCGGGCTCGTGTAGCCGAAACTTAGACGGTCAATATCTCGCAACGTAGGCCTCATTTCAGTCATGTCCGAGTTCGAAAAGTGCTTATATTTTGGACCTCTAGCGCGCCGTCATCTCTGAATTCCAAAACGGTGAAGTTGGATTTTACCCGAAATCGGCATTGGGCTCGTGTACCCGAAACTTAGACGGTCAATATCTCCCAACGTAGGCCTCATTTAGGTCATGTCCGAGTTCGAAAAGTGCTTATATTTTGGACCTCTAGCGCGCCGTCATCTCTGAATTCCAAAATGGTGAAGTTGGATTTCACTCGAAATGGGCATCGAGCTCGTGTACCCGAAACTTAGAAACTCAATATCTCCCAACGTAGGCCTCATTTAGGTCATGTCCGAATTCGAAAAGTGCTTATATTTTGGTCCTCTACTACTCCGTCATCTCCGAATTCGAAAACGGTGAAGTTGGATTTCCCCCGAAATGTTCATCGGGCTCGTGTAGCCGAAACTTAGACGGTCAATATCTCGCAACATAGGCCTCATTTGAGTCATGTCCGAGTTCGAAAAGTGCTTATATTTTTGACCTCTAGCGCGCCGTCATCTCCGAATTCCAAAACGGTGAAGTTGGATTTTACCCGAAATCGGCATTGGGCTCGTGTACCCGAAACTTAGACGGTCAATATCTCCCAACGTAGGCCTCATTTAGGTCATGTCCGAGTTCGAAAAGTGCTTATATTTTGGACCTCTAACGCGCCGTCATCTCCGAATTCCAAAACGGTGAAGTTGAATTTTACCCGAAATCGGCATTGGGCTCGTGTACCCGAAACTTAGATTGTCAATATCTCCCATCGTAGGCCTCATTTAGGTCATGTCCGAATTCGAAAAGTGCTTATATTTTGGTCCTCTACTACTCCGTCATCTCCGAATTCGAAAACGGTGAAGTTGGATTTCAGCCGAAATGGGCATCGGGCGCGTGTAGCCGAAACTTAGACGGTCAATATCTCGCAACGTAGGCCTCATTTATGTCATGTCCGATATCGAAAAGTGCTTATATTTTGGTCCTCTAGCGCGCCGTCATCTCCGAATTCCGAAAAGGTGAAGTTGGATTTCACCCGAAATCGGCATCGGGTTTGTGTACCCGAAACTTAGACGGTTAATATCTCCCAACGTAGGCCTCATTTAGGTCATGTCCGAGTTCGAAAAGTGCTTATATTTTGGTCTTCTACCACGCCGTCATCTCCGAATTCCAAAACGGTGAAGTTGCATTTTACCCGAAATAGGCATCGTGCTCGTGTAGCCGAAACTTAGACGGTCAATATCTTGCAACGTAGGCCTCAATTAGGTCATGTCCGAGTTTGAAAAGTGATTATATTTTGGTCCTCTAGCGCGACGTCATCTCCGAATTCCAAAACGGTGAAGTTGGATTTTACCCGAAATCGGAATTGGGCTCGTCTACCCAAACTTAGACGGTCAATATCTCCCAACGTAGGCCTCATTTAGGTCATGTCCGAGTGCTTATATTTTGGTCCTCTACTGCGCCGTCATCTCCGAATTCGAAAACGGTGAAGTTGGATTTCACCCGAAATGTTCATCGGGCTCGTGTAGCCGAAACTTAGACGGTCAATATCTCGCAACTAGGCCTCATTTATGTCATGTCCGAATTTGAAAAGTGCTTATATTTTGGTCCTCTAGCGCGTCGTCATCTCCGAATTCCAAAACGGTGAAGTTGGATTTTACCCGAAATCGGCATCGGGTTTGTGTACCCGAAACTTAGACGGTCAATATCTCGCAACGTAGGCCTCATTTAGGTCATGTCCGAGTTTGAAAAGTGCTTATATTTTGGTCCTCTAGCGCGTCGTCATCTCCGAATTCCAAAACGCTGAAGTTGGATTTTACCCGAAATCGGCATCGGGTTTGTGTACCCGAAACTTAGACGGTTAATATCTCCCAACGTAGGCCTCATTTAGGTCATGTCCGAGTTCGAAAAGTGCTTATATTTTGGTCTTCTAGCGCGCCGTCATCTCCGAATTCCAAAACGGTGAAGTTGGATTTCACCCGAAATGGGCATCGGGCTCGTGTGGCCGAAACTTAGACGGTCAATATCTCGCAACTAGGCCTCATTTAGGTCATGTCCGAATTTGAAAAATGCTTATAATTTGATCCTCTACTGCTCCGTCATCTCCGAATTCGAAAACGGTGAAGTTGGATTTCACCCGAAATGGGCATCGTGCTCGTGTAGCCGAAACTTAGACGATCAATATCTCCAAACGTAGGCCTCATTTAGGTCATGTCCGAGTTCGAAAAGTGCTTATATTTTCGTCCTCTAGCGCGCCGTCATCTCCGAATTCCAAAACGGTGAAGTTGCATTTTACCCGAAATGGGCATCGGGCTCGTGTGGCCGAAACTTAGACGGTCAATATCTCGCAACTAGGCCTCATTTAGGTCATGTCCGAATTTGAATAGTGCTTATATTTTAATCCTCTACTGCTCCGTCATCTCCGAATTCGAAAACGGTGAAGTTGGATTTCACCCGAAATGGGCATCGGGCTCGTGTGGCCGAAACTTAGACGGTCAATATCTCGCAACTAGGCCTCATTTATGTCATGTCCGAATTTGAAAAGTGCTTATATTTTGGTCCTCTAGCGCGTCGTCATCTCCGAATTCCAAAACGGTGAAGTTGGATTTCCCCCGAAATGGGCATCGGGTTTGTGTACCCGAAACTTAGACGGTCAATATCTCGCAACGTAGGCCTCATTTAGGTCATGTCCGAGTTTGAAAAGTGCTTATATTTTGGTCCTCTAGCGCGTCGTCATCTCCGAATTCCAAAACGCTGAAGTTGGATTTTACCCGAAATCGGCATCGGGTTTGTGTACCCGAAACTTAGACGGTTAATATCTCCCAACGTAGGCCTCATTTAGGTCATGTCCGAGTTCGAAAAGTGCTTATATTTAAGTCTTCTAGCGCGCCGTCATCTCCGAATTCCAAAACGGTGAAGTTGGATTTCACCCGAAATGGGCATCGGGCTCGTGTGGCCGAAACTTAGACGGTCAATATCTCGCAACTAGGCCTCATTTAGGTCATGTCCGAATTTGAAAAATGCTTATAATTTGATCCTCTACTGCTCCGTCATCTCCGAATTCGAAAACGGTGAAGTTGGATTTCACCCGAAATGGGCATCGTGCTCGTGTAGCCGAAACTTAGACGATCAATATCTCCAAACGTAGGCCTCATTTAGGTCATGTCCGAGTTCGAAAAGTGCTTATATTTTTGTCCTCTAGCGCGCCGTTATCTCCGAATTCCAAAACGGTGAAGTTCGATTTCACCCGAAATGGGCATCGGGCTCGTGTGGCCGAAACATAGACGGTCAATATCTCGCAACTAGGCCTCATTTAGGTCATGTCCGAATTTGAATAGTGCTTATATTTTAATCCTCTACTGCTCCGTCATCTCCGAATTCGAAAACGGTGAAGTTGGATTTCACCCGAAATGGGCATCGGGCTCGTGTAGCCAAAACTTAGACGGTCAATATCTCGCAACGTAGGCCTCATTTAGGTCATGTCCGAGTTCGAAAAGTGCTTATATTTTGGTCCTCTACCGCGCCGTCGTCTCGGAATTACAAAATTGTGAAGTTGGATTTTACCCGAAATCGGCATTGGGCTCGTTTACCCCAAACTTAGACGGCTAATATCTCCCAACGTAGGCCTCATTTAGGTCATGTCCGAGTTCGAAAAGTTCTTATATTTTGGTCTTCTAGCGCGCCGTCATCTCCGAATTCCAAAACGGTGAAGTTGGATTTCACCCGAAATGGGCATCGGGATCGTGTGGCCGAAACTTACGCGGTCAATATCTCGCAACGTAGGCCTCATTTAGGTTATGTCCGAGTTCAAAAAGTGCTTATATTTTGGTCCTCTAACGCGTCGTCATCTCAAAATTCCAAAACGGTGAAGTTGGATTTTACCCGAAATCGGCATCGGGTTTGTGTACCCGCAACTTAGACGGTCAATATCTCGCAACGTAGGCCTCATTTAGGTCATGTCCGATATCGAAAAGTTCTTATATTTTGTTCCTCTAGCGCGTCGTCATCTCCGAATTCCAAAACGCTGAAGTTGGATTTTACCCAAAATCGGCATCGGGTTTGTGTACCCGAAACATAGACGGTCAATATCTCGCAACGTAGGCCTCATTTAGGTCATGTCCGAGTTCGAAAAGTGCTTATATTTTCGTCCTCTAGCGCTCCGTCATCTCCGAATTCCAAAACGGTGAAGTTGGATTTCACCCGAAATGGGCATCGGGCTCGTGTGGCCGAAACTTAGACGGTCAATATCTCGCAACTAGGCCTCATTTATGTCATGTCCGAATTTGAAAAGTGCTTATATTTTGATCCTCTACTGCTCCGTCATCTCCGAATTCGAAAACGGTGAAGTTGGATTTCCCCCGAAATGGGCAAGGGGGCTCGTGTAGCCGAAACTTAGACGGTCAATATCTCGCAACGTAGGCCTCATTTAGGTCATGTCCGAGTTCGAAAAGTGCTTATATTAAGGTCCTCTAGCGCGTCGTCATCTCCGAATTCCAAAACGGTGAAGTTGGATTTTACCCAAAATCGGCATCGGGTATGTGTACCCGAAACATAGACGGTCAATATCTCGCAACGTAGGCCTCATTTAGGTCATGTCCGAGTTCGAAAAGTGCTTATATTTTCGTCCTCTAGCGCTCCGTCATCTCCGAATTCCAAAACGGTGAAGTTGGATTTCACCCGAAATGGGCATCGGGCTCGTGTGGCCGAAACTTAGACGATCAATATCTCGCAACTAGGCCTCATTTATGTCATGTCCGAATTTGAAAAGTGCTTATATTTTGATCCTCTACTGCTCCGTCATCTCCGAATTCGAAAACGGTGAAGTTGGATTTCCCCCGAAATGGGCAAGGGGGCTCGTGTAGCCGAAACTTAGACGGTCAATATCTCGCAACGTAGGCCTCATTTAGGTCATGTCCGAGTTCGAAAAGTGCTTATATTTTGGTCCTCTAGCGCGTCGTCATCTCCGAATTCCAAAACGGTGAAGTTGGATTTCACCCGAAATGGGTATTGGGCTCGTGTAGCCGAAACTTACGCGGTAAAAATCTCGCAACGTAGGCCTCATTTTGGTCATGTCTGAATTCGAAAAGTCTAATATTTTGGTCCTCTACCGCGCCGTCATCTCCGAATTCGAAAACGGTGAAGTTGGATTTCACCAGAAATGGCAATCGGGCTCGTGTACCCGAAACTTAGACGGTCAATATCTCGCAACGTAGGGCTCATTTAGGTCATATCCGAATTAAAAAAGTGCTTATATTTTGGTCCTTTAGCGCGCCGTCATCTCCGAATTCCAAAAAAGTGAAGTTGGATTTCACCCGACATGGGCATCGGGCTCGTGTAGCCGAAACTTACACGGTCAATATCTCGCAACGTAGGCCTCATTTCGGTCATGTCCGAATTCGAAAAGAGCTTATAATTTTGTCTCCTAGCACGCCGTCATCTCCGAATTCAAAAACGGTGAAGTGGGATTTCACCCGAAATGGGCATCGGGTTCGTGTAGCCGAAACTTAGACGGTCAATATCTCGCAACGTAGGCCTCATTTATGTCATGTCCGAATTCGAAAAGTGCTTATATTTTGGTCCTCTACTGCTCCGTCATCTCCGAATTCGAAAACGGTGAAGTGGGATTTCACCCGAAATGGGCATCGGGTTCGTGTAGCCGAAACTTAGACGGTCAATATCTCCCAACGTAGGCCTCATTTAGGTCATGTCCGAGTTTGAAAAGTGCTTATATTTTGGTCTTCTAGCGCGCCGTCATCTCCGAATTCCAAAACGGTGAAGTTGGATTTCACCCGAAATGGGCATCGGGCTCGTGTAGCCGAAACTTAGACGGTTAATATCTCCCAACGTAGGCCTCATTTAGGTCATGTCCGAGTTCGAAAAGTGCCTATATTTTGGTCCTCTAGCGCGTCGTCATCTCCGAATTCCAAAACGGTGAAGTTGGATTTTACCCGAAATCGGCATCGGGTTTGTGTACCCGAAACATAGACGGTTAATATCTCCCAACGTAGGCCTCATTTAGGTCATGTCCGAGTTCGAAAAGTGCTTATATTTTGGTCTTCTAGCGCGCAGTCATCTCCGAATTCAAAAACGGTGAAGTTGGATTTAACCCGAAATGGGCATCGGGCTCTTGTGGCCGAAACTTAGACGGTCAATATCTCGCAACTAGGCTTCATTTAGATCATGTCCGAATTTGAAAAGTGCTTATATTTTGATCCACTACTTCTCCGTCATCTCCGAATTCCAAAACGGTGAAGTTGGATTTTACCCGAAATCGGCATCGGGTTTGTGTACCCGAAACTTAGACGGTCAATATCTCGCAACGTAGGCCTCATTTAGGTCATGTCCGAGTTCGAAAAGTGCTTATATTTTGGTCCTCTAGCGCGTCGTCATCTCCGAATTCCAAAACGGTGAAGTTGGATTTTACCCGAAATCGGCATCGGGTTTGTGTACCCGAAACTTAGACGGTCAATATCTCGCAACGTAGGCCTCATTTAGGTCATGTCCGAGTTCGAAAAGTGCTTATATTTTCGTCCTCTAGCGCACCGTCATCTCCGAATTCCAAAACGGTGAAGTTGGATTTCACCCGAAATGGGCATCGGGCTCGTGTGGCCGAAACTTAGACGGTGAATATCTCCCAACGTAGGCCTCATTTAGGTAAATTCCGAGTTCGAAAAGTGCTTATATTTTGGTCTTCTAGCGCGCCGTCATCTCCGAATTCCAAGACGGTGAAGTTGGATTTCACCCGAAATGGGCATCGGGCTCGTATGGCCGAAACTTACGCGGCAATATCTCGCAACGTAGGCCTCATTTAGGTCATGTCCGAGTCCAAAAAGTGCTTATATTTTGGTCCTCTAGCGGGTCGTCATCTCCGAATTCCAAAACGGTGAAGTTGGATTTTACCCGAAATGGCATCAGGCTCGTGTACCCGAAACTTAGACGGTCAATATCTCGCAACGTAGAGCTCATTTAGGTCATGTCCGAATTAAAAAAGTGCTTATATTTTGGTCCTTTAGCACGCCGTCATCTCCGAATTCCAAAACGGTGAAGTTGGATTTTACCCGAAATGGCATCGGGCTCGTGTACCCGAAACTTACGCGGTAAAAATCTCGCAACGTAGGCCTCATTTAGGTCATGTATGAATTCGAAAAGTCTTATATTTTGGTCCTCTAGCGCGCCGTCATCTCCGAATTCCAAAACGGTGAAGTTGGATTTCACCAGAAATGGCAATCGGGCTCGTGTACCCGAAACTTAGACGGTCAATATCTCGCAACGTAGGCCTCATTTAAGTCATGTCCGAGTTCGAAAAGTGCTTATATTTTTGACCTCTAGCGCGCCGTCATCTCCGAATTCCAAAAAAGTGAAGTTGGATTTCACCCGACATGGGCATCGGGCTCGTGTAGCCGAAACTTACACGGTCAATATCTCGCAACGTAGGGCTCAATTAGGTCATGTCCGAATTGAAAAAGTGCTTATATTTTGGTCCTCTACCGCGCCGTCATCTCCGAATTCCAAAACGGTGAAGTTGGATTTTACCCGAAATGGCATCGGGCTCGTGTACCCGAACCTTAGACGGTCAATATCTCGCAACGTAGGCCTTATTTAGGTCATGTCCGAGTTCGAAAAGTTCTTATATTTTGGTCCTCTAGCGCGCCGTCATCTCTGAATTTCAAAACGGTGAAGTTGGATTGCACTCGAAATGGGCATCGGGCTTGTGTAGCCGAAACATAGACGGTTAATATCTCGCAACGTAGGCCTCGTTTAGGTCATGTCCGAATTCAAAAAGTGCTTATATTTTGGTCCTTTAGCGCGCCGTCATTTCCGAATTCCAAAACAGTGAAGTTTGATTTCACCCGACATGGCATCGGGCTCGTGTAGCCGAAATTTACACGGTTAATATTTCCCAACGTAGGGCTCATTTAGGTCATGTCCGAGTTCGAAAAGTGCTTATATTTTGGTCCTCTAGCGCGCCGTCATCTCCGAATTCCGAAACGGTGAAGTTGGATTTCACCCGAAATTGGCATCGGGGTCGTGTAGCCAAAACTTAGACGGTCAATATCTTGCAACGTAGGCCTCAATTAGGTCATGTCCGAGTTTGAAAAGTGCTTATATTTTGGTCTTCTAGCGCGCCGTCATCTCCGAATTCCAAAACGGTGAAGTTGGATTTCACCCGAAATGGGCATCGGGCTCGTGTAGCCGAAAATTACACGGTTAATATCTCTCAACGTAGGCCTCATTTAGGTCATGTCCGAGTTAGAAAAGTGCTTATATTTTGGTCCTCTACTGCGCCGTCATCTCGGAATTCGAAAACGGTAAAGTTGGATTTCACCCGAAATGTTCATCGGGCTCGTGTAACCGAAACTTAGACGGTCAATATCTCGCAACGTAGGCCTCATTTGAGTCATGTCCGAGTTCGAAAAGTGCTTATATTTTGGACCTCTAGCGCGCCATCTCTGAATTCCAAAACGGTGAAGTTGGATTTTACCCGAAATCGGCATTGGGCTCGTGTACCCGAAACTTAGACGGTCAATATCTCCCAACGTAGGCCTCATTTAGGTCATGTCCGAGTTCGAAAAGTGCTTATATTTTGGACCTCTAGCGCGCCGTCATCTCTGAATTGCAAAATGGTGAAGTTGGATTTCACTCGAAATGGGCATCGAGCTCGTGTACCCGAAACTTAGAAACTCAATATCTCCCAACGTAGGCCTCATTTAGGTCATGTCCGAATTCGAAAAGTGCTTATATTTTGGTCCTCTACTGCTCCGTCATCTCCGAATTCGAAAACGGTGAAGTTGGATTTCACCCGAAATGGGCATCGTGCTCGTGTAGCCGAAACTTAGACGATCAATATCTCCAAACGTAGGCCTCATTTAGGTCATGTCCGAGTTCGAAAAGTGCTTATATTTTCGTCCTCTAGCGCGCCGTTATCTCCGAATTCCAAAACGGTGAAGTTCGATTTCACCCGAAATGGGCATCGGGCTCGTGTGGCCGAAACTTAGACGGTCAATATCTCGCAACTAGGCCTCATTTAGGTCATGTCCGAATTTGAAAAGTGCTTATATTTTGATCCTCTACTGCTCCGTCATCTCCGAATTCGAAAACGGTGAAGTTGGATTTCCCCCGAAATGGGCAAGGGGGCTCGTGTAGCCGAAACTTAGACGGTCAATATCTCGCAACGTAGGCCTCATTTAGGTCATGTCCGAGTTCGAAAAGTGCTTATATTTTGGTCCTCTAGCGCGTCGTCATCTCCGAATTCCAAAACGGTGAAGTTGGATTTTACCCAAAATCGGCATCGGGTTTGTGTACCCGAAACATAGACGGTCAATATCTCGCAACGTAGGCCTCATTTAGGTCATGTCCGAGTTCGAAAAGTGCTTATATTTTCGTCCTCTAGTGCTCCGTCATCTCCGAATTCCAAAACGGTGAAGTTGGATTTCACCCGAAATGGGCATCGGGCTCGTGTGGCCGAAACTTAGACGATCAATATCTCGCAACTAGGCCTCATTTATGTCATGTCCGAATTTGAAAAGTGCTTATATTTTTATCCTCTACTGCTCCGTCATCTCCGAATTCGAAAACGGTGAAGTTGGATTTTACCCGAAATCGGCATTGGGCTCGTGTACCCGAAACATAGATTGTCAATATCTCCCATCGTAGGCCTCATTTAGGTCATGTCCGAATTCGAAAAGTGCTTATATTTTGGTCCTCTACTACTCCGTCATCTCCGAATTCGAAAACGGTGAAGTTGGATTTCAGCCGAAATGGGCATCGGGCGCGTGTAGCCGAAACTTAGACGGTCAATATCTCGCAACGTAGGCCTCATTTATGTCATGTCCGATATCGAAAAGTGCTTATATTTTGGTCCTCTAGCGCGCCGTCATCTCCGAATTCCGAAAAGGTGAAGTTGGATTTCACCCGAAATCGGCATCGGGATTGTGTACCCGAAACTTAGACGGTTAATATCTCCCAACGTAGGCCTCATTTAGGTCATGTCCGAGTTCGAAAAGTGCTTATATTTTGGTCTTCTACCACGCCGTCATCTCCGAATTCCAAAACGGTGAAGTTGCATTTTACCCGAAATAGGCATCGTGCTCGTGTAGCCGAAACTTAGACGGTCAATATCTTGCAACGTAGGCCTCAATTAGGTCATGTCCGAGTTTGAAAAGTGATTATATTTTGGTCCTCTAGCGCGACGTCATCTCCGAATTCCAAAACGGTGAAGTTGGATTTTACCCGAAATGGGTATTGGGCTCGTGTAGCCGAAACTTACGCGGTAAAAATCTCGCAACGTAGGCCTCATTTAGGTCATGTCAGAGTGCTTATATTTTGGTCCTCTACTGCGCCGTCATCTCCGAATTCGAAAACGGTGAAGTTGGATTTCACCCGAAATGGGCATCGGGCTCGTGTAGCCGAAACTTAGACGGTCAATATCTCGCAACGTAGGCCTCATTTCAGTCATGTCCGAGTTCGAAAAGTGCTTATATTTTGGACCTCTAGCGCGCCGTCATCTCTGAATTCCAAAACGGTGAAGTTGGATTTTACCCGAAATCGGCATTGGGCTCGTGTACCCGAAACTTAGACGGTCAATATCTCCCAACGTAGGCCTCATTTAGGTCATGTCCGAGTTCGAAAAGTGCTTATATTTTGGACCTCTAGCGCGCCGTCATCTCTGAATTCCAAAATGGTGAAGTTGGATTTCACTCGAAATGGGCATCGAGCTCGTGTACCCGAAACTTAGAAACTCAATATCTCCAAACGTAGGCCTCATTTAGGTCATGTCCGAATTCGAAAAGTGCTTATATTTTGGTCCTCTACTACTCCGTCATCTCCGAATTCGAAAACGGTGAAGTTGGATTTCCCCCGAAATGTTCATCGGGCTCGTGTAGCCGAAACTTAGACGGTCAATATCTCGCAACATAGGCCTCATTTGAGTCATGTCCGAGTTCGAAAAGTGCTTATATTTTTGACCTCTAGCGCGCCGTCATCTCCGAATTCCAAAACGGTGAAGTTGGATTTTACCCGAAATCGGCATTGGGCTCGTGTACCCGAAACTTAGACGGTCAATATCTCCCAACGTAGGCCTCATTTAGGTCATGTCCGAGTTCGAAAAGTGCTTATATTTTGGACCTCTAACGCGCCGTCATCTCCGAATTCCAAAAAGGTGAAGTTGGATTTCACCCGAAATCGGCATCGGGTTTGTGTACCCGAAACTTAGACGGTTAATATCTCCCAACGTAGGCCTCATTTAGGTCATGTCCGAGTTCGAAAAGTGCTTATATTTTGGTCTTCTACCACGCCGTCATCTCCGAATTCCAAAACGGTGAAGTTGCATTTTACCCGAAATGGGCATCGGGCGCGTGTAGCCGAAACTTAGACGGTCAATATCTTGCAACGTAGGCCTCAATTAGGTCATGTCCGAGTTTGAAAAGTGATTATATTTTGGTCCTCTAGCGCGACGTCATCTCCGAATTCCGAAAAGGTGAAGTTGGATTTCACCCGAAATCGGCATCGGGTTTGTGTACCCGAAACTTAGACGGTTAATATCTCCCAACGTAGGCCTCATTTAGGTCATGTCCGAGTTCGAAAAGTGCTTATATTTTGGTCTTCTACCACGCCGTCATCTCCGAATTCCAAAACGGTGAAGTTGCATTTTACCCGAAATAGGCATCGTGCTCGTGTAGCCGAAACTTAGACGGTCAATATCTTGCAACGTAGGCCTCAATTAGGTCATGTCCGAGTTTGAAAAGTGATTATATTTTGGTCCTCTAGCGCGACGTCATCTCCGAATTCCAAAACGGTGAAGTTGGATTTTACCCGAAATGGGTATTGGGCTCGTGTAGCCGAAACTTACGCGGTAAAAATCTCGCAACGTAGGCCTCATTTAGGTCATGTCAGAGTGCTTATATTTTGGTCCTCTACTGCGCCGTCATCTCCGAATTCGAAAACGGTGAAGTTGGATTTCACCCGAAATGGGCATCGGGCTCGTGTAGCCGAAACTTAGACGGTCAATATCTCGCAACGTAGGCCTCATTTCAGTCATGTCCGAGTTCGAAAAGTGCTTATATTTTGGACCTCTAGCGCGCCGTCATCTCTGAATTCCAAAACGGTGAAGTTGGATTTTACCCGAAATCGGCATTGGGCTCGTGTACCCGAAACTTAGACGGTCAATATCTCCCAACGTAGGCCTCATTTAGGTCATGTCCGAGTTCGAAAAGTGCTTATATTTTGGACCTCTAGCGCGCCGTCATCTCTGAATTCCAAAATGGTGAAGTTGGATTTCACTCGAAATGGGCATCGAGCTCGTGTACCCGAAACTTAGAAACTCAATATCTCCAAACGTAGGCCTCATTTAGGTCATGTCCGAATTCGAAAAGTGCTTATATTTTGGTCCTCTACTACTCCGTCATCTCCGAATTCGAAAACGGTGAAGTTGGATTTCCCCCGAAATGTTCATCGGGCTCGTGTAGCCGAAACTTAGACGGTCAATATCTCGCAACATAGGCCTCATTTGAGTCATGTCCGAGTTCGAAAAGTGCTTATATTTTTGACCTCTAGCGCGCCGTCATCTCCGAATTCCAAAACGGTGAAGTTGGATTTTACCCGAAATCGGCATTGGGCTCGTGTACCCGAAACTTAGACGGTCAATATCTCCCAACGTAGGCCTCATTTAGGTCATGTCCGAGTTCGAAAAGTGCTTATATTTTGGACCTCTAACGCGCCGTCATCTCCGAATTCCAAAAAGGTGAAGTTGGATTTCACCCGAAATCGGCATCGGGTTTGTGTACCCGAAACTTAGACGGTTAATATCTCCCAACGTAGGCCTCATTTAGGTCATGTCCGAGTTCGAAAAGTGCTTATATTTTGGTCTTCTACCACGCCGTCATCTCCGAATTCCAAAACGGTGAAGTTGCATTTTACCCGAAATGGGCATCGGGCGCGTGTAGCCGAAACTTAGACGGTCAATATCTTGCAACGTAGGCCTCAATTAGGTCATGTCCGAGTTTGAAAAGTGCTTATATTTTGGTCCTCTAGCGCGCCGTCATCTCCGAATTCCGAAAAGGTGAAGTTGGATTTCACCCGAAATCGGCATCGGGTTTGTGTAGCCGAAACTTAGACGGTTAATATCTCCCAACGTAGGCCTCATTTAGGTCATGTCCGAGTTCGAAAAGTGCTTATATTTTGGTCTTCTACCACGCCGTCATCTCCGAATTCCAAAACGGTGAAGTTGCATTTTACCCGAAATAGGCATCGTGCTCGTGTAGCCGAAACTTAGACGGTCAATATCTTGCAACGTAGGCCTCAATTAGGTCATGTCCGAGTTTGAAAAGTGATTATATTTTGGTCCTCTAGCGCGACGTCATCTCCGAATTCCAAAACGGTGAAGTTGGATTTTACCCGAAATGGGTATTGGGCTCGTGTAGCCGAAACTTACGCGGTAAAAATCTCGCAACGTAGGCCTCATTTAGGTCATGTCAGAGTGCTTATATTTTGGTCCTCTACTGCGCCGTCATCTCCGAATTCGAAAACGGTGAAGTTGGATTTCACCCGAAATGGGCATCGGGCTCGTGTAGCCGAAACTTAGACGGTCAATATCTCGCAACGTAGGCCTCATTTCAGTCATGTCCGAGTTCGAAAAGTGCTTATATTTTGGACCTCTAGCGCGCCGTCATCTCTGAATTCCAAAACGGTGAAGTTGGATTTTACCCGAAATCGGCATTGGGCTCGTGTACCCGAAACTTAGACGGTCAATATCTCCCAACGTAGGCCTCATTTAGGTCATGTCCGAGTTCGAAAAGTGCTTATATTTTGGACCTCTAGCGCGCCGTCATCTCTGAATTCCAAAATGGTGAAGTTGGATTTCACTCGAAATGGGCATCGAGCTCGTGTACCCGAAACTTAGAAACTCAATATCTCCAAACGTAGGCCTCATTTAGGTCATGTCCGAATTCGAAAAGTGCTTATATTTTGGTCCTCTACTACTCCGTCATCTCCGAATTCGAAAACGGTGAAGTTGGATTTCCCCCGAAATGTTCATCGGGCTCGTGTAGCCGAAACTTAGACGGTCAATATCTCGCAACATAGGCCTCATTTGAGTCATGTCCGAGTTCGAAAAGTGCTTATATTTTTGACCTCTAGCGCGCCGTCATCTCCGAATTCCAAAACGGTGAAGTTGGATTTTACCCGAAATCGGCATTGGGCTCGTGTACCCGAAACTTAGACGGTCAATATCTCCCAACGTAGGCCTCATTTAGGTCATGTCCGAGTTCGAAAAGTGCTTATATTTTGGACCTCTAACGCGCCGTCATCTCCGAATTCCAAAAAGGTGAAGTTGGATTTCACCCGAAATCGGCATCGGGTTTGTGTACCCGAAACTTAGACGGTTAATATCTCCCAACGTAGGCCTCATTTAGGTCATGTCCGAGTTCGAAAAGTGCTTATATTTTGGTCTTCTACCACGCCGTCATCTCCGAATTCCAAAACGGTGAAGTTGCATTTTACCCGAAATGGGCATCGGGCGCGTGTAGCCGAAACTTAGACGGTCAATATCTTGCAACGTAGGCCTCAATTAGGTCATGTCCGAGTTTGAAAAGTGATTATATTTTGGTCCTCTAGCGCGACGTCATCTCCGAATTCCGAAAAGGTGAAGTTGGATTTCACCCGAAATCGGCATCGGGTTTGTGTACCCGAAACTTAGACGGTTAATATCTCCCAACGTAGGCCTCATTTAGGTCATGTCCGAGTTCGAAAAGTGCTTATATTTTGGTCCTCTACTACTCCGTCATCTCCGAATTCCAAAACGGTGAAGTTGCATTTTACCCGAAATAGGCATCGTGCTCGTGTAGCCGAAACTTAGACGGTCAATATCTTGCAACGTAGGCCTCAATTAGGTCATGTCCGAGTTTGAAAAGTGATTATATTTTGGTCCTCTAGCGCGACGTCATCTCCGAATTCCAAAACGGTGAAGTTGGATTTTACCCGAAATGGGTATTGGGCTCGTGTAGCCGAAACTTACGCGGTAAAAATCTCGCAACGTAGGCCTCATTTAGGTCATGTCAGAGTGCTTATATTTTGGTCCTCTACTGCGCCGTCATCTCCGAATTCGAAAACGGTGAAGTTGGATTTCACCCGAAATGGGCATCGGGCTCGTGTAGCCGAAACTTAGACGGTCAATATCTCGCAACGTAGGCCTCATTTCAGTCATGTCCGAGTTCGAAAAGTGCTTATATTTTGGACCTCTAGCGCGCCGTCATCTCTGAATTCCAAAACGGTGAAGTTGGATTTTACCCGAAATCGGCATTGGGCTCGTGTACCCGAAACTTAGACGGTCAATATCTCCCAACGTAGGCCTCATTTAGGTCATGTCCGAGTTCGAAAAGTGCTTATATTTTGGACCTCTAGCGCGCCGTCATCTCTGAATTCCAAAATGGTGAAGTTGGATTTCACTCGAAATGGGCATCGAGCTCGTGTACCCGAAACTTAGAAACTCAATATCTCCAAACGTAGGCCTCATTTAGGTCATGTCCGAATTCGAAAAGTGCTTATATTTTGGTCCTCTACTACTCCGTCATCTCCGAATTCGAAAACGGTGAAGTTGGATTTCCCCCGAAATGTTCATCGGGCTCGTGTAGCCGAAACTTAGACGGTCAATATCTCGCAACATAGGCCTCATTTGAGTCATGTCCGAGTTCGAAAAGTGCTTATATTTTTGACCTCTAGCGCGCCGTCATCTCCGAATTCCAAAACGGTGAAGTTGGATTTTACCCGAAATCGGCATTGGGCTCGTGTACCCGAAACTTAGACGGTCAATATCTCCCAACGTAGGCCTCATTTAGGTCATGTCCGAGTTCGAAAAGTGCTTATATTTTGGACCTCTAACGCGCCGTCATCTCCGAATTCCAAAAAGGTGAAGTTGGATTTCACCCGAAATCGGCATCGGGTTTGTGTACCCGAAACTTAGACGGTTAATATCTCCCAACGTAGGCCTCATTTAGGTCATGTCCGAGTTCGAAAAGTGCTTATATTTTGGTCTTCTACCACGCCGTCATCTCCGAATTCCAAAACGGTGAAGTTGCATTTTACCCGAAATGGGCATCGGGCGCGTGTAGCCGAAACTTAGACGGTCAATATCTTGCAACGTAGGCCTCAATTAGGTCATGTCCGAGTTTGAAAAGTGCTTATATTTTGGTCCTCTAGCGCGCCGTCATCTCCGAATTCCGAAAAGGTGAAGTTGGATTTCACCCGAAATCGGCATCGGGTTTGTGTACCCGAAACTTAGACGGTTAATATCTCCCAACGTAGGCCTCATTTAGGTCATGTCCGAGTTCGAAAAGTGCTTATATTTTGGTCTTCTACCACGCCGTCATCTCCGAATTCCAAAACGGTGAAGTTGCATTTTACCCGAAATAGGCATCGTGCTCGTGTAGCCGAAACTTAGACGGTCAATATCTTGCAACGTAGGCCTCAATTAGGTCATGTCCGAGTTTGAAAAGTGATTATATTTTGGTCCTCTAGCGCGACGTCATCTCCGAATTCCGAAAAGGTGAAGTTGGATTTCACCCGAAATCGGCATCGGGTTTGTGTACCCGAAACTTAGACGGTTAATATCTCCCAACGTAGGCCTCATTTAGGTCATGTCCGAGTTCGAAAAGTGCTTATATTTTGGTCTTCTACCACGCCGTCATCTCCGAATTCCAAAACGGTGAAGTTGCATTTTACCCGAAATAGGCATCGTGCTCGTGTAGCCGAAACTTAGACGGTCAATATCTTGCAACGTAGGCCTCAATTAGGTCATGTCCGAGTTTGAAAAGTGATTATATTTTGGTCCTCTAGCGCGACGTCATCTCCGAATTCCAAAACGGTGAAGTTGGATTTTACCCGAAATGGGTATTGGGCTCGTGTAGCCGAAACTTACGCGGTAAAAATCTCGCAACGTAGGCCTCATTTAGGTCATGTCAGAGTGCTTATATTTTGGTCCTCTACTGCGCCGTCATCTCCGAATTCGAAAACGGTGAAGTTGGATTTCACCCGAAATGGGCATCGGGCTCGTGTAGCCGAAACTTAGACGGTCAATATCTCGCAACGTAGGCCTCATTTCAGTCATGTCCGAGTTCGAAAAGTGCTTATATTTTGGACCTCTAGCGCGCCGTCATCTCTGAATTCCAAAACGGTGAAGTTGGATTTTACCCGAAATCGGCATTGGGCTCGTGTACCCGAAACTTAGACGGTCAATATCTCCCAACGTAGGCCTCATTTAGGTCATGTCCGAGTTCGAAAAGTGCTTATATTTTGGACCTCTAGCGCGCCGTCATCTCTGAATTCCAAAATGGTGAAGTTGGATTTCACTCGAAATGGGCATCGAGCTCGTGTACCCGAAACTTAGAAACTCAATATCTCCAAACGTAGGCCTCATTTAGGTCATGTCCGAATTCGAAAAGTGCTTATATTTTGGTCCTCTACTACTCCGTCATCTCCGAATTCGAAAACGGTGAAGTTGGATTTCCCCCGAAATGTTCATCGGGCTCGTGTAGCCGAAACTTAGACGGTCAATATCTCGCAACATAGGCCTCATTTGAGTCATGTCCGAGTTCGAAAAGTGCTTATACTTTTGACCTCTAGCGCGCCGTCATCTCCGAATTCCAAAACGGTGAAGTTGGATTTTACCCGAAATCGGCATTGGGCTCGTGTACCCGAAACTTAGACGGTCAATATCTCCCAACGTAGGCCTCATTTAGGTCATGTCCGAGTTCGAAAAGTGCTTATATTTTGGACCTCTAACGCGCCGTCATCTCCGAATTCCAAAAAGGTGAAGTTGGATTTCACCCGAAATCGGCATCGGGTTTGTGTACCCGAAACTTAGACGGTTAATATCTCCCAACGTAGGCCTCATTTAGGTCATGTCCGAGTTCGAAAAGTGCTTATATTTTGGTCTTCTACCACGCCGTCATCTCCGAATTCCAAAACGGTGAAGTTGCATTTTACCCGAAATGGGCATCGGGCGCGTGTAGCCGAAACTTAGACGGTCAATATCTTGCAACGTAGGCCTCAATTAGGTCATGTCCGAGTTTGAAAAGTGCTTATATTTTGGTCCTCTAGCGCGCCGTCATCTCCGAATTCCGAAAAGGTGAAGTTGGATTTCACCCGAAATCGGCATCGGGTTTGTGTACCCGAAACTTAGACGGTTAATATCTCCCAACGTAGGCCTCATTTAGGTCATGTCCGAGTTCGAAAAGTGCTTATATTTTGGTCTTCTACCACGCCGTCATCTCCGAATTCCAAAACGGTGAAGTTGCATTTTACCCGAAATAGGCATCGTGCTCGTGTAGCCGAAACTTAGACGGTCAATATCTTGCAACGTAGGCCTCAATTAGGTCATGTCCGAGTTTGAAAAGTGATTATATTTTGGTCCTCTAGCGCGACGTCATCTCCGAATTCCAAAACGGTGAAGTTGGATTTTACCCGAAATCGGAATTGGGCTCGTCTACCCAAACTTAGACGGTCAATATCTCCCAACGTAGGCCTCATTTAGGTCATGTCCGAGTGCTTATATTTTGGTCCTCTACTGCGCCGTCATCTCCGAATTCGAAAACGGTGAAGTTGGATTTCACCCGAAATGTTCATCGGGCTCGTGTAGCCGAAACTTAGACGGTCAATATCTCGCAACTAGGCCTCATTTATGTCATGTCCGAATTTGAAAAGTGCTTATATTTTGGTCCTCTAGCGCGTCGTCATCTCCGAATTCCAAAACGGTGAAGTTGGATTTTACCCGAAATCGGCATCGGGTTTGTGTACCCGAAACTTAGACGGTCAATATCTCGCAACGTAGGCCTCATTTAGGTCATGTCCGAATTTGAAAAGTGCTTATATTTTGGTCCTCTAGCGCGTCGTCATCTCCGAATTCCAAAACGGTGAAGTTGGATTTTACCCGAAATCGGCATCGGGTTTGTGTACCCGAAACTTAGACGGTCAATATCTCGCAACGTAGGCCTCATTTAGGTCATGTCCGAATTTGAAAAGTGCTTATATTTTGGTCCTCTAGCGCGTCGTCATCTCCGAATTCCAAAACGGTGAAGTTGGATTTTACCCGAAATCGGCATCGGTTTTGTGTACCCGAAACTTAGACGGTCAATATCTCGCAACGTAGGCCTCATTTAGGTCATGTCCGAATTTGAAAAGTGCTTATATTTTGGTCCTCTAGCGCGTCGTCATCTCCGAATTCCAAAACGGTGAAGTTGGATTTTACCCGAAATCGGCATCGGGTTTGTGTACCCGAAACTTAGACGGTCAATATCTCGCAACGTAGGCCTCATTTAGGTCATGTCCGAGTTTGAAAAGTGCTTATATTTTGGTCCTCTAGCGCGTCGTCATCTCCGAATTCCAAAACGCTGAAGTTGGATTTTACCCGAAATCGGCATCGGGTTTGTGTACCCGAAACTTAGACGGTTAATATCTCCCAACGTAGGCCTCATTTAGGTCATGTCCGAGTTCGAAAAGTGCTTATATTTTGGTCTTCTAGCGCGCCGTCATCTCCGAATTCCAAAACGGTGAAGTTGGATTTCACCCGAAATGGGCATCGGGCTCGTGTGGCCGAAACTTAGACGGTCAATATCTCGCAACTAGGCCTCATTTAGGTCATGTCCGAATTTGAAAAATGCTTATAATTTGATCCTCTACTGCTCCGTCATCTCCGAATTCGAAAACGGTGAAGTTGGATTTCACCCGAAATGGGCATCGTGCTCGTGTAGCCGAAACTTAGACGATCAATATCTCCAAACGTAGGCCTCATTTAGGTCATGTACGAGTTCGAAAAGTGCTTATATTTTCGTCCTCTAGCGCGCCGTCATCTCCGAATTCCAAAACGGTGAAGTTGCATTTTACCCGAAATGGGCATCGGGCTCGTGTGGCCGAAACTTAGACGGTCAATATCTCGCAACTAGGCCTCATTTAGGTCATGTCCGAATTTGAATAGTGCTTATATTTTAATCCTCTACTGCTCCGTCATCTCCGAATTCGAAAACGGTGAAGTTGGATTTCACCCGAAATGGGCATCGGGCTCGTGTGGCCGAAACTTAGACGGTCAATATCTCGCAACTAGGCCTCATTTATGTCATGTCCGAATTTGAAAAGTGCTTATATTTTGGTCCTCTAGCGCGTCGTCATCTCCGAATTCCAAAACGGTGAAGTTGGATTTCCCCCGAAATGGGCATCGGGTTTGTGTACCCGAAACTTAGACGGTCAATATCTCGCAACGTAGGCCTCATTTAGGTCATGTCCGAGTTTGAAAAGTGCTTATATTTTGGTCCTCTAGCGCGTCGTCAGCTCCGAATTCCAAAACGCTGAAGTTGGATTTTACCCGAAATCGGCATCGGGTTTGTGTACCCGAAACTTAGACGGTTAATATCTCCCAACGTAGGCCTCATTTAGGTCATGTCCGAGTTCGAAAAGTGCTTATATTTAAGTCTTCTAGCGCGCCGTCATCTCCGAATTCCAAAACGGTGAAGTTGGATTTCACCCGAAATGGGCATCGGGCTCGTGTGGCCGAAACTTAGACGGTCAATATCTCGCAACTAGGCCTCATTTAGGTCATGTCCGAATTTGAAAAATGCTTATAATTTGATCCTCTACTGCTCCGTCATCTCCGAATTCGAAAACGGTGAAGTTGGATTTCACCCGAAATGGGCATCGTGCTCGTGTAGCCGAAACTTAGACGATCAATATCTCCAAACGTAGGCCTCATTTAGGTCATGTCCGAGTTCGAAAAGTGCTTATATTTTTGTCCTCTAGCGCGCCGTTATCTCCGAATTCCAAAACGGTGAAGTTCGATTTCACCCGAAATGGGCATCGGGCTCGTGTGGCCGAAACATAGACGGTCAATATCTCGCAACTAGGCCTCATTTAGGTCATGTCCGAATTTGAATAGTGCTTATATTTTAATCCTCTACTGCTCCGTCATCTCCGAATTTGAAAACGGTGAAGTTGGATTTCACCCGAAATGGGCATCGGGCTCGTGTAGCCAAAACTTAGACGGTCAATATCTCGCAACGTAGGCCTCATTTAGGTCATGTCCGAGTTCGAAAAGTGCTTATATTTTGGTCCTCTACCGCGCCGTCGTCTCGGAATTACAAAATTGTGAAGTTGGATTTTACCCGAAATCGGCATTGGGCTCGTTTACCCCAAACTTAGACGGCTAATATCTCCCAACGTAGGCCTCATTTAGGTCATGTCCGAGTTCGAAAAGTTCTTATATTTTGGTCTTCTAGCGCGCCGTCATCTCCGAATTCCAAAACGGTGAAGTTGGATTTCACCCGAAATGGGCATCGGGATCGTGTGGCCGAAACTTACGCGGTCAATATCTCGCAACGTAGGCCTCATTTAGGTTATGTCCGAGTTCAAAAAGTGCTTATATTTTGGTCCTCTAACGCGTCGTCATCTCAAAATTCCAAAACGGTGAAGTTGGATTTTACCCGAAATCGGCATCGGGTTTGTGTACCCGCAACTTAGACGGTCAATATCTCGCAACGTAGGCCTCATTTAGGTCATGTCCGATATCGAAAAGTTCTTATATTTTGGTCCTCTAGCGCGTCGTCATCTCCGAATTCCAAAACGGTGAAGTTGGATTTTACCCAAAATCGGCATCGGGTTTGTGTACCCGAAACATAGACGGTCAATATCTCGCAACGTAGGCCTCATTTAGGTCATGTCCGAGTTCGAAAAGTGCTTATATTTTCGTCCTCTAGCGCTCCGTCATCTCCGAATTCCAAAACGGTGAAGTTGGATTTCACCCGAAATGGGCATCGGGCTCGTGTGGCCGAAACTTAGACGGTCAATATCTCGCAACTAGGCCTCATTTATGTCATGTCCGAATTTGAAAAGTGCTTATATTTTGATCCTCTACTGCTCCGTCATCTCCGAATTCGAAAACGGTGAAGTTGGATTTCCCCCGAAATGGGCAAGGGGGCTCGTGTAGCCGAAACATAGACGGTCAATATCTCGCAACGTAGGCCTCATTTAGGTCATGTCCGAGTTCGAAAAGTGCTTATATTTTGGTCCTCTAGCGCGTCGTCATCTCCGAATTCCAAAACGGTGAAGTTGGATTTTACCCAAAATCGGCATCGGGTTTGTGTACCCGAAACATAGACGGTCAATATCTCGCAACGTAGGCCTCATTTAGGTCATGTCCGAGTTCGAAAAGTGCTTATATTTTCGTCCTCTAGCGCTCCGTCATCTCCGAATTCCAAAACGGTGAAGTTGGATTTCACCCGAAATGGGCATCGGGCTCGTGTGGCCGAAACTTAGACGATCAATATCTCGCAACTAGGCCTCATTTATGTCATGTCCGAATTTGAAAAGTGCTTATATTTTGATCCTCTACTGCTCCGTCATCTCCGAATTCGAAAACGGTGAAGTTGGATTTCCCCCGAAATGGGCAAGGGGGCTCGTGTAGCCGAAACTTAGACGGTCAATATCTCGCAACGTAGGCCTCATTTAGGTCATGTCCGAGTTCGAAAAGTGCTTATATTTTGGTCCTCTAGCGCGTCGTCATCTCCGAATTCCAAAACGGTGAAGTTGGATTTCACCCGAAATGGGTATTGGGCTCGTGTAGCCGAAACTTACGCGGTAAAAATCTCGCAACGTAGGCCTCATTTTGGTCATGTCTGAATTCGAAAAGTCTAATATTTTGGTCCTCTACCGCGCCGTCATCTCCGAATTCGAAAACGGTGAAGTTGGATTTCACCAGAAATGGCAATCGGGCTCGTGTACCCGAAACTTAGACGGTCAATATCTCGCAACGTAGGGCTCATTTAGGTCATATCCGAATTAAAAAAGTGCTTATATTTTGGTCCTTTAGCGCGCCGTCATCTCCGAATTCCAAAAAAGTGAAGTTGGATTTCACCCGACATGGGCATCGGGCTCGTGTAGCCGAAACTTACACGGTCAATATCTCGCAACGTAGGCCTCATTTCGGTCATGTCCGAATTCGAAAAGAGCTTATAATTTTGTCTCCTAGCACGCCGTCATCTCCGAATTCAAAAACGGTGAAGTGGGATTTCACCCGAAATGGGCATCGGGTTCGTGTAGCCGAAACTTAGACGGTCAATATCTCGCAACGTAGGCCTCATTTATGTCATGTCCGAATTCGAAAAGTGCTTATATTTTGGTCCTCTACTGCTCCGTCATCTCCGAATTCGAAAACGGTGAAGTGGGATTTCACCCGAAATGGGCATCGGGTTCGTGTAGCCGAAACTTAGACGGTCAATATCTCCCAACGTAGGCCTCATTTAGGTCATGTCCGAGTTTGAAAAGTGCTTATATTTTGGTCTTCTAGCGCGCCGTCATCTCCGAATTCCAAAACGGTGAAGTTGGATTTCACCCGAAATGGGCATCGGGCTCGTGTAGCCGAAACTTAGACGGTTAATATCTCCCAACGTAGGCCTCATTTAGGTCATGTCCGAGTTCGAAAAGTGCCTATATTTTGGTCCTCTAGCGCGTCGTCATCTCCGAATTCCAAAACGGTGAAGTTGGATTTTACCCGAAATCGGCATCGGGTTTGTGTACCCGAAACATAGACGGTTAATATCTCCCAACGTAGGCCTCATTTAGGTCATGTCCGAGTTCGAAAAGTGCTTATATTTTGGTCTTCTAGCGCGCAGTCATCTCCGAATTCAAAAACGGTGAAGTTGGATTTAACCCGAAATGGGCATCGGGCTCTTGTGGCCGAAACTTAGACGGTCAATATCTCGCAACTAGGCTTCATTTAGATCATGTCCGAATTAGAAAAGTGCTTATATTTTGATCCACTACTTCTCCGTCATCTCCGAATTCCAAAACGGTGAAGTTGGATTTTACCCGAAATCGGCATCGGGTTTGTGTACCCGAAACTTAGACGGTCAATATCTCGCAACGTAGGCCTCATTTAGGTCATGTCCGAGTTCGAAAAGTGCTTATATTTTGGTCCTCTAGCGCGTCGTCATCTCCGAATTCCAAAACGGTGAAGTTGGATTTTACCCGAAATCGGCATCGGGTTTGTGTACCCGAAACTTAGACGGTCAATATCTCGCAACGTAGGCCTCATTTAGGTCATGTCCGAGTTCGAAAAGTGCTTATATTTTCGTCCTCTAGCGCACCGTCATCTCCGAATTCCAAAACGGTGAAGTTGGATTTCACCCGAAATGGGCATCGGGCTCGTGTGGCCGAAACTTAGACGGTGAATATCTCCCAACGTAGGCCTCATTTAGGTAAATTCCGAGTTCGAAAAGTGCTTATATTTTGGTCTTCTAGCGCGCCGTCATCTCCGAATTCCAAGACGGTGAAGTTGGATTTCACCCGAAATGGGCATCGGGCTCGTATGGCCGAAACTTACGCGGCAATATCTCGCAACGTAGGCCTCATTTAGGTCATGTCCGAGTCCAAAAAGTGCTTATATTTTGGTCCTCTAGCGGGTCGTCATCTCCGAATTCCAAAACGGTGAAGTTGGATTTTACCCGAAATGGCATCAGGCTCGTGTACCCGAAACTTAGACGGTCAATATCTCGCAACGTAGAGCTCATTTAGGTCATGTCCGAATTAAAAAAGTGCTTATATTTTGGTCCTTTAGCACGCCGTCATCTCCGAATTCCAAAACGGTGAAGTTGGATTTTACCCGAAATGGCATTGGGCTCGTGTACCCGAAACTTACGCGGTAAAAATCTCGCAACGTAGGCCTCATTTAGGTCATGTATGAATTCGAAAAGTCTTATATTTTGGTCCTCTAGCGCGCCGTCATCTCCGAATTCCAAAACGGTGAAGTTGGATTTCACCAGAAATGGCAATCGGGCTCGTGTACCCGAAACTTAGACGGTCAATATCTCGCAACGTAGGCCTCATTTAAGTCATGTCCGAGTTCGAAAAGTGCTTATATTTTTGACCTCTAGCGCGCCGTCATCTCCGAATTCCAAAAAAGTGAAGTTGGATTTCACCCGACATGGGCATCGGGCTCGTGTAGCCGAAACTTACACGGTCAATATCTCGCAACGTAGGGCTCAATTAGGTCATGTCCGAATTGAAAAAGTGCTTATATTTTGGTCCTCTACCGCGCCGTCATCTCCGAATTCCAAAACGGTGAAGTTGGATTTTACCCGAATTGGCATCGGGCTCGTGTACCCGAACCTTAGACGGTCAGTATCTCGCAACGTAGGCCTTATTTAGGTCATGTCCGAGTTCGAAAAGTTCTTATATTTTGGTCCTCTAGCGCGCCGTCATCTCTGAATTTCAAAACGGTGAAGTTGGATTGCACTCGAAATGGGCATCGGGCTTGTGTAGCCGAAACATAGACGGTTAATATCTCGCAACGTAGGCCTCGTTTAGGTCATGTCCGAATTCAAAAAGTGCTTATATTTTGGTCCTTTAGCGCGCCGTCATTTCCGAATTCCAAAACAGTGAAGTTTGATTTCACCCGACATGGCATCGGGCTCGTGTAGCCGAAATTTACACGGTTAATATTTCCCAACGTAGGGCTCATTTAGGTCATGTCCGAGTTCGAAAAGTGCTTATATTTTTGTCCTCTAGCGCGCCGTCATCTCCGAATTCCGAAACGGTGAAGTTGGATTTCACCCGAAATTGGCATCGGGGTCGTGTAGCCAAAACTTAGACGGTCAATATCTTGCAACGTAGGCCTCAATTAGGTCATGTCCGAGTTTGAAAAGTGCTTATATTTTGGTCTTCTAGCGCGCCGTCATCTCCGAATTCCAAAACGGTGAAGTTGGATTTCACCCGAAATGGGCATCGGGCTCGTGTAGCCGAAAATTACACGGTTAATATCTCTCAACGTAGGCCTCATTTAGGTCATGTCCGAGTTAGAAAAGTGCTTATATTTTGGTGCTCTACTGCGCCGTCATCTCGGAATTCGAAAACGGTAAAGTTGGATTTCACCCGAAATGTTCATCGGGCTCGTGTAACCGAAACTTAGACGGTCAATATCTCGCAACGTAGGCCTCATTTGAGTCATGTCCGAGTTCGAAAAGTGCTTATATTTTGGACCTCTAGCGCGCCATCTCTGAATTCCAAAACGGTGAAGTTGGATTTTACCCGAAATCGGCATTGGGCTCGTGTACCCGAAACTTAGACGGTCAATATCTCCCAACGTAGGCCTCATTTAGGTCATGTCCGAGTTCGAAAAGTGCTTATATTTTGGACCTCTAGCGCGCCGTCATCTCTGAATTGCAAAATGGTGAAGTTGGATTTCACTCGAAATGGGCATCGAGCTCGTGTACCCGAAACTTAGAAACTCAATATCTCCCAACGTAGGCCTCATTTAGGTCATGTCCGAATTCGAAAAGTGCTTATATTTTGGTCCTCTACTACTCCGTCATCTCCGAATTCCAAAACGGTGAAGTTGGATTTTACCCGAAATCGGCATCGGGTTTGTGTACCCGAAACTTAGACGGTTAATATCTCCCAACGTAGGCCTCATTTAGGTCATGTCCGAGTTCGAAAAGTGCTTATATTTAAGTCTTCTAGCGCGCCGTCATCTCCGAATTCCAAAACGGTGAAGTTGGATTTCACCCGAAATGGGCATCGGGCTCGTGTGGCCGAAACTTAGACGGTCAATATCTCGCAACTAGGCCTCATTTAGGTCATGTCCGAATTTGAAAAATGCTTATAATTTGATCCTCTACTGCTCCGTCATCTCCGAATTCGAAAACGGTGAAGTTGGATTTCACCCGAAATGGGCATCGTGCTCGTGTAGCCGAAACTTAGACGATCAATATCTCCAAACGTAGGCCTCATTTAGGTCATGTCCGAGTTCGAAAAGTGCTTATATTTTCGTCCTCTAGCGCGCCGTTATCTCCGAATTCCAAAACGGTGAAGTTCGATTTCACCCGAAATGGGCATCGGGCTCGTGTGGCCGAAACTTAGACGGTCAATATCTCGCAACTAGGCCTCATTTAGGTCATGTCCGAATTTGAATAGTGCTTATATTTTAATCCTCTACTGCTCCGTCATCTCCGAATTCGAAAACGGTGAAGTTGGATTTCACCCGAAATGTTCATCGGGCTCGTGTAGCCGAAACTTAGACGGTCAATATCTCGCAACGTAGGCCTCATTTGAGTCATGTCCGAGTTCGAAAAGTGCTTATATTTTGGACCTCTAGCGCGCCGTCATCTCCGAATTCCAAAACGGTGAAGTTGGATTTTACCCGAAATCGGCATTGGGCTCGTGTACCCGAAACTTAGACGGTCAATATCTCCCAACGTAGGCCTCATTTAGGTCATGTCCGAGTTCGAAAAGTGCTTATATTTTGGACCTCTAACGCGCCGTCATCTCCGAATTCCAAAACGGTGAAGTTGGATTTTACCCGAAATCGGCATTGGGCTCGTGTACCCGAAACTTAGATTGTCAATATCTCCAATCGTAGGCCTCATTTAGGTCATGTCCGAATTCGAAAAGTGCTTATATTTTGGTCCTCTACTACTCCGTCATCTCCGAATTCGAAAACGGTGAAGTTGGATTTAAGCCGAAATGGGCATCGGGCGCGTGTAGCCGAAACTTAGACGGTCAATATCTCGCAACGTAGGCCTCATTTATGTCATGTCCGATATCGAAAAGTGCTTATATTTTGGTCCTCTAGCGCGCCGTCATCTCCGAATTCCGAAAAGGTGAAGTTGGATTTCACCCGAAATCGGCATCGGGTTTGTGTACCCGAAACTTAGACGGTTAATATCTCCCAACGTAGGCCTCATTTAGGTCATGTCCGAGTTCGAAAAGTGCTTATATTTTGGTCTTCTACCACGCCGTCCTCTCCGAATTCCAAAACGGTGAAGTTGCATTTTACCCGAAAAAGGCATCGTGCTCGTGTAGCCGAAACTTAGACGGTCAATATCTTGCAACGTAGGCCTCAATTAGGTCATGTCCGAGTTTGAAAAGTGATTATATTTTGGTCCTCTAGCGCGACGTCATCTCCGAATTCCAAAACGGTGAAGTTGGATTTTACCCGAAATGGCATCAGGCTCGTGTACCCGAAACTTAGACGGTCAATATCTCGCAACGTAGAGCTCATTTAGGTCATGTCCGAATTAAAAAAGTGCTTATATTTTGGTCCTTTAGCACGCCGTCATCTCCGAATTCCAAAACGGTGAAGTTGGATTTTACCCGAAATGGCATCGGGCTCGTGTACCCGAAACTTACGCGGTAAAAATCTCGCAACGTAGGCCTCATTTAGGTCATGTATGAATTCGAAAAGTCTTATATTTTGGTCCTCTAGCGCGCCGTCATCTCCGAATTCCAAAACGGTGAAGTTGGATTTCACCAGAAATGGCAATCGGGCTCGTGTACCCGAAACTTAGACGGTCAATATCTCGCAACGTAGGCCTCATTTAAGTCATGTCCGAGTTCGAAAAGTGCTTATATTTTTGACCTCTAGCGCGCCGTCATCTCCGAATTCCAAAAAAGTGAAGTTGGATTTCACCCGACATGGGCATCGGGCTCGTGTAGCCGAAACTTACACGGTCAATATCTCGCAACGTAGGGCTCAATTAGGTCATGTCCGAATTGAAAAAGTGCTTATATTTTGGTCCTCTACCGCGCCGTCATCTCCGAATTCCAAAACGGTGAAGTTGGATTTTACCCGAATTGGCATCGGGCTCGTGTACCCGAACCTTAGACGGTCAGTATCTCGCAACGTAGGCCTTATTTAGGTCATGTCCGAGTTCGAAAAGTTCTTATATTTTGGTCCTCTAGCGCGCCGTCATCTCTGAATTTCAAAACGGTGAAGTTGGATTGCACTCGAAATGGGCATCGGGCTTGTGTAGCCGAAACATAGACGGTTAATATCTCGCAACGTAGGCCTCGTTTAGGTCATGTCCGAATTCAAAAAGTGCTTATATTTTGGTCCTTTAGCGCGCCGTCATTTCCGAATTCCAAAACAGTGAAGTTTGATTTCACCCGACATGGCATCGGGCTCGTGTAGCCGAAATTTACACGGTTAATATTTCCCAACGTAGGGCTCATTTAGGTCATGTCCGAGTTCGAAAAGTGCTTATATTTTTGTCCTCTAGCGCGCCGTCATCTCCGAATTCCGAAACGGTGAAGTTGGATTTCACCCGAAATTGGCATCGGGGTCGTGTAGCCAAAACTTAGACGGTCAATATCTTGCAACGTAGGCCTCAATTAGGTCATGTCCGAGTTTGAAAAGTGCTTATATTTTGGTCTTCTAGCGCGCCGTCATCTCCGAATTCCAAAACGGTGAAGTTGGATTTCACCCGAAATGGGCATCGGGCTCGTGTAGCCGAAAATTACACGGTTAATATCTCTCAACGTAGGCCTCATTTAGGTCATGTCCGAGTTAGAAAAGTGCTTATATTTTGGTGCTCTACTGCGCCGTCATCTCGGAATTCGAAAACGGTAAAGTTGGATTTCACCCGAAATGTTCATCGGGCTCGTGTAACCGAAACTTAGACGGTCAATATCTCGCAACGTAGGCCTCATTTGAGTCATGTCCGAGTTCGAAAAGTGCTTATATTTTGGACCTCTAGCGCGCCATCTCTGAATTCCAAAACGGTGAAGTTGGATTTTACCCGAAATCGGCATTGGGCTCGTGTACCCGAAACTTAGACGGTCAATATCTCCCAACGTAGGCCTCATTTAGGTCATGTCCGAGTTCGAAAAGTGCTTATATTTTGGACCTCTAGCGCGCCGTCATCTCTGAATTGCAAAATGGTGAAGTTGGATTTCACTCGAAATGGGCATCGAGCTCGTGTACCCGAAACTTAGAAACTCAATATCTCCCAACGTAGGCCTCATTTAGGTCATGTCCGAATTCGAAAAGTGCTTATATTTTGGTCCTCTACTACTCCGTCATCTCCGAATTCCAAAACGGTGAAGTTGGATTTTACCCGAAATCGGCATCGGGTTTGTGTACCCGAAACTTAGACGGTTAATATCTCCCAACGTAGGCCTCATTTAGGTCATGTCCGAGTTCGAAAAGTGCTTATATTTAAGTCTTCTAGCGCGCCGTCATCTCCGAATTCCAAAACGGTGAAGTTGGATTTCACCCGAAATGGGCATCGGGCTCGTGTGGCCGAAACTTAGACGGTCAATATCTCGCAACTAGGCCTCATTTAGGTCATGTCCGAATTTGAAAAATGCTTATAATTTGATCCTCTACTGCTCCGTCATCTCCGAATTCGAAAACGGTGAAGTTGGATTTCACCCGAAATGGGCATCGTGCTCGTGTAGCCGAAACTTAGACGATCAATATCTCCAAACGTAGGCCTCATTTAGGTCATGTCCGAGTTCGAAAAGTGCTTATATTTTCGTCCTCTAGCGCGCCGTTATCTCCGAATTCCAAAACGGTGAAGTTCGATTTCACCCGAAATGGGCATCGGGCTCGTGTGGCCGAAACTTAGACGGTCAATATCTCGCAACTAGGCCTCATTTAGGTCATGTCCGAATTTGAATAGTGCTTATATTTTAATCCTCTACTGCTCCGTCATCTCCGAATTCGAAAACGGTGAAGTTGGATTTCACCCGAAATGTTCATCGGGCTCGTGTAGCCGAAACTTAGACGGTCAATATCTCGCAACGTAGGCCTCATTTGAGTCATGTCCGAGTTCGAAAAGTGCTTATATTTTGGACCTCTAGCGCGCCGTCATCTCCGAATTCCAAAACGGTGAAGTTGGATTTTACCCGAAATCGGCATTGGGCTCGTGTACCCGAAACTTAGACGGTCAATATCTCCCAACGTAGGCCTCATTTAGGTCATGTCCGAGTTCGAAAAGTGCTTATATTTTGGACCTCTAACGCGCCGTCATCTCCGAATTCCAAAACGGTGAAGTTGGATTTTACCCGAAATCGGCATTGGGCTCGTGTACCCGAAACTTAGATTGTCAATATCTCCAATCGTAGGCCTCATTTAGGTCATGTCCGAATTCGAAAAGTGCTTATATTTTGGTCCTCTACTACTCCGTCATCTCCGAATTCGAAAACGGTGAAGTTGGATTTAAGCCGAAATAGGCATCGGGCGCGTGTAGCCGAAACTTAGACGGTCAATATCTCGCAACGTAGGCCTCATTTATGTCATGTCCGATATCGAAAAGTGCTTATATTTTGGTCCTCTAGCGCGCCGTCATCTCCGAATTCCGAAAAGGTGAAGTTGGATTTCACCCGAAATCGGCATCGGGTTTGTGTACCCGAAACTTAGACGGTTAATATCTCCCAACGTAGGCCTCATTTAGGTCATGTCCGAGTTCGAAAAGTGCTTATATTTTGGTCTTCTACCACGCCGTCCTCTCCGAATTCCAAAACGGTGAAGTTGCATTTTACCCGAAAAAGGCATCGTGCTCGTGTAGCCGAAACTTAGACGGTCAATATCTTGCAACGTAGGCCTCAATTAGGTCATGTCCGAGTTTGAAAAGTGATTATATTTTGGTCCTCTAGCGCGACGTCATCTCCGAATTCCAAAACGGTGAAGTTGGATTTTACCCGAAATCGGAATTGGGCTCGTCTACCCAAACTTAGACGGTCAATATCTCCCAACGTAGGCCTCATTTAGGTCATGTCCGAGTGCTTATATTTTGGTCCTCTACTGCGCCGTCATCTCCGAATTCGAAAACGGTGAAGTTGGATTTCACCCGAAATCGGCATCGGGCTCGTGTAGCCGAAACTTAGACGGTCAATATCTCGCAACGTAGGCCTCATTTCAGTCATGTCCGAGTTCGAAAAGTGCTTATATTTTGGACCTCTAGCGCGCCGTCATCTCTGAATTCCAAAACGGTGAAGTTGGATTTTACCCGAAATCGGCATTGGGCTCGTGTACCCGAAACTTAGACGGTCAATATCTCCCAACGTAGGCCTCATTTAGGTCATGTCCGAGTTCGAAAAGTGCTTATATTTTGGACCTCTAGCGCGCCGTCATCTCTGAATTCCAAAACGGTGAAGTTGGATTTCACTCGAAATGGGCATCGAGCTCGTGTACCCGAAACTTAGACGGTCAATATCTCCAACGTAGGCCTCATTTAGGTCATGTCCGAGTTTGAAAAGTGCTTATATTTTGGTCTTCTAGCGCGCCGTCATCTCCGAATTCCAAAACGGTGAAGTTGGATTTCACCCGAAATGGGCATCGGGCTCGTGTAGCCGAAACTTACACGGTTAATATCTCTCAACGTAGGCATCATTTAGGTCATGTCCGAGTTAGAAAAGTGCTTGTATTTTGGTCCTCTAGCGCGCCGTCATCTCCGAATTTCAAAACGGTGAAGTTGGATTTCACCCGAAATGGGCATCGGGCTCGTGTAGCCGAAACTTAGACGGTTAATATCTCGCAACGTAGGCCTCATTTAGGTCATGCCCGAATTCAAAAAGTGGGTATATTTTGGTCCTTTAGTGCGCCGTCATCTCCGAATTCCAAAACAGTGAAGTTGGATTTCACCCGAAATGGGCATCGGGCTCGTGTAGCTGAAACTTAGACGGTCAATATCTCGCAACGTAGGACTCATTTAGGTCATGTCCGAGTTCGAAAAGTGCTTATATTTTGGTCCTCTAGCGCGCCGTCATCTCCGAATTCCAAAACGGTGAAGTTGGATTTTACCCGAAATCGGCATTGGGCTCGTGTACCCGAAACTTAGACGGTCAATATCTCCCAACGTAGGCCTCATTTAGGTCATGTCCGAGTTCGAAAAGTGCTTATATTTTGGACCTCTAGCGCGCCGTCATCTCTGAATTCCAAAACGGTGAAGTTGGATTTCACTCGAAATGGGCATCGAGCTCGTGTACCCGAAACTTAGAAACTCAATATCTCCCAACGTAGGCCTCATTTAGGTCATGTCCGAATTCGAAAGTGCTTATATTTTGGTCCTCTACTACTCCGTCATCTCCGAATTCGAAAACGGTGAAGTTGGATTTCACCCGAAATGTTCATCGGGCTGGTGTAGCCGAAACTTAGACGGTCAATATCTCGCAACGTAGGCCTCATTTGAGTCATGTCCGAGTTCGAAAAGTGCTTATATTTTGGACCTCTAGCGCGCCGTCATCTCCGAATTCCAAAACGGTGAAGTTGGATTTTACCCGAAATCGGCATTGGGATCGTGTACCCGAAACTTAAACGGTCAATATCTCCCAACGTAGGCCTCATTTAAGTCATGTCCGAGTTCGAAAAGTGCTTATATTTTTGACCTCTAGCGCGCCGTCATCTCTGAATTCCAAAACGGTGAAGTTGGATTTCACTCGAAATGGGCATCGAGCTCGTGTACCCGAAACTTAGACGGTCAATATCTCCCAACGTAGGCCTCATTTAGGTCATGCCCGAGCTTGAAAACTGCTTATATTTTGGTCTACTAGCGCGCCGTCATCTCCGAATTCCAAAACGGTGAAGTTGGATTTCACCCGAAATGGGCATCGGGCTCGTGTGGCCGAAACTTACGCGGTCAATATCCTGCAACGTAGGCCTCATTTAGGTCATGTCCGAGTTCGAAAAGTGCTTATATTTTGGTCCTCTAGCGCCTCGTCATCTCCGAATTCCAAAACGGTGAAGTTGGATTTTACCCGAAATCGGCATCGGGTTTTTGTACCCGAAACTTAGACGGTCAATATCTCACAACGTAGGCCTCATTTAGGTCATGTCCGAGTTCTAAAAGTGCTTATATTTTCGTCCTCTAGCGCGCCGTCATCTCCGAATTCCAAAACGGTGAAGTTGGATTTTACCCGAAATCGGCATTGGGCTCGTGTACCCGAAACTTAGACGGTAAATATCTCCCAACGTAGGCCTCATTTAGGTCATGTCCGAGTTCGAAAAGTGCTTATATTTTGGACCTCTAGCGCGCCGTCATCTCTGAATTCCAAAACGGTGAAGTTGGATTTCACTCGAAATGGGCATCGAGCTCGTGTACCCGAAACTTAGACGGTCAATATCTCCAACGTAGGCCTTATTTAGGTCATGTCCGAGTTTGAAAAGTGCTTATATTTTGGTCTTCTAGCGCGCCGTCATCTCCGAATTCCAAAACGGTGAAGTTGGATTTCACCCGAAATGGGCATCGGGCTCGTGTAGCCGAAAATTACACGGTTAATATCTCTCAACGTAGGCATCATTTAGGTCATGTCCGAGTTAGAAAAGTGCTTGTATTTTGGTCCTCTAGCGCGCCGTCATCTCCGAATTTCAAAACGGTGAAGTTGGATTTCACCCGAAATGGGCATCGGGCTCGTGTAGCCGAAACTTAGACGGTTAATATCTCGTAACGTAGGCCTCATTTAGGTCATGCCCGAATTCAAAAAGTGGTTATATTTTGGTCCTTTAGTGCGCCGTCATCTCCGAATTCCAAAACAGTGAAGTTGGATTTCACCCGAAATGGGCATCGGCCTTGTGTAGCCGAAACTTACACGGTTAATATCTCTCAACGTAGGCCTCATTTAGGTCATGTCCGAGTTCGAAAAGTGATAATATTTTGGTCCTCTAGCGCGTCGTCATCTCGAATTCCAAAACGGTGAAGTTGGTTTTTACCCGAAATCGGCATCGGGTTTCTGTACCCGAAACTTAGACGGTCAATATCTCCCAACGTAAGCCTCATTTAGGTCATGTCCGAGTTCGAAAAGTGCTTATAATTTGGTCCTCTACTGCGCCGTCGTCTCCGAATTCCAAAATGGTGAAGTTGGATTTTACCCGAAATCGGCATTGGGCTCGTGTACCCGAAACTTAGACGGTTAATATCTCCCAACGTAGGCCTCATTTAGGTCATGTCCGCGTTCGAAAAGTGCTTATATTTTGGTCTTCTAGCGCGCCGTCATCTCCGAATTCCAAAACGGTGAAGTTGGATTTCACCCGAAATGGGCATCGGGCTCGTGTGGCCGAAACTTACGCGGTCAATATCTCCAACGTAGGCCTCATTTAGGTCATGTCCGAGTTTGAAAAGTGCTTATATTTTGGTCTTCTAGCGCGCCGTCATCTCCGAATTCCAAAACGGTGAAGTTGGATTTCACCCGAAATGGGCATCGGGCTCGTGTAGCCGAAACTTACACGGTTAATATCTCTCAACGTAGGCATCATTTAGGTCATGTCCGAGTTATAAAAGTGCTTGTATTTTGGTCCTCTAGCGCGCCGTCATCTCCGAATTTCAAAACGGTGAAGTTGGATTTCACCCGAAATGGGCATCGGGCTCGTGTAGCCGAAACTTAGACGGTTAATATCTCGCAACGTAGGCCTCATTTAGGTCATGCCCGAATTCAAAAAGTGGTTATATTTTGGTCCTTTAGTGCGCCGTCATCTCTGAATTCCAAAACAGTGAAGTTGGATTTCACCCGAAATGGGCATTGGGCTCGTGTAGTCGAAACTTACACGGTTAATATCTCTCAACGTAGGCCTCATTTAGGTCATATCCGAGTACGAAAACTGCTTATATTTTGGTCCTCTAGCGCGTCGTCATCTCCGAATTCCAAAACGGTGAAGTTGGATTTTACCCGAAATCGGCATCGGGTTTGTGTACCCGAAACTTAGACGGTCAATATCTCGCAACGTAGGCCTCATTTAGGTCATGTCCGAGTTCGAAAAGTGCTTATATTTTCGTCCTCTAGCACGCCGTCATCTCCGAATTCCAAAACGGTGAAGTTGGATTTCACCCGAAATGGGCATCGGGCTCGTGTGGCCGAAACTTAGACGGTCAATATCTCCCACCGTAAGCCTCATTTAGGTCATGTCCGAGTTCGAAAAGTGCTTATATTTTGGTCCTCTACCGCGCCGTCATCTCCGAATTCCAAAACGGTGAAGTTGGATTTCACCCGAAATGGGCATCGGGCTCGTGTAGCTGAAACTTAGACGGTCAATATCTCGCAACTAGGCCTCATTTAGGTCATGTCCGAATTTGAAAAGTTCTTATATTTTGATCCTCTACTGCTCCGTCATCTCCGAATTCGAAAACGGTGAAGTTGGATTTCAACCGAAATGGGCATCGGGCTCGTGTAGCCGAAACTTAGACGGTCAATATCTCGCAACGTAGGCCTCATTTAGGTCATGTCCGAGTTCGAAAAGTGCTTATATTTTGGTCCTCTAGGGCGTCGTCATCTCCGAATTCCAAAACGCTGAAGTTGGATTTTACCCGAAATCGGCATCGGGTTTGTGTACCCGAAACTTAGACGATCAATATCTCCCAACGTAAGCCTCATTTAGGTCATGTCCGAGTTCGAAAAGTGCTTATATTTTGGTCCTCTACTGCGCCGTCATCTCCGAATTCGAAAACGGTGAAGTTGTATTTCAGCCGAAATGGGCATCGGGCTCGTGTAGCTGAAACTTAGACGGTCAATATCTCGCAACGGAGGCCTCATTTATGTCATGTCCGAATTCGAAAAGTGCTTATATTTTGGTCCTCTACTGCTCCGTTATCTCCGAATTCGAAAACGGTGAAGTTGGATTTCAGCCGAAATGGGCATCGGGCTCGTGTAGCCGAAACTTAGACGGTCAATATCTCGCAACGTAGGCCTCATTTATGTCATGTCCGAATTCGAAAAGTGCTTATATTTTGGTCCTCTACTGCTCCGTCATCTCCGAATTCGAAAACGGTGAAGTGGGATTTCACCCGAAATGGGCATCGGGTTCGTGTAGCCGAAACTTAGACGGTCAATATCTCCCAACGTAGGCCTCATTTAGGTCATGCCTGAGTTCAAAAAGTGCTTATATTTTGGTCCTCTACTGCGCCGTCATCTCCGAATTCGAAAACGGTGAAGTTGGATTTCAGCCGAAATGGTCATCGGGCGCGTGTAGCCGAAACTTAGACGGTCAATATCTCGCAACGTAGGCCTCATTTATGTCATGTCCGATATCGAAAAGTGCTTTTATTTTGGTCCTCTAGCGCGCCGTCATCTCCGAATTCCGAAAAAGTGATGTTGGATTTCACCTGAAATTGGCATCGGGGTCGTGTAGCCGAAACTTAGACGGTTAATATCTCCCAACGTAGGCCTCATTTAGGTCATGTCCGAGTTCGAAAAGTGCTTATATTTTGGTTCTCTATCGTACCGTCATCTCCGAATTAAAAAACGGTGAAGTGGGATTTCACCCGAAATGGGCATCGGGTTCGTGTAGCCGAAACTTAGACGGTCAATATCTCGCAACGTAGGCCTCATTTATGTCATGTCCGAATTCGAAAAGTGCTTATATTTTGGTCCTCTACTGCTCCGTCATCTCCGAATTCGAAAACGGTGAAGTGGGATTTCACCCGAAATGGGCATCGGGTTCGTGTGGCCGAAACTTAGACGGTCAATATCTCGCAACGTAGGCCTCATTTATGTCATGTCCGAATTCGAAAAGTGCTTATATTTTGGTCCTCTACTGCTCCGTCATCTCCGAATTCGAAAACGGTGAAGTGGGATTTCACCCGAAATGGGCATCGGGTTCGTGTAGCCGAAACTTAGACGGTCAATATCTCCCAACGTAGGCCTCATTTAGGTCATGCCCGAGTTCAAAAAGTGCTTATATTTTGGTCCTCTACTGCGCCGTCATCTCCGAATTCGAAAACGGTGAAGTTGGATTTCAGCCGAAATGGGCATCGGGCGCGTGTTGCCGAAACTTAGACGGTCAATATCTCGCAACGTAGGCCTCATTTATGTCATGTCCGATATCGAAAAGTGCTTATATTTTGGTCCTCTAGCGCGCCGTCATCTCCGAATTCCGAAAAGGTGAAGTTGGATTTCACCCGAAATTGGCATCGGGGTCGTGTAGCCGAAACTTAGACGGTTAATATCTCCCAACGTAGGCCTCATTTAGGTCATGTCCGAGTTCGAAAAGTGCTTATATTTTGGTCTTCTACCACTCCGTCATCTCCGCATTCCAAAACGGTGAAGTTGCATTTTACCCGAAATAGGCATCGTGCTCGTGTAGCCGAAACTTAGACGGTCAATATCTTGCAACGTAGGCCTCAATTAGGTCATGTCCGAGTTTGAAAAGTGATTATATTTTGGTCCTCTAGCGCGACGTCATCTCCGAATTCCAAAACGGTGAAGTTGGATTTTACCCGAAATCGGAATTGGGCTCGTCTACCCAAACTTAGACGGTCAATATCTCCCAACGTAGGCCTCATTTAGGTCATGTCCGAGTTCAAAAAGTGCTTATATTTTGGTCCTCTAGCGCGTCGTCATCTCGAATTCCAAAACGGTGAAGTTGGTTTTTACCCGAAATCGGCATCGGGTTTGTGTACCCGAAACTTAGACGGTCAATATCTCCCAACGTAAGCCTCATTTAGGTCATGTCCGAGTTCGAAAAGTGCTTATATTTTGGTCCTCTACCGCGCCGTCGTCTCCGAATTCCAAAATGGTGAAGTTGGATTTTACCCGAAATCGGCATTGGGCTCGTGTACCCGAAACTTAGACGGTTAATATCTCCCAACGTAGGCCTCATTTAGGTCATGTTCGAGTTCGAAAAGTGCTTATATTTAGGTCCTGTAACGCGCCGTCATCTCTTAATTCCAAAACGGTGAAGTTGGATTTCACCAGAAATGGGCATCTGCCTTGTGTAGCCGAAACTTACACGGTTAATATCTCTCAAAGTAGGCCTCATTTAGGTCATGTCCGAATTCAAAAAAAGGTTATATTTTGGTCCTTTAGTGCGCCGTCATCTCCGAATTCCAAAACAGTGAAGTTGGATTTCACTCGAAATGGGCATCGGGCTCGTGTAGCCGAAACTTACACGGTTAATATCTCTCAACGTAGGCCTCATTTAGGTCATGTCCGAGTTCGAAAAGTGCTTATATTTTGGTCCTCTAGCGCGCCGTCATCTCCGAATTCCAAAACGGTGAAGTTGGATTTCACCCGAAATGGGCATCGGGCTCGTGTAGCCGAAACTTAGACGATCAATATCTCCCAACGTAAGCCTCATTTAGGTCATGTCCGAGTTCGAAAAGTGCTTATATTTTGGTCCTCTACCGCGCCGTCGTCTCCGAATTCCAAAATGGTGAAGTTGGATTTTACCCGACATCGGCATCGGGCTCGTGTAGCCGAAACTTAGACGGTTAATATCTCGCAACGTAGGCCTCATTTAGGTCATGTACGAATTCAAAAAGTGGTTATATTTTGGTCCTCTAGCGCGCCGTCATCTCTGAATTTCAAAACGGTGAAGTTGGATTTCACCCGAAATGGGCATCGGCCTTGTGTAGCCGAAACTTACACGGTTAATATCTCTCAAAGTAGGCCTCATTTAGGTCATGTCCGAGTTCGAAAAGTGTTTATATTTTGGTCCTCTAGCACGCCGTCATCTCTGAATTTCAAAACGGTGAAGTTGGATTTCACCCGAAATGGGCATCGGCCTTGTGTAGCCGAAACTTACACGGTTAATATCTCTCAACGTAGGCCTCATTTAGGTCATGTCCGAGTTCGAAAAGTGATAATATTTTGGTCCTCTAGCGCGTCGTCATCTCGAATTCCAAGACGGTGAAGTTGGTTTTTACCCGAAATCGGCATCGGGTTTCTGTACCCGAAACTTAGACGGTCAATATCTCCCAACGTAAGCCTCATTTAGGTCATGTCCGAGTTCGAAAAGTGCTTATAATTTGGTCCTCTACTGCGCCGTCGTCTCCGAATTCCAAAATGGTGAAGTTGGATTTTACCCGAAATCGGCATTGGGCTCGTGTACCCGAAACTTAGACGGTTAATATCTCCCAACGTAGGCCTCATTTAGGTCATGTCCACGTTCGAAAAGTGCTTATATTTTGGTCTTCTAGCGCGCCGTCATCTCCGAATTCCAAAACGGTGAAGTTGGATTTCACCCGAAATGGGCATCGGGCTCGTGTGGCCGAAACTTACGCGGTCAATATCTCCAACGTAGGCCTCATTTAGGTCATGTCCGAGTTTGAAAAGTGCTTATATTTTGGTCTTCTAGCGCGCCGTCATCTCCGAATTCCAAAACGGTGAAGTTGGATTTCACCCGAAATGGGCATCGGGCTCGTGTAGCCGAAACTTACACGGTTAATATCTCTCAACGTAGGCATCATTTAGGTCATGTCCGAGTTATAAAAGTGCTTGTATTTTGGTCCTCTAGCGCGCCGTCATCTCCGAATTTCAAAACGGTGAAGTTGGATTTCACCCGAAATGGGCATCGGGCTCGTGTAGCCGAAACTTAGACGGTTAATATCTCGCAACGTAGGCCTCATTTAGGTCATGCCCGAATTCAAAAAGTGGTTATATTTTGGTCCTTTAGTGCGCCGTCATCTCTGAATTCCAAAACAGTGAAGTTGGATTTCACCCGAAATGGGCATTGGGCTCGTGTAGTCGAAACTTACACGGTTAATATCTCTCAACGTAGGCCTCATTTAGGTCATATCCGAGTACGAAAACTGCTTATATTTTGGTCCTCTAGCGCGTCGTCATCTCCGAATTCCAAAACGGTGAAGTTGGATTTTACCCGAAATCGGCATCGGGTTTGTGTACCCGAAACTTAGACGGTCAATATCTCGCAACGTAGGCCTCATTTAGGTCATGTCCGAGTTCGAAAAGTGCTTATATTTTCGTCCTCTAGCACGCCGTCATCTCCGAATTCCAAAACGGTGAAGTTGGATTTCACCCGAAATGGGCATCGGGCTCGTGTGGCCGAAACTTAGACGGTCAATATCTCCCACCGTAAGCCTCATTTAGGTCATGTCCGAGTTCGAAAAGTGCTTATATTTTGGTCCTCTACCGCGCCGTCATCTCCGAATTCCAAAACGGTGAAGTTGGATTTCACCCGAAATGGGCATCGGGCTCGTGTAGCTGAAACTTAGACGGTCAATATCTCGCAACTAGGCCTCATTTAGGTCATGTCCGAATTTGAAAAGTGCTTATATTTTGATCCTCTACTGCTCCATCATCTCCGAATTCGAAAACGGTGAAGTTGGATTTCCCCCGAAATGGGCATCGGGCTCGTGTAGCCGAAACTTAGACGGTCAATATCTCGCAACGTAGGCCTCATTTAGGTCATGTCCGAGTTCGAAAAGTGCTTATATTTTGGTCCTCTAGGGCGTCGTCATCTCCGAATTCCAAAACGCTGAAGTTGGATTTTACCCGAAATGGGCATCGGCCTTGTGTAGCCGAAACTTACACGGTTAATATCTCTCAAAGTAGGCCTCATTTAGGTCATGTCCGAGTTCGAAAAGTGTTTATATTTTGGTCCTCTAGCACGCCGTCATCTCTGAATTTCAAAACGGTGAAGTTGGATTTCACCCGAAATGGGCATCGGCCTTGTGTAGCCGAAACTTACACGGTTAATATCTCTCAACGTAGGCCTCATTTAGGTCATGTCCGAGTTCGAAAAGTGATAATATTTTGGTCCTCTAGCGCGTCGTCATCTCGAATTCCAAAACGGTGAAGTTGGTTTTTACCCGAAATCGGCATCGGGTTTCTGTACCCGAAACTTAGACGGTCAATATCTCCCAACGTAAGCCTCATTTAGGTCATGTCCGAGTTCGAAAAGTGCTTATAATTTGGTCCTCTACCGCGCCGTCGTCTCCGAATTCCAAAATGGTGAAGTTGGATTTTACCCGAAATCGGCATTGGGCTCGTGTACCCGAAACTTAGACGGTTAATATCTCCCAACGTAGGCCTCATTTAGGTCATGTCCGCGTTCGAAAAGTGCTTATATTTTGGTCTTCTAGCGCGCCGTCATCTCCGAATTCCAAAACGGTGAAGTTGGATTTCACCCGAAATGGGCATCGGGCTCGTGTGGCCGAAACTTACGCGGTCAATATCTCCAACGTAGGCCTCATTTAGGTCATGTCCGAGTTTGAAAAGTGCTTATATTTTGGTCTTCTAGCGCGCCGTCATCTCCGAATTCCAAAACGGTGAAGTTGGATTTCACCCGAAATGGGCATCGGGCTCGTGTAGCCGAAACTTACACGGTTAATATCTCTCAACGTAGGCATCATTTAGGTCATGTCCGAGTTATAAAAGTGCTTGTATTTTGGTCCTCTAGCGCGCCGTCATCTCCGAATTTCAAAACGGTGAAGTTGGATTTCACCCGAAATGGGCATCGGGCTCGTGTAGCCGAAACTTAGACGGTTAATATCTCGCAACGTAGGCCTCATTTAGGTCATGCCCGAATTCAAAAAGTGGTTATATTTTGGTCCTTTAGTGCGCCGTCATCTCTGAATTCCAAAACAGTGAAGTTGGATTTCACCCGAAATGGGCATTGGGCTCGTGTAGTCGAAACTTACACGGTTAATATCTCTCAACGTAGGCCTCATTTAGGTCATGTCCGAGTACGAAAACTGCTTATATTTTGGTCCTCTAGCGCGTCGTCATCTCCGAATTCAAAAACGGTGAAGTTGGATTTTACCCGAAATCGGCATCGGGTTTGTGTACCCGAAACTTAGACGGTCAATATCTCGCAACGTAGGCCTCATTTAGGTCATGTCCGAGTTCGAAAAGTGCTTATATTTTCGTCCTCTAGCACGCCGTCATCTATGAATT